>OW388296.1:36283450-36641322 GCA_936450465.1 Gibbula magus
GTTCTCCAACTCAGTCATCATCTAAACACAGTTCTACAACTCGTTCCAGGTTCTCAAAAACTAAAACACAGTTCTACAACTCAGTCCACGTTCTCAACAACTAAAACGGCAGTGTGAAGTTGGTTACTTATTCGATTCACGTTCTCAACAAGTAAAACACAGTTCTATAACTCGATTCGCGTTCTTAAGATCTACAACACAGTTATACAACTCGATTCACTTTCGCAAAGTTATTCAGTTCGTGTGCTAATTGTTCTATTATAGAATGTAATAGCTAATTCAAAACCAAGTTATGTAAAAAGTAATATAGACATATAAAGTTTCAACTGCAATGGGAAGTACTAACATTTCCAATGAGATAATCACCAAATCTTAAAATTTAAATGTCTTATTGCGACATGTATTTCCTGAATTGTAGCACCTTTGCTATACTGCCTCTATTTTACAACGTTACATAGATGTGTGCATATCATGTCCGACACTTTAGTAATCTATTTGATGTTAATATATTGTGTTACTATGCCAAAGGCCTTTTAACCCAATATAACTGACCCGGCAAGCATTGTTTACAAGATTGTAATATTCAAATTTCATTTCGGATCAAAGACATTTTAATACTCTATCAGGACAGCTTAAAAATGGAAAACGTGAATAGTCGAGAAAACAAATAGAAATGCCTATTTGCGACTGACAACATTTCAACATTTTGTTTTCAAGGTGATCTAACTAACACTAAGTTAGGCCATTGAACAACGGGTGTAATGTTGGCGAATAGACAAAAACACCATAAAATCAATGTGATCGAAATGTTTATTTTAAAAAAAAGTATTCAATTTAATTTAATTTAATTGATAAGAAGATAACTTTCATGGACATTCTCCGAATTGAAAATTCAGGGATATTTGTTACACCTGTCCGTCTGTCTGTCTCTATGTTTGTCCGTTTATCCGAACAAAACGAAGTAACCATGGCTATAACTTACACCATATGGCCTCAATAACTAGACCTTGTGGAAGGGAGACCTAAAAAACGTAACTATATTTTGATTGGTAAGTGATAGGCCGTTGATACTTAACATTGGCATCTCTTGGCATAAGACCGTTTATATGAAGTCATAATTGTTCACCTCGTAACATTTATTTTGGCACGGAATTCATTTTTCGAAAACTTTTACCTTGAGCATAACTTTTGATTGGTCAGTAATATTTCACATGTTTCCCCCTTGTAATGAGATTTTTCAGATGAGGTATTACCTTTTGACCTCATGGCATTGACTTTGCGGCAGGGAGACTTTTGGCCATAACTTCTGATTGGACTGTGATAGGCCTTTCATTCTTGGCATTGACTAACTTTTGTTTTATTTTGTTTATGTATTATTTTTTATTACCACATGAATGTGTATTTGTTAAAGGAGCTGCTTGAAACCCGTCAAACGCTGCTTGCCGATTTAGTTTGTCCCTACACATCACCGACATTTCTGTACATACTGTCAAAAACTTTATCCACTATTTTTTGAGAATTAATAAAAAATGTTTGCCCCTAACCTTGGTATCCTCAGACTAGTTTGATTGTGAAAAACTCAGTAGAGAGCTAACATGTATACTACCTAGTGACGTTATTTCGCATTTTACGGTATCACAGCCCCTATCAAACATCATGTAAGATACTTCATTGGATAGGAAAATTAATTATATTCATGTGGGTACCCTTAGTTGGTGGTGCAAATATTCCTTGCTACCCTCAGACTATTTTGATTGTGAAAAACTCAATACAGAGTTAATATGTATACTACCTAGTGACGTTTTTTCGCATTTTACGGTATCACAGCCCCTATCAAACATCATGTAAGATATCTCATTGGATAGGAAAATGAATTATATTCATGTGGGTACCCTTAGATAGTGGTGCAAATATTCATTGGTACCTATTTAAATATTTACTTTCCCTTTTTGGCTTGATTTTACTAACCCCAACGTCCTTCTTTCGTAATTTACGGTACACTCTGATACACTCGTTGCTCTGCTGATTTTCATAAAACTGTCAGACATGAAGACAATTCTTTGTTCCAGATTGAGATACATTCCTACTTTTTTGTTTTCGAACTTAATGAGTTAAGCTTAACAACTTGAAGAATTCTGAGAAAGAGAGTACTTTTCAGATTTATTTGGAATGAAAAGATAGATAAGATCGAACTTGGTGTTAGCTGTCTATAAAGAAGAGGGTTTACACATGATCGACATACATATTTTGTTTATGACATGACTATGTTCAGGCTATATACGAGAAAGACTTCTTTCTTGAAACAGATGTTCTCAGGTTTTGAAAATTAAAATTTATTTTAGTTGGCTTCTGAATACATGATGTATCTGTGTTCGTGTCAATCTCCATGGATTGAGCTTTCTTGCAGTTTAAATGCTGACTGTTCTTTTAGGGATGAGTGTATATAAAAATAGTGTATTCTAATGAAACCGATTGACAATGTAATATGTGCCTTCTGCAATGTTGTTGATGGGAGTGTGAGGAAACTTAATCAATTTGGAATGAACTTCTATTACATTACTATAAACATTCAGACATAAAGTTTGAAAACTATTACTTTTGTCAGGGCTGGTGCTTTCAATACTAGCCTTTAGTCAGTCACGCACGCACTTGTTTCGGACATAAGACATTTATGTTTGCAACCTAAAACATTTTCACGGTTGAAAAATTCATATCTAAAAGAGGCAATGATTTTGATAGATTTTCAAAAACCGGTTTTCATTCTTGAAACAAGTCAACATTTAGATTTATTTTGTTTAAAACGTAGCTCAATTGTCCCATGTCTTTATATAATTTTTCGAGTCAGTCAAGTAGATTGTCCCTGCGAACTTGCCACGACCTTACCAATGATGGGTGAGACGTAAGTAGTTCTTGTAGTTGATTTTTACCTCTGTTTGATATTTATCCAATTTGGATGCAAATGGTATCAATATTATTATATCCTATATTCTATCATAGTGAAACCATCATATCATATGTCATATGTCGCATCGCCTTGTGACAGTGCAACAACGTTATGCCAAATTTTCTCAATGGCAGCAGTTTTAGAATAAAACATCACATTTTAGACAGCTCTCAAACATAATATTCTGCCTTTTCAATGTGACAAATTTAGTTAACATTCCTCTTGTAATAGGATAAGGTATGTTATCTTTACTAGTTGTTGTGATAGTTTACACCTTGCTGCTACAAGAGAAGTGGAATTAACTTTATAGCGAAAATATGTATGCATAGGTTTCTGAACATTAAAGCTTTCTATGTCAACTGGTGTCGTAGACTAAGTCGGTTAACCCAAAGTGGTACATTCCCGTTTGCATCCTATTCAGTACATCATTGGCCTTCAAGGCCTCCTCATGCATTTTGCTTATATGTGACAATAGTATACCCTGCTGAAGCGTGGTGTAGTTTTGCATGGGTCCTAGTGAAAACGGCCAACAGGGAAAACGGCCATTGGCTAATTAGAGAAAACGGCCATAGCGTTAGAGAAAACGGCCATAGGGTCTAGAGAAAACGGCCAAAGCGACTAGAGAAAACGGCCAAACTTATTTAAGAATATATAATCAACACAATTTATGTTCATTCATCATTTATCTCCAATCTCTTTTGAAAATCAACATTTACACCAGATCGAGTTCTGATGTAACAAAGTGATAAACCTTTACTGACATAGGAATTGTATAAAATCGATTATCAATTTCATAAGGGTAAGATTTATACTTTGATCATTCATAACATTATTAAGAGAATGGTACAACTGAGAAAGAAATTACAACATATGTAGGCCCTATGTATACATGTATGTATGGATATACATTAATTTTCATGAACATAAAAATCCTCACTGAACTTCTTAATAGAACATGTCATTCTTATCAAGAGTCCTCTATCGCAGTATGGCATGTCTAGCATCCCTTCCTAGGTTTGATCTTGCCGCTGTGCATTGAAGGATTAGGATATGTCAATGACAGGTCCATGCATGCGACTGCACTGAGTCAGTAACTCTCCAGCAGAGATGGCAGAGTTCTTGAACAGAGTCCAAGCTGCAAATACTTCCTCTTGTTGCTTGTTTGCGGTTTCCCGGATGAAGGTTCTGATCTTCTTCTCCTCTAGAAGGACAACATGGACTGGAATGAGAGATGCCTCCCTGTTCAGAGCGCTATAATTATACACATCTTATCATACAGATCTACAAAATAGACTGACTATATGTGATGAACTGTCACAATATGAAAGAAGTACATTTTGTAAATAATTTAAATAATGATATATACATTTTTGCGAGATGGATGTTAATAATAAAACATTGACATATTGACATAAAGTACCTGGAAATCAAGGTTTGAAGGATTTTTCGGTCTCATCTTTTCTCGGTTCCAATTCGCCATTCTCACCAAGTTATCCTTGCTTGATCGCGCTGCAGGTGGCTGATCAGCTGTCACGTTATCAGCAATCACATCCTCAACAATGGTGCCAGCCGACCGGAACGGATTATCTCGAGCTATATCCTTCACCTACAACAAGGCAATTACACTTAATGACTGATTAATTGGATTAGCAGCAGTCTTTACTTCCTTAAAACAATGCAGATATTTAATCTATAATCAATTGGTAAATACAAGCACATACACTGATAGTGTGGACGTAAGTTATTTTTTCGTCTATGAAACATACCTCAAATATATCATTGTTTAACCTACCTTCTTCTTCACCTGTACTTGAGTGAGAATACCGGGATTAGCGGGATGGTTATGTTGATGTTTTCCAGTGCAGAACTCATTCTCACGTTGGACTAAGGAAGCTGGGCACGTGTTCTTCTTATTGCGGACACTGCATCGCGAATTTGTCGCAGTCTTGTTGTTTGACTAAAAATTCGAAAAATACAATTTAACATTCCCGTTAATATAAACAATTCAATTCGTTTATTCGTATATTTTAATAAAAAGGCCAATTCCATTATCTTTACAAAGCGTACAGAATCTACAATATCACGGTATTCCTTCTCTTCTTACTTTAATGTTATTAAAAATTAATGAATATTTACCTTCAAGACATACGTGTATCCTCTTCTGTCTACAAGCTTCTTTTTTCCTTTTTGGGAACCGCTGTCAATGATGGTATATAATTCTTCTTCGGCAACAGTGTTGTCTGGATCCACAAGAGTCTCATCTCCTAGTGATCTGAAATATACATTATGTCTGATATAAAAGATAATTTTCAATAATAGATTTGTTTTTAATAAATATGTTTAAATCACTAAGTATGCTTTCAGAAAGATGTAAACGTGATAAGCAATAATTTGGAACGTCATTCACAACTATCATAATCACTACCGCTTTCTTTATTGAATAGTATTGCACTTACCTTTCTACAATGTCTTCATCGATCTGTGATGAATCTGACACCAATACGTTAATGTCCGAAATATCAGGTGCAGTAACAGAGTTATGTGTGGACTGCATAGACGAGTTCAAGGTGAGGGAAAAATTCACTTCAGGTATGGCTATATCCTCCTCAGCTGACACCTCGGTAACACAGAGCTCTTCAACTTCGCTAACTGCTTCAGTCTGTGAAACGTCAAGCCGACTGCTTTCGTGGATTGGGACCTCATGACATTGGTGACAAATGAAGGGAAAATCGTTCACCTCGGTTCTTACCGACTCAATGAGGGAACTTTCATGTCTTCTTGTTTCACATGTTTTATGAGTTAAGCATTTACATCGATCACAAGACGTGGCGTTCTGACTTCCAAGGACTGTCTTCCTACAGACACTACACTTTGGACGCATTTTGGGAAATGATACATGGCCTCATTTGGTGGCTATTTTATATATAAACCAACAGTCCTACTGGCTTCCAAGGGTTGTCGACTCACAATGTGTCGGTGATATTTCCTAACGGAGCAGGTTATGTCAGACAGCAGACATAATGTGCTCATTAGGTGTCGATTGTAACAGTATGTCAAAGTGGTAGATGTTAACTTCTAAGTTATAACAGTAGAGTTTAGTCCGTCATTTAGTCTTTAAATAGAGGAAGTTTCAAAGTTTATATGTGAGGTTTTCTTATCAACATTCATGTTGAATGACTTCATAGTTGCAACCATACGACATATGCTTTAACGATATGATGGTCCTATGAATATACGTTTTCATTTATTTTTCATTTGAAAGTAAACACATTTATTGTTGAATTTTACTTAAGTAATTCAAATGGTATTTATGATAAATAAAAAGTGCCTCTTATCATCATAGTGGAAAGTAATGTTTAGTTTATGGCCGTTTTCTCTAGTCCCTATGGCCGTTTTCTCTAGACCCTATGGCCGTTTTCTCTAACGTTATGGCCGTTTTCTCTAATTAACCATTGGCCGTTTTCCCTGTTGGCCGTTTTCTCCAGTTCCCGTTTTGCATTAACAACATGGCACCTGTCTACAAACGCACAAACGTAAGATAATAGAAGGCACACTAGTAGTCAGACGTGGGACCTGCAGAAGGTAGCTAAGAATGTAGAAAGTGTCTACTGACAATGAGCAAGTTTGAGGATGAGGTGAGGTGAGTTGATGTTTAACAGCTGCTAGTGTTATGACAAATAAATCCCGAAACGCCATGTGGTAATGCATTGCGGTGAAACCTGCAAGCATCGGCTGGAACTAGCGAACCATGGGTAGTACTACGCTGAAATTCAGTGTAGCATTGCACCCAAACCTTACTACGTGTAGAACAGTTCTCTACTGCAGACACAGTTGCCGAGCCCCAGGCGGGATTCGAACCCCGGACCTCTTGATCCGAAGCCGAACGCGCTATAACCACTGCGCTATCCCGCCCTCTATCAAGTTGGAAGTAGTGTTTCAAAGAAAGAGAGCAAATAAAGTCTTCACGGAAAACATTCGTTTCCTTCTCAGGGACAATGAAACACGTATCATATAACTAATCGTTATGAGTGACGTTTTATCTTTTTCTTCACTTAAAAAGGAACTATCGATAAAGTGATTTTGATTAATGAACCTTTTTGACAGCTTCAAAAGAAATAAACACCATGACTGGAGTTATTTGGCTTGCCCCTTTATGTATACAATTTTACGGTTAACTATTTAAAAATCAGTTTTGGATAACATTGAATTGAGAATAACTTGAAGATGTTGACCTATCAAAGAAACATATGAAACCATGCTGCCTGCTTCCATTATCAGGTTGTATGTTTGAAAACGGGTAGTTGGGCCTCACAGGCCCAGAGTATTAATTTAAGGGTTTATGGCTTTTGGGGAAATGTCTGACACGCCCAAATTTGAACGCGCTGAAGACCAAATGAAAAACAATTAATTCCTCAAGATCTTTTGGGTATAAGTCGAAAATGTGAAACGTTCACGGGCGACATCCGACGCCCAATATCCATCCATCTTGCTTATATATATTTTCGTGTCTCCATGTAATATGATAATAACCGAAGTGAGTAATATGTTTGGAACCACTTTCATGGGATATTATTTCTTAACCACCTTAATAAATCAAATTTAATCATTTTGAATAAATATTTGTTTTAAAAATGTTTGAATGATGATATATGAATGATTAATTCAAACTTTACAAATTGATTTTTCTACAATCCCTGCTTGGTTGCATTGAGCTCAGCAATACCGTTTTCAATTTTTTTTCTGAAGAGGACAATGTACAGAAATTCAACCGAAACAGTCAAGAATACAAATCACAGGAAATATAAATCGGCAAAGGTACATCTACACATGACAATTATTCATTTCCCTTACTTTTCTACAACTCGAGAACGAGTTCAAAAGCTCGGATCAAGTTGTTGAAAGTTGTATGCGTTTGTATGTTTGTTACGTGTTTGAACTGTTGCAGTTCTAATTATAAATCAAGGGAAAGATTACATGATTTATTGACATGACATCCACATGAATAAATAATTACCAAACGTCAAAATACAACTCTCCTTCTCGGACCGAACAACTGGTGACGATCCGTCATAGTTGCAACGGTTGCTGAGAGCGCGGATTGTGTTGTCTGTGGACCTGTTGGAGATTTCAACATGATGTCGTTGTGTCATACTACCATATAAACGATACCAAATCATTGATAAAATGCAATCCAAAATATTACTTAATGCATTTGAAATTATATTGTGCATCCATCCACAGCCAGAAACAAATTATTGGCCAAATAATTACCGACCTACTTGTACCAAGTTACAATGCATCTTATGAACGTGGACTGTGTTTTAGTTGTTGAGAACGTGTATCGAGTTGTAGAACTGTGTTTTAGATCTTTTGAATTCGAACTGACTTGTAGATATAGTGTTTTAGATGTTGAGAACTCGGACTGAGTAGGATTTGTGATCTATTTAGAGAATTTGAACCTGTACTGGTGACCTAATCTGGTTGTTGATTTACCAGGCGACGCTAAGTCTACACATTGTGAGCCAATGAACGATTGGAGGATATATTCATCCAATGAGAACAAGGCATGATTATAAAGCATTCTGTTGTTGTATTCTATCGTCAAACACGTTTTGTAACACACACCATCATCATCAAACGACTTTTGTTGAAGTAGGATTAGTGTTTGACAATCTTGTGGTTCAAAGTTCTATCATTGATGGATTTATAAGTATACACTTTGTGTACTTGTGCATTTGGATATTCATATTGTTTGCTTGGATACGGTTTTATGGTAAGTGTCCTACATTATTTCTTAACATTTTATTCATTCCAAAATTGTGTCATTACAGTATTCAAACCCTTTAATAATCTATATATTTTCTTTTCTTTTATTATCTATTTTATTTTTGCACGTGAAAATACTTCAATGCCAAGCTGACCTATACACACATCACCATCACCATTCTATCGTTCATTACATTTATACATATATAAGTATATATATAAGTATACAAGTATAGTGGGTTTTTTCACTGCCCTGTATGTTGACTGCATTGTGGTTCAAATGCATGGATTATTGATGATGAAGACACGTTTGGTATTGAACCAAAATTTGTTACATACACGATTTAATATGAAATTTGTGTGGTATGTTGTAAAACTAGAAACGAAACATTATCTTATAACTTATCTTCAAAAATGACGTTTGTAACAGTCTAAACAGACGCCATAAACTTTTAGAAATTAATCATAAACCAAAATATTATTATGATATATGAAATTGATACATTCAATACATCATAATACATTCACTTTTATCATCAAACGAATTCTTTTCCTTATTAAAGTTAATATTCTATGAATTAACACTATCTTTAAAAACCAAGCATGTTTATCAAAAACGTTTATTATTATTATATGTGTTTATGTGTTTCATCGGAGTCATATATAAGTTCTTATATTAGAACCATATTCATCAAAATGCATTTTTTAAAAGTAAAAATAATGACCAAGCTCAACCAGAAATAAAAATTCCCTTTAAACAAAATTAAAAGATAAACAAACAATATTTCTAAACATATGAAGGAAATGTCGTTCTTGACGAACATGAGCAGGGGACGTAACTCATGGTCAGTATACTCGTTAGCTGTTAGGCTAATTAGGCCCTGGAAAGGTCCACCTTTCCACTCATATTTCCAAAGGTTGCCTAAAGCCTAAATTTTATCTGAAAAGATGTAATCGGTCCTTTCGGTAACGTTGTGTGGTATAGACTATACAGTATTAAGTGATATTCTGGGGAATTTATACATGTAGGTCATTAATACATACATACAGTCCATTTGAAACATATAGTCATGATAAAAATGGTTGACACCCCTAAACAGAACATGGATTTTAGCAAATTAAATGCATGGACAATTAATATTGTTTGATTTTATGGTTTTTTCGAAATTAAATGTTACAAACACATGATGTCGACTATGTTATACTTTCCATGTATGTATTGTGTGCGAATGAGGCTCCATGAAAGATTTTGTGTATATTTGGGTTCAGTAGAAATTTTTTTCAAATGCAATTTTTCATTATTTATTTGAACCAAAATGAGAACGATCAAACACTGTAACAGTATTCCAATGCCAAGATCTCAAGACACAAGGAATGAACTCTTTTATGTTTGGTATTTTAAAGTACAAGTGGAGAAATAGCAAATGCTTAAGGACACCATTCACAAAAAGACATCAAGTAGCAACATGTTTTACCCAAAACTATAATTGAAACTGACACGTTACGTTGTTGAGATAACATTTCATTCGTATAACTATTATGGGGTGTCAACTATTATTACCATGAGTATATTACTTCTGTTTTGTTAGACTTCTTGGTTCAAATGATGTACCTCGTCTAGTGTCGTTTCCACAAAAATAAAATGTCTTACCACACTAAAGCAGGTCCCAGAACATGCACTACTTTTCAAAAGACTACACAGTAAGGTAAAGACCAAGGAAAAGTAACAATTCATTAATATCAAAGTCAACCTATTCGCTCAAATGTATATCGCATATATTTAGCAAAACTGATTTGACACAATTTTCTATTTCGAAAATCACCAAGGCCACTTGCTCTGTAACATCATGGAAACTTCAGACTTCCATCTTGCAAATCTGAACTTTTGGACTGCGTGAAAACCTCAATGATACTCTTAAAGTAGGTGCTAAAGTGTTTGATGGAGCATCTTTTTTGTCATCTTTTGAAGAGTACAGTGATCTCACAACCTTGGTAACAAGGCAACTAACTGACTGTTCAAGCATAGACATTGTATGGGACCACTACAAGAAAGAAGTCTCAGGTCTGCAACCAGAGACAAAAGAGACAAACAATCAAGACGCAATGTGTCCAAACAAACTACCACTCAATTTCCATGTGTTTCTCAAAGACTCAAACAACAAACAAGAACTTTTTGAAGTACTAACAGATAGTGTCAAAACAGGCACATTTACGGCAGGTAAAGAAGTGCACGTAACTTTGGGGAGAACAGTGTTTGCAATTGGCCGTGAATCAACATTTTAGTCAGATGAAAAAGATGCTAACACTAGACTTGTTCTCCATGTACGAGATGCTTTTATCAAGGTCCATTCTTGTCAGCAAAGTGGATACAGATGTGTTCGTGGTTATTCTTGTTGTATTATCTGAGCAGAAACAAATCAACTAAAGATAAAACGTTCGGTTGTCCATTGGTAAAGGCAAGAACGATACATTATAAAATTGGACTGCCATTCATCAAGAGTTTAGAGACAATTGTGCATTAGCTCTTCCTTTTCTCCATGTATTTACAGGATGTGACACAACTTCCTGGGAAGAAAACGTAAAGCCTATAGAGGTATCCTATCCAGGGGTAATAGCATATTTTATTTTCCAAAGCAGGATTCCCTACCAGCCGAAAAGCAGGATTCCCTACCAGCCGATTGACAGAGATGGGGAACAGTTGGCTCACATAGAACGACTTGTGTTTATCATGTATGACCACACCACCTCACTTACCAGCGTTAATGTTGTTCAACAATACCTATTCTGCCAAGGAGAGCACACAAAACTCAATAATTTGTATCCAACATAGGATGCCACTATTCGACACACAAATAGGGCCATCTAACAAGCAAGTATTTGGACAAAGAGTGTAGGGATTTTGGATGGTACCAAAAGGAAGAAAATTTATATCCACTATGGGTGAATTTTCGACAAGTTGGGCAGAGGTTGTGCTAAAGAACTGGTGAAATGTGAGTGAAAAGTACTACCTGTGTGCTCATGAAATGCATTTGTAGACATTCACAGTTGCAAATGGTTAGAATGTATTTCTTGTCCCCCGAAACCAGGGGATAGATTTGGACCTATATTAATCAAATTAGACTGAAATGTAGGTCAATGGTAGTGCCGTAATGGACAAAGTTAGATTTACTTGTAATTGTATTTAATGGCCCAATTTCATTTATGGTCCTAATGTGTTCCTTGCCCCAAAAACGTTGAAATAGACATCTAGATCATCAAATTTGAGTGAATGGTTATAGATTTGTGGTCATTTGGAGGTGTCGGCGGCCATTTATGACGCCATATTGGAATTTGTGTTCTATAATAGACAAACATCATTTTTAATGATATTAATATGTTCGTTGCCCCCAAAAACGTACAAGATCATCACATTTGAGTTGAGGGTTACAGAGTTACTATCATTAAGAGGTTTCGGCGGCCATCTTTGACGCCATCTTGAAAAAATACACGGTTCCCGAGGTCCAACTTTGTTAACTTGTAGTATGTCATAAAGTACGCTTAACCCTACCAGAATCAGTTGAGAAACTTTTTGTAGCAAATTTCTTAGAGGTTGAGGGGGTATTTTCCATATATTGACCCGACTACAGGATCGTATTGCGTCGCACATCCATGTCACGCAATTTCTTAATCAAGAGGCTGGACCGAATGGTGTGTTAAAAGTAGAACTGAAGTCCACAAACAAGACACGAACATACCACTTCAGTGTGTCGGTGTCCTTATGTACGGCGTTCAGTAGAGGTGTTGTAGCGTCCTCTACTTGAAGCGGATCTAGAATGTCTCTTACATCATGAAGTAAACGAAACAGCACAATATTTTCAAAGCATTTCATGATAATGGATGTGAGAGCGAGTTCCAGCGGTCTCGAGAATTTAGGAACCAGGGTGATCATTGAGAGTTTCTATTCCAGTTGGGAATTTCTTGAGAATTAAAAGACCGTTCAAATAGTTTGGAAAATACGTAGGAGAGTTCTGAGCAAAATTCTTTGAGGATTTTTATCACTTAAATAATCAGGTCCTGGAGATTTCTGTGCATTTATCAGCTGGAAGACAACACGCACTTCCTCCTCAGATATTGTGTTATATTCTTGTGTGTTGGTGATTTTATCCATGACGTCACTCAAGTTCTGTGAATAGTCATTTTTGTCAAAGCGGCAGTAAAATGTGTTAAGCTGTTCAGCGTAGTGGGCTTTCTCAGGGACTTCGATGGCTGTTTTGAGCTTTCACATCCAGTTATAGTGTTAATGTGTAGCCATGCACTGCACATGTCTTCATACTATAGCTCGTTCTCCAGTTTAGAATCAAATCCTTCTGTAGGTCACGCACCTTGCAATTGGCCATATCGTTGTTTATAAAGCTATCTTTTTATGTTAACTCATTAGGCCAGACCAATTTTTTACTTGTTTTACAGATTTCTTTGGGCAAACATTCTAAAGGCAGGAGGGGGAAAAAAGAAGAGGATTTGGTCTAGTGCTCATGAAATTGTGCCTGAGATTTTAATAAACTTTGTGGCGAATAAGAAAAAAACAACAAAGAATGTGTTTAACATCAATTTTATTTTGTATAAAAAAACAAATTTGGCAAAATGAAGTATCATTCATTTACAACAAAGGAATAAGGAGCGTCCAACATTGAACGTTTCAATACTGAACAATAGTATCACAAACTGAAACAAAACTTTGAAAGAAAACAACAATATAAATTTTAAAACAATTAAAACACTACTTTTCATATCTTCTAGATTGATGACTATTCAGATACATTCTTCCAATTTTAGAAATTTTCAAAAGAGAAAATTTAGGTAATACAATACAAACTCAGATTTTGTCATGTACATTGTATCACACAAGGATTTGAACCAGATAAATTGGGGTGAATTCAATGTCATTCCTACATTAAAGTATTCATTTAAAAACAATGGTGATGACGTAACAATATAATGCTATGATGCCATAATGCTTATGACGTCACAATACTATGACCTCACTGAGATCACTGTTGAAGAAGCTAAATGGCGGTTTTGTGTTTCAGATATGTCATTCTTTTGCTTATAATTGTTAAAGAATGAGTTTTGAATGATAAATAAAATCTCACCCTCGTGTCTTCTGATATCAAATATATCAACACGAGTTTATTAAGGTTACAAATATCCGAGGCCTGCCAAAAAATTTTGGAAAAATTGTTGGTAGCGTTTCTTTTGGACACCAGGTGTTACCAGTCATAGAATATTGTCATTTTTCGAAAATCGCTATTTTCATGAAAGTTAAAAAAAAATGTATTTCACCTACGTATGCACAATTTCATAGGTTATAACTTTTATGTTGAACTTTTCATTAAGATGTTGATAGTTGAGTTGTTGTAACGAAAAATGTAACAACTGCGAAAAATGTAACAAACTGGAAAAATGTTACAAAATATTTTGTTGTTACATTTTTCCTACATCACTTTCGAAAAATATAACAACCCAAAATTTTGTTACATTTTTGTTTGACCTAACTTTGAAAAATGTCACATTTTCTGTTATGTATGATTTTGGAGATGTAAATATGTTTGGGGAAAAAATGTAAACATCTCATAAGAGTGAATTCATTATTCTTTGGATTTTATGGATGATAAATGATAAAGTACAGGATATGAAAGGGCTCTACGAATGGCAAACCAAACGTATAAATGAATTAAAATTAATACTTTATTTGTAAATAACGATTCGATTAATAGTATCAAAGACATAAGTAAACTGGGCAAAAAAAACAAACGCATCACTAAAAAATATTTTTTTCAATTTTTTGGGGAATCGATTCAATTTGATTCATTGTCATCAGTTCTAGTCAATACAACAATGTGATGTGCTCGAACGCATCTTTTGATGTTTTGTCACAAAAATTATGCACCTTGAAAAAAAGTACCGAAAGTTGCATGCAGAAAAATATGTAAGCATGATGCAGGTGAAACTTCGGATATTACACCCTGGCAATAGTGGGTATTAAACCATATCAGTCCCATTGCGATTCATTCTCAGCTTTTTTCCAACATGCGACCTGCAAAATGCAAAAGAAAACCGAAATCGAACAATTGGGCGTATGGAACGCGTAGAAAGCCATCGTTCAGTTGCAAGACACTTCAACGTGAGTCGAAGCACGATTTCACGTCTTTGACAGCGTTACAGACTGCACAACTCCACCCGAGACAGACCAAGATCGGGACGACCAAGGGTGACCACTGCTGCGCATGACCGCTTCATCAGGATCTTCCATCTGCGTAACAGAACTGTAAGTGCTACTCACACCGCCGACAACGGTCCTGGACTTCGCAGAGTCTTGGTGCAGACGATTAGAAACCGCCTACGAGAACATGGCATACGACCAATGAGGCCTTGTACAGCTTCACGTCTGCTGCGTCATCATTGTCGTGCATGTCGCCACTGGTGCATGAACGTGCATGGATCCTACTCAAATGGAGGAGGATATGGTTCAGCGATGAATCCCGGTTCCAGCTTTATCATTATGATTGGCGAATGCGCATCTATGGACGGCGCAACGAACGCTATACCCAACAATGCATCCGTGGGGTCGACAGATACAGCGGTGCAGTGTCATATGGGGGGCTTTATCCATGGATGGGAGATCCGATCTCCTGCAGGTACAGGGAAATTGAATGCTATACGATACAGAGATGAAATCCTCAGTCGCCACATTGTTCCTGACATCGACGTAAGAAGGGAAGTCTTCCAGCAGGACAATGGACTATCTTGCCAACACCAATGTGACTGTCCTCCCATGGCCATCAAAATAAGAGTTTACTTTCCTGAATGATATAATATCAATTAATGTTTATATTTAGCTAATCAGTACACGACGGAAAGCGATTTAATTTACCGTAACACCTTTTTAAGGGTCGTTTTATAACCAGTCACAATGATTCGTAGTTGATTCGACAACATACCTCAAATTCGTGGCATTCGTGAACAAATTTTGATTTGTTCAAACATTTTCACGAATCAACTACGAATTTTTAATATTTTAATGTTTACGAATGTATACAATCACCTATTCGTTGTTATTCGTGATAATTCGGTTCGTAGTGAAATAGGGGCATAAAGTCATCGCAAATAACACAATTTGTTTTGATACGTTTTTAATTCGTAGCGTTAGAACCATTAATGAAACAAATATATAATTTGATATTGTAAGTAAGACAGATGATCAATACGTCCATTGAAGAGATGAAGGCAACTTTCCTGCACAATGCATACCTAGCGCCAGTCTCCAACACTGGCTAATTCAAGCCAGATCTAATTTTGCATTTCAGATGCAGCATTCCGCCAAATTAACGCGGAAAAATGAAGGAAATACTACAAGACTTATTCTAACCAGTGATGGAAACTAGAACTATTAAATATTAAATATTAAGACTATAATCTCCAACATTATTCTAATTAGCTCATCAGGCCTGAAAGGCCCGATGGGCTTATGGCATGGCATGGTGTGCGGCGTCCGTCCATCCGTCCATCCGTCCATCCGTCCATCCGTAAACTTTTCACTTTTTCGACCTCTTCTCCAGAACCAATGATTCCACAGAGCCGAAATTTTATGTGCAGACTCCTTGGCCAATGGGGATTCTAAATTGTAGATTTCGTGACCCCATGACCCCAAATGGGGTCACAGGGGTCACATCCTTAAAAACCTATTTTCATCTTCTTCTCAAGTTCCAAAAGGTCTAGAGAGCTGAAAAGTTGTGTGCAGACTCCTTGGCCAATGGGGATTCTAAATTGTAGATTTCGTGACCCCATGACCCCAAATGGGGTCAAAGGGGTCACATCCTTAAAAACCTATTTTCATCTTCTTCTTCAGTTCCAAAAGGTCTAGAGAGCTGAAAAGTTTTGTGCAGACTCCTTGGCCAATGGGGATTCTAAATTGTAGATTTCGTGACCCCATGACCCCATTTGGGGTCACGGGGTTCACTTCCTTAAAAACCTATTTTCATCTTCTTCTCCAGTTCCAAAAGGTCTACAGAGCTGAAAAGTTGTGTGCAGACTCCTTGGCCAATGGGGATTCTAAAATAAAGATTTCGTGACCCCGTGTTCCCAAATGAGGTCACCGGGGTCACATCCTTAAAAACCTATTTTCATCTTCTTCTCCAGTTCCAAAAGGTCTAGAGAGCTGAAAAGTTGTGTGCAAACTCCTTGGCCAATGAGGATTCTAAATTGTAGATTATGTTACCCCGTGACCCCAAATGGGGTCACCGGGGTCACATCCTTAAAAACCTATTTTTATCTTCTTCTCCAGTTCCAAAAGGTCTAGAGAGCTGAAAAGTTGTTTGCAGACTTCTTGGCCAATGGGGATTCTAAATTGTAGATTATGTTACCCCGTGACCCCAAATGGGGTCACTGGGGTCACATCCTTAAAAACCTATTTTTATCTTCTTCTCCAGTTCCAAAAGGTCTAGAGAGCTGAAAAGTTGTGTGCAGACTCCTTGGCCAATGAGGATTCTAAATTGTAGATTTCGTGACCCCATGACCCCAAATGGGGTCACAGGGGTCACATCCTTAAAAACCTATTTTCATCTTCTTCTTCAGTTCCAAAAGGTCTAGAGAGCTGAAAAGTTTTGTGCAGACTCCTTGGCCAATGGGGATTCTAAATTGTAGATTTCGTGACCCCATGACCCCAAATGGGGTCACAGGGGTCACATCCTTAAAAACCTATTTTCATCTTCTTCTCAAGTTCCAAAAGGTCTAGAGAGCTGAAAAGTTGTGTGCAGACTCCTTGGCCAATGGGGATTCTAAATTGTAGATTTCGTGACCCCATGACCCCAAATGGGGTCAAAGGGGTCACATCCTTAAAAACCTATTTTCATCTTCTTCTTCAGTTCCAAAAGGTCTAGAGAGCTGAAAAGTTTTGTGCAGACTCCTTGGCCAATGTGGATTCTAAATTGTAGATTTCGTGACCCCATGACCCCAAATGGTCACAGGGGTCACATCCTTAAAAACCTATTTTCATCTTCTTCTCCAGTTCCAAAAGGTCTAGAGAGCTGAAAAGTTGTGTGCAGACTCCTTAGCCAATGGGGATTCTAAATTGTAGATTTCGTGACCCCGTGACCCCATTTGGGGTCACGGGGTTCACTTCCTTAAAAACCTATTTTCATCTTCTTCTCCAGTTCCAAAAGGTCTACAGAGCTGAAAAGTTGTGTGCAGACTCCTTGGCCAATGGGGATTCTAAAATAAAGATTTCGTGACCCCGTGTTCCCAAATGAGGTCACCGGGGTCACATCCTTAAAAACCTATTTTAATCTTCTTCTCCAGTTCCAAAAGGTCTAGAGAGCTGAAAAGTTGTGTGCAAACTCCTTGGCCAATGAGGATTCTAAATTGTAGATTATGTTACCCCGTGACCCCAAATGGGGTCACCGGGGTCACATCCTTAAAAACCTATTTTTATCTTCTTCTCCAGTTCCAAAAGGTCTAGAGAGCTGAAAAGTTGTGTGCAGACTCCTTGGCCAATGAGGATTCTAAATTGTAGATTATGTTACCCCGTGACCCCAAATGGGGTCACTGGGGTCACATCCTTAAAAACCTATTTTCATCTTCTTCTCCAGTTCCAAAAGGTCTAGAGAGCTGAAAAGTTGTGTGCAGACTCCTTGGCCAATGAGGATTCTAAATTGTAGATTATGTGACCCCGTGACCCCAAATGGGGTCACTGGGGTCACATCCTTAAAAACCTATTTTTATCTTCTTCTCCAGTTCCAAAAGGTCTAGAGAGCTGAAAAGTTGTGTGCAGACTCCTTGGCCAATGGGGATTCTAAATTGTAGATTATGTGACCCTGTGACCCCAAATGGGGTCACAGTGGTCATGATCTAAGAACCTATCTTTTACTTGTAAACAATAACTTAAATAACTTAAATATTCAACTTTAGATAGTAAATCAATGAAACCCTGATGAGCTACAGGGCCCATGGCTCTATTTTTTTTAAACATGCATTGTAATACAGATGAAAACGTGCATCACTGTGGTCAAAATATTATTTTATTGAATAAACAGACCAGAATATTTATGAAGATGGTTAATGTTTATTATCATAGACTGTCATTCGCTTGTTGGTTGACATGCCATTTTCAAGACACATTTTTTGCAGTTCTCATATATTTCATATGTATTAGGACATGCATTTATGCGTATTTTAGATATCGATTGATGTATGCACGGCTTTAATATTTTTTGCTCAGTAGCCAAGACTTGTAGGTGAGATGAGCGAAAATACAAACACAATGAAAACAAGCTTTTTAAAAAAAGATGCGCGACTGCAATAATCTCGATATATACACAATATATACACACTAAACTAACGGGGAGAATAAAGACTAAATTAGATTAACATTGATAGTGCTAAAAAAACCGCAACATCTATACAATACATTAGACGAATACCAATTACGACAGTAGCAGTATGCATACAGATCAAGTAATTCGTATATCATCTTACAATTGTTTTTTAAAAACACCTTATTTCCCGTTTAAGCCTTCATTTGAAAAACAAAATTATAGGGTTTTTAAAAACATTGCTCTAAATATAAATAATATATCCAACATTGTTTAAACAACATGTATCTAGTAAGCATCAGTGTAAAAGAACATTGTTGCATTTATATAAAACATCTAGCTACATGTACCTATTAAGCATTCATAATCTATAATGTGCGCATCATTTGCATATAATCTTCGAAATAACTTTTGTGTTAATATTTCACTAACATGTATTAAAAATGACGAATTTCCATCAGATTATCAGTAATCAAAAATTCTATTTCTCAGGCTCAAACACTGATAATTTTTACTACATGTATGTTCGCATGTCATAAAATGAAATGATGTAAATAAAATCACGCAGCTGCAATTGTTACATTTTTCACAAGCGTTTTTGAATCTCTGTTGCAACGAAAAATGTAACATTTGCGAAAAATGTAACAAAATAACAGTTGTTACAAAAATATTTTTCGTACGTGAACTACGAAAAATGTAACAAAGAACATATTTTGTTACATTTTTTGTACGTCACATACGAAAAATGTAACAATTTTCAAGTTTGTTACATTTTTCGCAATTGTTACATTTTTCGTTGCAACAGAGCTTCAAACATCGAAATCGTCGTCAAGGGGTCAGAAAAAAAAGCATTTTTCAGTATTTGTTTTAATATTCAGAAGAACATAATGCGTTAATTATGTATGCAATTTAACTGCTTATTACATCTACTTAAGTGGAAATTAACGCACAACATTTTCTATGTAACAGCTTAGTATGAACATATTAACCGTTTTGTCTTTTGTCAAAAATGTAGGGGTCCATTAATATGTATCCATTTTCAGAGGGTATTTTCTTTGAATGTTTTTTGTTAAATAACTACATAAGATAGATACATGTTAAATAGCTTATTGTAAAGCAGAGAAGCTGATTAATTAAAGGTTGGAGTTCAAGGTCAAGGTCAAGCATACGCCCTGAAGACCTAAGTACTGGCACCTTTTTAATTAGTCAATTTAATTATTATTCTTTTTATTATAACGGTTTTTTTCCAGAACTATTAATGATGCAGAAGAATAGGAATTTGTTTTAACAGTTTGATACTAAGCGAATAAGCGATTATCAATGTGACTAGGAATACAACTTTTAATCTGTTGATTATTTTTAGCAAATGACTCGGGAAAGGAAGTAACCTTTATTTTATTTAAAAGCTAAAATGCATATTTAAAACGTTCCATAGTGGTAAAGTGCGAGAGATTGCAATTTGTTATGCAGGATGCATCGGTTCTGATGATGGAGAAGTTGGTGTACTGGGTCCAGCAGGACGATGCTGAGTTAAGTGGGACCAAATTGCCTGGCAACGCTCCCTGCAGTAACCTAGCTAATCCCATGATGCTTCTGTGCATTATCCAGCAGCTGGAGACGGCAGACCCCGCCCTCGCCCTAAACTATAAGCACACTGCAGACTGGTGTCTTACAGAGGTCCTCAAACACATTCAGGTCAGCATACTGGTAGTCTTTTAAACCCCCTTGTTGGAAATGATTAAATATAGAATGATCAATATAAGGTATTATTTTGTAAAATATAGTTTCTATGTTAAAAAATAGTACCTGTAACTTGATATAAAGTTGAAGATGGATATAATTGCCACTGACTCGACCTATGAACAATGTTCTTTAGATAGAGGTGGCCTTGGTTGGTATCGGTGCATATTGTATAGTCAAAGAGATAAAGCCTGATGTATTTACGTCAGAGGTCCAAAAAGTTTGAACATTGAATCTTACATAGACAAAGTAAAAACCTGTCCACATTTTTGCTGGGGGCACTGAAGTCATGATTCGGCATTGTTTTCGCCCACTAGCTTACCACAAGAAATGTTGATTTCTATGTTATGAAATACCATGGAAGGCTAATTTTTAATATATCAAATGAGAGCCTACATGTTTATCTTCAATAAATAACATACTATTCAATACATTTGTGCACTTCATTATTATTGTGTTTTGTTTATGCATATGAAACAAAAATATACATAGAAAATGGTTAAATGCACTTCTTTTGTTTATTATTTTTAAAAATATGAACTGTGAAGTTTTTGCTCATTTTAGATTGACAAACATATAGGCAACCATGAGAAACAGGAATGTTTACATTATGTCAATATTGATAAAGTAACAATGGGTTTTCTCGGAATTTCTGAATTTCAGGCACGGGAGATAACTCTTGTCCACATCATTATAATATTCCATTGTTTTGGTGCCAGGGTGCCAGGGGTGCCATGCTAAGTATATAAACACGTCATAAGTGTTGTCAGTTATGGTGCAATAAGCAGGCTATCCAGACCAGCGTGTAAATAAACTCTATTGAATGTCTATTCACCAGTAGCCCAACCATGCCCGCTGAAGGATGGAAAGAGTATTTGTTCAGCATTTCTTTTAACCCAAACCATCACGCCTCCTAGTGGTCTGAATAACCGTTGAGATATAGACTTATGCAGATGTCTAGAAGAGCTAATATCAGTAAAGAAAATGAAGGTGTTAAATACCTACTGATAGCCATCAATGTATTAACACGATTCCTATGGGTGGAACCCCTTAAGAATAAAACACCAAACGCTGTGTTGAAAGCTTTGAAAAAGTTGTTTTCCCATGCTGATCTGCCAAAAATCATAAGATCTGACAAAGATAGGGAATTTGATAAATAGAAAGTCCTATTTAGAAAGCAAGGGTATCAGCTACTATGTAACAATGAAAACAAGGCTTCTTATGCAAAGAGAGTAATACGGACACTTAAAACCCATATGTTTAGATACTTTACTTAGAAACAAACCTATCATTATCTGGATGTTTTACAAGATCTCGTGAGAGACTACAACCACAGACCTCACAGATCACTTAATGAACGCACACCTACAGAGATTAATGCAAACAATGAGGCTATTGTTTGGAAAGAACAGTACATTGATCCACTGATCAATCCGTTCACACCCAAGACAGAGAAGATGAACAAAACCAGGAGGAAAGCCTTTAAATTTAAAGTCGGGGATCAGCTGTCACATTTCAGGTATGTTTTTCAGCATGACTATCAGGAGAAATGGACAGAGGAAATATTCATTGTCAGTAGACATTACTATAGAGATGGGATACAAGTCTATAAGTAGTATAATTGGTGTTATATTGAAGAACGCACGCCTGCCATGTCAAAGCTTTTACTGTTACCAGTTATCTTCCATCTTTCGAAAAGCCCGAGGTTGTCTCCGTTTGGGTCGGTGACGTCCATCTTGGATTCTGTGTCCTTAAAGAAGAGCTGGGAGGTCATCTTGGATTTAGCGTTCACCTCGTTAGTGTTGAGTATGGTCTGTATGATGGCCTTGTACGGGTAGTGACTATTAGTGGAGGTCATCAGTTTTCCTTGCAGTCTTACGTCTACCTGACTAAACATTGAGTGCATCAATAAATTTACAGGAGCACACTCGTCCGTTCCCGTTAAATGCGTTCCGTCTTCTTTCGTAATCCTGCATTTCATGTATATCACGGATCTGCGTAGATCTATGTATTCCAACCCCTCCTATGTGCTAACATTGAACTCTATGGGATTGTCTCCGGATACGGACGATATTGGTCTGCAATCTTGTAAATAAGTTCTTTCTACCGCTGTTTGGGTCCCTGGCAAGCTCAACAACTCGAGTTCCCTTGGTTGAATTTCCGTGAAATACTTAGAGTCGGGTATTAAAGCAGACATCGTTGATATAGGCGAAGTACTTCCTAGTTAAAAATGTCTCTGAACAACGACTTCGTAGATTTGATCGACCTTCTCCTTCTCGTATTGTTCTGTTGTTTTCGAGGAGTCTGCTTCTTCTTCTTACTGCTCTTGTTGTTGCTCTTCTTCTTCTTCACGAACCTTCCTCTCTTGTGCGAGGTTGGTCTTCCACTACCACCTTTCTGGCCGTGCTTCAGTCTTTTAACACGTATCCCTTCCTCTATCGCTAGACGTGACACGCCTTCAGGGTTCCTCTGTATTTCAGCCTTGGCTTGATCTACTGCCTGTTCAGCTGGAGCCACAAGTTTTATTTCATCATCCGTTTGTGTACTAGCGATGATATTGTTGACGCGGAGAGGTGTTGCTGGCTTGATGTTGCGCATCCTAGTAGATATATTCCCGACGCTCCCTATGAAGAAGGGATTGGCTTTACCTTGAGCGAGATTAGCATAATATTTTTGCCAGATCGATGGGTTCGGAACGTAGAGTGAATCGTGATCTGCTTTTTCTTCCTGGTATTCCCCTTCAAACATATTAAGTTTACACTATAAAAGGAAAGCGTCTCAATTGTAGTGTTACTGATGACACGTTTGTTAAAAAAGTGGCTGGTTTCCCATTACTATCCGTTATATACACGTCAAATTGTTGAACAGCGTCGTTGATTACCCTTACGCCTATTTCGTAAGGGTCCGAAAATAGCACTTTCCAGGTTGAATCCTCGGTAGAAGATACTCGTCTGAGAAGTGGTTGTCGCTGACCTCCAACTGTTATGGGTTCGCATAATGAACAATATACGTACAGCAAATCTTCAGTGACTTTCTGCTTCCTCTTTCTAGCTCTGGTCATTGCTTGATTCGGAGTAGGTGAACCCATTGCGTAAAATTCTCTCAGCGAGATTATCCATCTTCCGTTTAACTGAAGTGGTTGTTTCAAATAAACCGAAAACCGGTAAGGCTTATTTTCTGGAAAGTAATCTGTATTGTCCGTGCTTGTTGCTACGATCCATTCCATTGTTCTTTGAATATATAACTTGATTTATTATCATGTCTTCAGTACATTATCCATGTTCTGAAATACTCAAAGATACGTATTGATCCTGACAAACTTCTCGTTGTTGCCTTCTTCCACTCATTTATACAAGTTGGCAAGATCTGAGTGGATATTACTCATCGCTAAAAATAATTAGCTCACTACCTGTCTCAGCATAGTTTGGGTTAACACTTTGCGAAAGGGTGGTATAATAAATTTCAACTGAAAATTTCGACTGTATTCATATTATCTGTTAAGATCGTTTTAGTCAGAGTCTTCTTCTTCCTCTTCCGTTTCTCCACTGTCACCTTCTTCTACTTCTTCGTCTTCTTCTTCTTCTTCTTCTTCTGTCTGATCATCTACGTCATCATCAGTCTCAAACCAGACCACCAATTTACTTTTCTTCTTTTCTAAAGCTGTTTTAATTGCCTTTTCTAAACCTATCCCATTGTCAATCAACTGTTGAATGTATTCAAACATGCTATTGTGCGCAGCTCCATGTTCCAACCAAAACAAATGCTTTAAAAATCTGGCATAGTTATTCATAAAAACTCTAAGATCTTCGTCTCTGAGTTTCCTTTCTGCTTTGGCCTCAGCAGCTTTTTCTGACAAGCCTTCCTGTACATACTTGTCATATTTTACCCGCCATTGGGATTCGTTCTCTTTTCGGGCTTTTCCTGTCAACATTGTGAAATACCTTACTTCATCGTCCTTGTCAGTCTCCGCAATGTTGTTCATTCTACTCAGTTTGTTAGTGACAGGTTCCTGGTAATCAATATCCAATTTCCGTTTATGCAAAGATTTGCCTTCTGGACACCATCGTTTCACATGTCTCTGTAGATCATGTACGTCGCCAAACACAAGACCGCAGTCATCACAGGACTGCATATCTTCTTCTTCTTTTTCTCCTTCCGATGACCACTGAAGCTGGAAATGAGAAGCTGTTTCTGCGCTCTCGTCTTTTTCACAAGTGTGTTTAGTGCATTTGGGCAAAGGCGATCCTCTTCTGCCGTGAACGGTTTCAAATCCAAAAGTAGATGACCATAAGGAACCGATGTGGCTTCAGTATACTTGTTCATGAATATGTCCACGTTTCCTGGGTACATTTGTCTGGCAAGGGTTAGGACTATTTGTTTGTCAATTGGATTTTTGAATAGTATCACATAATTCGAATTTCTACGCTGTGTTGGATCTTTCCCATGATATAAGTTTTGATTGATAGCAATGACGGAGAGATTCCTATGATGACTACCTTCTGTAAATAAATCGTTGATTCGTTGATCTTTACTGGCACTGGACATCAGATCGTCTAGAATGATAAGGTTTCTCATCTTGACGTTCAGAAATGATTTTTTGTCCAAATCAACGGGTATCCCTTGAATAAATTCCACCCGAGGATAAGTCACCGACCTTTGAATTTCCTCGTAAAGAGGTTGCCAATGTTTATACATCCATAGAATACGTTGTGGCTTAGGTTGTATATTGCCGTGTTTTAACATCTGTTTGATTAACGATGTCTTACCTGATGATGTGGGTCCACTACACAAACACGTAAATGGGTGATAGAGAATCTTAATTGATGACTCTTGAAGATCCTTTTTTTTAAGTTGTTCACATTCATTTTGTTCTTGTTGTAACTCTTGGTTCAGTATTGATGAATTGTTATCTTGCCTATGCTTAACTCGTCTATGTCTCGTCAAGTTATGCGGCCAGGCATAGACTTTAGAACAGGCAGTACATTTATACATGATGATGGACACACTCTCGCCCTCCCTTCT
Organism: Gibbula magus; assembly: GCA_936450465.1. Classification (NCBI taxonomy): domain Eukaryota; kingdom Metazoa; phylum Mollusca; class Gastropoda; order Trochida; family Trochidae; genus Gibbula; species Gibbula magus. The sequence goes on from OW388296.1 coordinate 36,309,269, forward strand.
CTCTCTGGTGCTATCTGTTGAATGAAGTGAAAAAAGGTAGGGAGAAATATATATTTATAAAGCCTCGCAGCGGAAGCATTCATATATCATCCGCATCTGCATCATCAGCATCATCCTCATTATCCGCATTATCAGCATCCACATTAGCATCATCAGCATCTGCATCCACATCCGCACATCTACATCCACATCATCCGTATCATCATAAGGAGTATCAGCATCCGCATCAACAGCATCATCCTCATTATCCGCATCATCAGCATCCACATTAGCATCATCAGCATCTGCATCCACATCCCAACATCTACATCCACATCATCCGTATCACCATAAGCAGTATCAGCATCATCCGCATCATTTGCATTCGCGTCATCACGATCTGCATCATCAGCATCCGCATCATCATCATCATAAGCAGCATCAGCATCATCATCATCAACCGCATCATCAGGTTGTTTCAGCGAAAACCAAATTATATACATGCTTGTGGCAATGATCCATTCCATAGTTGTTTTCCCTTATTTTATATATCTTTTACCTGTTCTTCGTCTATCCACGAGTTAAATTTCTCAGGATAATTCAACCACTTGACGTACACTTGCTTGCTTCAGCGTTCTCTTTTTAATCACTTTTTCTATACGCCAATCGACTTCATCCGGATTCTTGTGATACTTCTGTAGCTCTTTCTGGTAGAACGTTCCTTCTATGGGATCTGATTGTAAGTCTTCCAACCAATATATAGGAATCAGATCTCTAAGCTTTCGTTTTTCGATTCAGAATATTTCTCCAGACCATTTCTGATCGTATTCTTTCTGGAATGTTCTTTTGATCAATGATATACGTACGTAATCTCCAACTTTAAACTTATACCTTCTCCTGTATTTTCTCTCTTTGCTGGATGATTCTACCTTCATCGGGGTGTTCGATTCATTAGTAGCTTTACTCTTACGAGATGATGCATGGGTTTCCAGCCACACAAACGCTTCGTTACTGGGGGTTATGTCTGCCGGCGACCTACCATTCAGTCCTCGTTGGGGACGGTGATTGTAGTTGTAAATCAGGTCTTGAAGCACGTCTACATATCTATAGGTGTTTTGGTATGTGAAATATCTGTACATCATCGTTCTTAAAGATCGAATAAAACGTTCTGAATAGTTCGCTTTCACGTCCGAATTTTGAGTGGTAAAGTGCTTGATGTGATATTTTGAATATATCTTTTTAATCACCTTGTTACTGAATTCTCCTCCTTTATCCGTTCTCAGGTTATGCGGTGGTTTATCCATACCCCTTACGATCTCATTCATGGCGTTTGCCACGGTTTTAGCGGATTTGTCTCTGATCGTTTCACACCATACGTATCTTGAAAAGCAGTCTATCAGGACGAGAATGTATCTCATTCCATCGTTATATTCCGAGAGATTCCCCACGTCGCACAGATCTGCGTCGACTTGCACACCCATACCTCCTACTATGACTCTATTTCTCTTGAATCTTTTGATTTGGGGTTTATGTAGTGTGTATGCGTCCTGTTTCTGTAGCCATTTCATAAGTCGGTAGGGTTTCACATTTGGATGGTGAATTTTCAAAGTTTTGATAAACTTCTGCGCTCCGGCAAAAGCTCCACTTTTCCTTGGGTTGTAATAGTTATCTCGATAGACCTCTTCTGATGATGTCATGCCGATATGTGTTCCTGTTGACTCTGTTAGTTACAGATAGTTTCTATGAGTTGTTTTATCCAATCATCAGACTTCAGTCTCGTGTCTCGATAGTCTTGACATTCGTATTTCAGAAAGTATAACGACGATACCTTTTGCAGTGTCGGATTTTGGAATATATATTTCTTCCATTCATATGTGACTTCTCCTTCGTCAACGGTAGACAATGCGTATTGTTCTCTGAATTTTGACTTCTCTTTTTCTTCATCTATAAAATGTAGGTTGGTTATATTTCTTTTAATGACGTTCACATAGGCTTTGAATAGTAGTTCTTCGATGAGTTGATTGATAGAATGAGATTCTACCTCGTCGATTATCTTGTCCATCGTTTTTAAAAAATCAGTTTATTCCTTTTCTAGAATAGATGAAAATACGCACGGATCCCCACGAATCTGGTATGTCGTAGCTATTCACATCCTTTTGTATTCTTAGATCATTCATACACAACGTTTTTGTTGAGAACCATTCTTTGCAGGTTGATATAATCACCTCTTCTCCAAAATGGTGTTTCACTTTTTGCGAAGGAAATGCTAATGCCACCCACTTGTATTCCTTTCCAGACATCGTTTGATGATATTTATGAATATCGGCTTGAAAGCTTAACAAATACACACTTACACATCTCTGACGTCATACATATCTTTGGAAGTACATTACAGTTTCGGGTTACCGGAATATCTATTCTCTAATGTAAATAACCTCCTCGTATGTGAACGGGATTATTGACATATGGGATTATACTTAATCCTTCGTACGTGACACTCATTTGCATACGCAAGTTTATCGGTATCGGGATTTGTAACGTTATGGCGTTCTTCAATTTAACACCAATTATACTACTTCTATACAGCCAAGGACATGGCAGGAGATTCAGTCACTGGTTCTTTTTACACAAAAGAACTTCAGCTCGCCTGTTGATACCATATGGTTGAGAAAATTTTAAAAAGAGAAAGAGGGGAGGTAGAAAAGAGGTGTTTGTCAAATGGATGGTATATCCAAAGAAATTCAACAGCTGGATTCCAGAGCAGAATCTCCAGGATATATCCAAATCAGCCCTGTCGGATCACATCAAAGGCAATCCCGACCACTCAATCCTGTGGAACAACATCAGCACATTAAAAGTAAACTGCAGTGACTTTAAATCAAGGAAGATTTTGGAAGCAATCAGCATTAAGCGCTTTAATCCTGTTCTGAATAGAGATCAAGGCTATTATGTACCCCTAGCCTATCATGATCTAATTAAATCCAATCACCAGTAATCCTCTATCTGCTCATCTGGCTTCCTCAGTATATTCATTGTCCATCTTCACATCAACCTAATATCTTGTGTATACCCATTCTCTCCTTAACAATGTTGTTACAACTATGTACATCAATCCAATCACATGTAAAAACATAATTACCATAATTGTATATATTCTCCTGGTTGTCATGATAATGTACCACTTGCTTGATAACGGTGCTAGTATCTGCATCGAAACGTCGCACTCATATCAATAAAGAAGTTGACTATCCATAGAACTTGTTCTTATTCATCATACCAGCTTCAAAAATGCCTCTCAAAGAAATCTTTCTTCTATTACAAAACCTGTTTCAACTCTCCCGTGGATAGGCTACAAGTGCAACTGTTTGTTAGACGTATCTACCCAAACAATGTAGATAGATTCATGTCAGTGTATGAAACTGCTGTACAATTAACGTTTGGTAATCTCAAGATTGACTTACAGCCAAATATACTAACACATACAGCCCCTAGAATAACACAACACAGACCAAATCCGTCAGAGACAAGAAGCACATCAATAAAAGAGGAGCAACCTGAAGCATATCATCAGATGACTCCAGAGACTCCTAGAGATAACATCTCTGTTACTACTCGAGAAAACACCTCCGTCACTCCTAAAGCTGCCACCTTCAATCTGCTGGAGAATTCCTCTGTGAACTCAGAAGACGAAATCATGCCTTCCTGTGATGAGTGTGGTCATGTATTTGATAACAGCCATGACTTTCAACGCCACGTGAAAACCTGGTGTCCCGAGAATGGAGGAGAACCTCTACAGAAGCGAGCTAAGATAATTCTCCTAACACTAAGATGAATAAAGTGCATGCAGAAGCAACAATCCCTACACTGAATAATGAAAGAGAGGTAAAAGACCTTGAATACATGTGGGAACAAACGCTGAAAGCCTGTAAGGAGGACAATTTGAAAAAAAGAGAGGACTTTGAAGATGAAGGAAAAAGTGAAAGGTGGATTGAAAAGAAATTGAAGAAATGTTGGCAAACTACTTTGCTTGATGGACTTGTGATAGCCCTTTTCAACCCTATATTGCAGAAAATTAGAGCCCTGGACCCTGACATGGAGCCTAAGGACATGGGTGCTTATTTCAGAGACTCCAATGATACAGATAACAATGAAACTTGAACTGTCCCTCACACATGTGCATCCTATGATAATTGTAGATTTATATAGATTTACTTTTATGTCAATATTTACACATGTGTAGTGGTGATGGTGTATTATATGTAATAAAGAATGTAAATAATACATTATGCCTGATGTTGTCTATCTCATTTAACCTTCTCAAAGAATAACACAAGCATACACTTAAGTTAAAACATTTATTTTATGAAAAACCCCACAATGACACAATGTCATAAACACAACATATTTCACTTATATTAAAGAACATCAGCAAGCAATAAACATGTAACGTCTCAAAATTGTCACGTGATGATAATGTACATTCTTCAGTTTTACATCAACATTTTAAATGATTATTTACACAATACATGAAGACAAAGAGAAAGTTGTTGTGCCCTGAATTGTAATAAAAATTGCAAATTGTAATAACTGCCGTGATTGTAATAAAATTTGCCCTGAATTGTAATAAAGTTTTCAGAAATCACTTTTATACCAATGATTCCATCAGAAACTATTTTCTAGTTCACAAACATTTAAAAACAAACTATTTATACATCAAACATTTTCATTTACAAAGGCTTATTTCAGTCAGAGACGAGTTTATTACAATTTGAGGCAAGAGATACATTTTGTGCCTCCTTGCCCTGAATTGTAATAAAGTTTTCAGAAATCAATTTTAAACCAACAATTCCAACAGAAACTGTTTTCTCTTACAAAATCATTTTTTAAAAAACTATTTAAACATCAAACATTTTCATTTACAAAGGGTTATTTCAGTCAGAGACAAGTTTATTACAATTTGTGGCAACCAATACATTTTTGGCCCCCTTGCCCTGAATGGTTATAAAGTTTTCAGGAATTACTTTTATACCAACAATTCCAACAATAACTGTTTCCATACAAAAAACATTTTTAGAAAACTATTTAACCATCATACATTATCATGTACAAAGGGTCGTTTCAGTATGAGACAAGTTTATTACAATTTGAGACAAGCAATACATTTTCTGCACCCTTGCCCTGAATTGTAATAAAGTTTTCAGAAACCACTTTTATACCAACAATTCCAACAGAAACTTTTTTCAATTACAAAAACATTCTATAAAAAATATCTAAACATCAAACATTTTCATGTACAAAGGGTTATTTCAGTATGAGACAAGTTTATTACAAATTGAGGCAAGCGATACACTTTTGGCCCCCTTGCCCTGAATTGTAATAAAGTTTTCAGGAATCAATTTTATACTAACAATTCCAACAGAAACTGTTTTCAATTACAAAAACATTCTATAAAAACTATTTAAACATCAAACATTTTCATGTACAAAGGGTTATTTCAGTCAGAAACAAGTTTATTACAATTTGAGGCAAGCGATACACTTTTGGCCCCCTTGCCCTGAATTGTAATAAAGTTTTCAGGAATCAATTTTATACAAACTATTCCAACAAAAACTGTTTACTATTACAAACACATTTTTAGAAAACTATTTAACAATCATACATTATCATGTACAAAGAGTCGTTTCAGTCTGAGACAAGTTTATTACAATTTGAGACAAGCAATACATTTTCTGCACCCTTGCCCTGAATTGTAATAAAGTTTTCAGAAACCACTTTTATACCAACAATTCCAACAGAAACTTTTTTCAATTACAAAAACATTCTATAAAAAATATCTAAACATCATACATTATCATTTACAAAGGTTTGTTTCAGTTTGAGACAAGTTTATTACAATTTGAGGTAAGCGATACATTTTTGGCACCCTTGCCCTGAATTGTAATAAAGTTTTCAGAAATCACTTTTATACCAACAATTCCAACAGAAACTGTTTTCTATTACAAAAACATTCTATAAAACTATTTAAACCTTAATCATTATCTGTTATTGGTACAAAGGGTTATTTCAGTCTGAGACGAGTTTATTACAATTTAAGGCAAGCGATGCATTTTTGGCACCCTTGCCCTGAATTGTAATAAAGTTTTCAGAAATCACTTTCATACCAACAATTCCAACAGAAACTGTTTTCTAGTTCACAAACATTTAAAAAAAACTATTTAAACATCAAACATTTTCATTTACAAAGGCTTCTTTCAGTCAGAGACGAGTTTATTATAATTTGAGGCAAGCGATACATTTTTGGCCTCCTTGCCCTGAATTGTTATAAAGTTTTCAGGAATTACTTTTAAAGAAATAATTCCAACAGAAACTGTTTTCTATTTCAAAAACATTTTTAGAAAACTATTTAAACATCATACATTATCATGTACAAAGGGTCGTTTCAGTCTGAGACAAGTTTATTACAATTTGATGCAAGCAATACATTCTTTGCACCCTTGCCCTGAATTGTAAGAAAGTTTTCAGAAATTACATGAGTATTTCAGTCAGAGACGAGTTTATTACAATTTGAGGCAAGCGATACATTTTTGGCCCCTTTGCCCTGAATTGTAATAAAGTTTTCAGGAATTACTTTTATACTAACAATTCAAACAAAAAATGTTTTCTATTACAAAAACATGTTTTTAAAAAACTATTTAAACATCATACATTATCATTTACAAAGGGTTATTCAGTCAGAGACGAGTTTATTACAATTTGAGGCAAGCAATACATTGTTGGCCCCTTGCCCTGAATTGTAATAAAGTTTTCAGAAATCACTTATATATCAACAATTCCAACATAAACTGTTTTCAATTAACAAACATTTATAAACAAAACTATTAAACATCAAACATTTGGTTATTTCAGTCTGAGAAGAGTTTATTACAATTTGAGACAAGGGATACATTTTAGACAAGTTATCAGAAGATATTTTAAAACCAATATAAACAAAAAACTATTTTTAGGATCTATAAAAGGGTTGAATCCTTAATTAGCTTGCAAACATCGATATGAAAATTAAACTGTGAGGTGAGACTCCAAAAAACATCTGTCTGTCTGTTTGTCTGTCATAAAACCTTATTGAGATCGTCACACAGAGAGAGCCACGTGATTTGGGATGGTCACCAGCATGAAAGAGAATTAATGAAATAAATCATGTTTATATACTTGAATATATTTAAAATATAGAAAACTCTTTGTCATCGCTCAATATATATCGTAATTGAAGTTAATGCATAAGACATTATGTACAGGTTAATGTCCGAGTAACTCTCCATTTCATAAAAACAATGGAGCCAAGGCCCTAAGGGCTGAGGCCCATTATTTTTAAGGAATGGAGAGTTACGAGGTCCTAAACCTACTTAAATTACACTCAAAGTAATGCTGTTTTATAAAAATTACTTTAAATCATTAAAAAAATGAAATTTCTCCTTAAAACTATGATGTGATGTGTAACTGTCCATTACTGAAAAATATTGGATTGAGAACCCTTAATGTCAGAATCTCCGATCTTTATGTTTGGGACGGAGATCTTCCTAAGACGTTGTACCATGTTGCACCAACTAGCATTACCTCTACAAATCTTGACACTAGTTTGCGATCTTATCAACAGACATAGAGATGTTGTCTATGTTGCATTTGCCACTTAGTAGCATGTCATCCACAAACGCATGGTGATCAAGATCATGATGTACTGTAATGTTGCCAAGATAGGCAGTACACAGAACAATGTTTATATATGGTTTTTCTGATTTTTTCGGACTAGTCGACGCATTTCTTTAAAGGATAGATGCAATGACATATGGTCCAAATCGGATTCATTAAAATGCGATGTTAATTTGAATATTGCTCGATTTTAAATTTCTGAAATCGGTCCATAAATTACTTAAATACGGCTTTAAAAAAACCCGCCTAATTTATCCCTGGCGACCAGAATGAAAGTCTGCGTGGGTGTGGCCCGTGAAGGGATGACTGCTGTGACGAGGAATCTGATTTTCGGCGATAGTCATAATTCAACGTAATTTCGCAACAATTTGATTGTTAATTTCACAAAGAAATCTTCAATAAACCAACTTAAATTTCCCATTAATCGAATGTTTAGATATCCAACTAGGTAATTCCGCAGATGACAATTACACAATTATTACATAAACATGTTTTTTTGGCAATGTAATACACTTGATAAATTCATTTAGCGTCAGTGATAATCATCATTAATTAATTAACGAGATTTTATGCTCAATTGATTCCGATATACAATATACGTAGAGGTAATCATCTGTCATTCTTGAGAAAAATGCATTTCATCAGATCTTTAAGATCAAACATGGATCTAGCATTGTTAGGTGAATTAACGTTTTAGTACGTTTTTGATTAAACGTCATTATTTATACTCACCGTTGATAACTCACCTTAGCCAAATCTCTCTCAATTAATCACTCAACCAATATAACATAGTAAAATGAAGAGAGTTACCTCCCTACACCATCTCTCCCCGCTACGTGGCTTAACCCAGTGATGTCACTCCTTTTTTCCTGGAGCCTGGATGCAGGCAGGTCTCAGACTCGCAGGAAGGGATTGCAAGCGGTATACAGACCAGTGAGTTATCAACCGTGAGTATAAATAATAACGTTTAATCAAAAACCTACTATTATTTACATACTCTAGTTGATCATTCAACGTAGCCAGTATGCCACTGAAGGAGGCGGGCTGCGAGAAAACTCGAGAGCAGAAGAGGTAACTCTCCCCCCTGAAGGGGAAATTGGCGAATGGAGGGACCGAAGGTCAACAAACTACCACTAACTGAAGCCACAATGCCACAGGGTTATGAGCCTACCTCAACCGTAAGAGTTCATCTACCCCCGACCCTGGGGGTCGTCGTTACAGGCCATAGGGGTCGGCGTTACAGACCATAGGGGTCGCCAAATAACTACTAAAAAACACAACAACAACAACGAACAAAACTGGGATGCGAAGTTTATTATTCGCACTTAGGGACGGAGACAAAAACCCTTATTGTGTTGACAGAAAACCCCTATTTGTTTGAATCCCTTTTGGGTCGTACGAACACTGGAGAGTAAAAACCGGGAGTCAGGTACTGGAGTAGGAGTTCCACCACCGCCCCTTTGGAGATGAGAATCTCCACCTGTTCCATTGTCAAGGCGAGCCGGTCTGACGGCGGTGGACGGTGGGGATGCCTCCGTAAGTGCGCCCCTTCCCTCAATGTCAATTGGAGTTTTGTTTTGAGTTTTGTTTCGCCTCGACTTGTTCGGTCGACCCCGCTGGCGAAATGACAAGCCACCAGTCCTAGTACCATGAGGCGAGGGAGGAGAACGTCCGAGACCGCTCCGACGGCAGACAGTTTGTCAGGCTGGTCGGTATCTCTGCAAGTAAGTCCGTACCAGACAAAAACCCGTCCCGTCTGATGTGGCACTCAACATAACCTGCGCGACTCTCCCCATCACAGAAACAAGGCCACAGTAGAGTACGTTAGCTACGTCCTCCATCCCCGCCTGCTTGGCGACATCATGGCTTGACATTCTGACATGGCAAGAATACCTGGCCTCCTTGCCAAGATGGACCAGATGGCTATCTGACAATGCATGGCCGACCAAGGGTGCAGCCATCCAACGACAGGAGGCGACAAGGCAACCAGAGTTTCGGCAACTGGAAGCGACCCTCGCTGTCCGTACGCTAGCGCTTGCGGTGGCATCAGTCTACCAGGAGCACCAGACGTGATGATGAAGTCTTAATCTTTAGCCGCGCACTGAAAAAAGCAGGTGTGATCTGAACAACCCCGGCTGGTGCGGGGCAAAACTTCCTCGCAGAAGGTCCTCAGTCTCTCCCTCTTGGCTAACGAAGGGAAGTTCTCGACGTCCTGGAGAGAGGAACCCAACCACTCCATGATAGCAGACATCTGCTCCATCAAGTCTGCCGTGACGTCCGCCGACAGTGGAATGAATGGAGGTCTGGAAGTGTCAATGAAGTCGGACACTTCGTCACGCTGACTTGTCGAAGTGGGAGAAGACAGTAGCAATGGAGACGGAGATGATGGTGACACGACGTCTGGGAATCGAAGGCGTCTTGGGGGACGGAGGCGTAGAACACGAAGTCGTCCGAGAGGGCGAGTCCCTCGATACGTCCCAACCCGGAGCCCCAAGTCTGGCATCCATGAGCAAGGATACCATGTCTTTGACGTGTCCAGGATGGACTCCGTCAACCCCTTGGCAACAAAGGCGGAGGAGGAAGAGCAGCTTTGCTTCTTCTTCTTCTTCTTGCTCTGGCCTGACGACTTGGACCGGAGACGATAGGTGGGTCTTGACAAGCAGAGTCGAACTCCCTAGCATCCTCGTCTGTGATGAGGTCCGACGGCGAGCGAACTGGAGAAAAGTCGGGAGAGTCGAACACGGTCCTTTCCCCCTCCCACGAGCTAAACAACTCTCGCTCCGACCTCCTAAGGGCCGCAAGATAAGCTTTGTGCTGCCCCGATGTAAGAGGCAAACACTCCGCACAGCGGTTGTCCTCCATACACCCTGTACGGCAAAGGCGGCAGTGTGAGGGTCATACAATGATGATTTCCTTATGCCGCACCGTCCTCGAAACCCAGAGTAGGGCGAAACGCGGGAGAGAGAACACGACACTACACACATCGGACTGGACACCAACGCACACGCACGTGATCAAACAACATTGTCAGCAGACGGCGCCGAACCAACAAGCACTAGTGCAGGCGAAGTAGGAAGACAACGCCTGACACCCGACTAAGAGGTAGTTGAAACCTAAGGTAAAAACCTAAGTACCTGCCCGACAGGTAAGCAATACAAACACCGAAGTGGAGAGGCGTCAACCAAGGGTAACGTACTGGTGTAGTACCGAAACGCTCCATCCGCGGACAGGCAGTCAGACAACACGCCTCTTAATAAGGCTACTAACATGTAGCGACAGCCGTGACCAACAGCCCGTGCACGAGCTCACACTTGCCAAACGAGTTGAAATGAACAACTCTCTAGTCAACACAGTGGGAAGCGCTGACCTAGATAACTCGCCACAGTGTAGATGCTAACTGCAGAAGGAAATCAAACAACTCTCTCCAAGACCCAGCTAGGGTAGAAGAGCAACAAATATAACATCAAAACCATTAAAAAGAGAATAAAGAGACCTCGGTCGAGGGTATTTAATCGAATATCACTCTGAGAGCAGCAAAATGGACGTCCTGCCTTGCTCGCGACAAAGAAAGAAGTGATGTCACTGGGTTAAGCCATCTAGCGGGGAGCGAGGGTGCAGGAAGGTAACTCTCTTCATTTTACTGTGTTTTATTGGTCGAGTGATTAATTGAGAGAGACACAATTGGGTACGGTGATTTATCAACTAGAGTATGTAAATAAAAGATGCTTTGTAGTGAGTACTGTAAGTTAATGCTTCGCTCGAGGGTAATACGGTATGATGTACCATCTGTGAACCAGTGTCTCCCGAACGTTCAAGCAAGGGATGGCACTGCATAGTACAAAGATGGTACGTCAGACTGTATTACCCGAGGGAGAAGAGGAAAATGCATTTTCCTTCCGTCATGATCCGGTGACGGGTAAACAGATATTGTTTGAACGATCTTAATAGTAAACGTAAACAACATTGCGTCATCCCTCTCGACTGGAATATTAAAAGTATTGTAACATGTTACTACATGTTTTCAAATGACTTAAAACGTGTTAATTTAAGTGAGTTTGCAAGAAACGTAAAATGAAATGTGTTTCCAAACAAAGCAGCAATTATTGGAAAAATAAGTCTGTAAAACTGCATGTATAAAGGGTATCAATCTTTTCTTGACTAATACCTTGTTTATCTCAATTTATTATTTCATTATTTCTGTGTTTTATGTTGAATAGGAGTGAGTTCAATGGTAAATGTATATCCTTCGCAAGCTGACAATATGACCTCACAATATTATCCTGATGATGTCACACAAGTGGCGATAAAATATATCGCCACTCAGTAGAGTGGCGATAAAGGTTATAGCCACTGTAGCTTGATAGAAGGTTTATTTCACTGATAGAATTGAGTATTTTACTCTTAATTATATAATAAAGTTATGTTAATATCTGTTTGCCATAGAGAGACGGGTCGGTGATACTGGAGCACGTGTCCGAGTCAGGAGAAGAGATGGCCGGCAGCTGGGGTCGGCTGATGGTTCCAGGTGGATGCATTAGCTTTGTTAAATCATAAAAAAATTTTCTCATATGAGTTGAAACAAAACTGTTATTCTTCATGTAGTATTTAATGTGTCACTGAAACTTACGTTCCACTTTTATCATATTAGAGCAATGGAATACGTAGATTTTAATATAATTGACATTCACTGTCAAGCAACAGTGAAGATATCTCATCTGACCAGTGAGTGATATAATGTATCACTTCTCAAAGGTTTGACAGTTTGACGCCATAAAACAATGGTCAGACGCAACGAATTTTTTTTTTTCGAAATAACATATCATCTATTATTACGACCGCTTTAGGAATGGGGAATGCTGCTGCGAATGGCGATTTTTTGGTGTGAAATTATCTTGATTAGTTTTCCAGATATTGAGGTTTGAAGTTGTTCCTTCTAGGGGAGATAACCATCGGAATAAGTCGGAAGTAAAAACAACCTGGTCCAAAACAAACCCAGTGGAGGTCACAATCGACCAACCGTGAAATTGTCATAAAAAAAACGGTTGAGCTGTTAAGCAGGAATCCTTCGGACAAAAAAAGCTCAAATAATAATTTTTTAAACTAGGATTGACTCATCAATACTTTTTCTTCAAGACTTCTGCTTGACCTTGAACCTCATGTTTGATTTAAATCTAACTTAATTAATCAGTTTAGTTCAACTACCAATCATGTGTCCATATTCAGTATTTTCGAACAAAACATTTCCCAATATCCCTTCATCTTTATTCGAAGTGTAAAACTGTTAAAGAACCTGTAACCTCATTTTTGTATTCTATTTTAATCAATGTATTCATACAGACAATACTTTCAACTGTAAGTACTGAACATTTGGTGTTGATGGGTCATCTCATTAACGGGATATTAATGTTCAAAGTGTGTAAATATTGGACTGCTGAAGAACTCGACCGCGAGAAGACCCAAAAACGGGTGCGCGGGACTAGCTCTACTGCGCATGCCCGAAGTAAGCTGGTGACGTCATAGTCAGAATAGAACTATGGATAATAGTGATATTATGTGTTGTGATGGACGACATTCCTCTATGTATTCATAGCGAAGGAGCAATTCCTTCTACACTCGTTTCCTCAATTTGAAGACAATGTTTTGATTTTCCTCTCGGAAGAGAAAAGTTTTGAAAAAATACTTTGTAAACAATATAAAACTCCGAAATAACGACAGTAGCAAGCCGGACTGCCGTGCTTGATCATTGATGTTTCCATCAACAACATCATAAATTCTACAGTCGACGTCCAAAGTTTTTCATATTAACTGTCGAGTAACATATTGTCATTTAAAAATATTCTGTTAAACATATGACACTTATATTCAATAAGATGCAGTGCAGATAAATCAAGTCTATCCGTAGTATGTGTTAGATGTCTCAATGCGAGATCGCGAAAATGTAAATACATTTCCTCGCCATTATCTTAGATTGCCCTTAGATTAGCCTTCAAACACACATGTTCGTAACAAGAAAAGCTTATCAACTTAATGACGTTATGTGTCTCGACTTTGTTTAACTGTTGACAAAACTTAGTAATTGTTGTGAAAGACACAATCAGTGAAAATACGAGACCTCTTCGATTCAATAATGTAAACAATAACACTAGCGAGACGCTCGCTTCGCTAGTTGAAACGTTTGCCGACTGTGTTCGTGAGGTACATTTAAAAAGCTAATTTTAAACTATTACCGATTTGATTTGAACAAAATGAAGTGGTAGTGTTATTTTCTTAACTGATGTTATAATCATTTCTGCAAAACGTACCCCCTCGAGGTTCCCGGAACTTTAACATTATCATTATCAAATAGAATATATTGTTCTACTATTACTACATAAGTAGTTAAACCATTATTTATATTGCTTACGTAGTTAAGGAGTTATTATTCTGTGGAATTCATGAAAATGCTCATAAATGCATATTTTGGACCCTTGACGATATTGTAAATGTTTGAAGCTTTACTTTCAACTTGTTTATGATAATAAATAATACAAAAGATAATGTCCGTGAAAGTATGCTCACGCATGTGTAAATTATGTACAGCAGGTATGACCTTTGAACTATGGTGAAAATGACGATTTAAAAAAAGTACATTTCCGATTGCATGTCATGTTTAAGTCGTGATAGAAGCATGCTTAAAATCTCGCGTCCTAATTAAATTCTTTTATCAACTCTAAAATGAGCTATCAATCATGTTGGTATCTTTAATACCTTGAGAAAAATAATGATCCTCGAAACGTCTCAAAATCACGACATTTCATATTATTTTGCAAATGTTCACTTTGTGACCTAACAATCAACTTTTACAAATGTATTTATAGACCTTAAAAAGAAGTATTAAGTAACCGTGTCTGTATCAGACTGCAATAAGTAACTATGATCTTCATGTGTTACAGAGTTATGTACCTTTGAAAATTAAATCGAAATTCGCCCTTTTTAGTCTGATATGCCCGGTGGGCTTATGGCACGGCATGGTGTCATTCCGTCCGTCTGTAAACTTTTCACTTTTTCGACTTCTAATCCAGAACCAATAACTCTAGAGAGCTGAAATTTGATGTACAGACTCCTTCGCAAATAGGGTCACAGGGGTCACGACATTAAACACCTATTCGTCTTCTCAAGTACCAAAAGTTGTGTGCAGACTCCTTGGTCAATTTTTATTCTAAATTGTAGATTAAGTGACCAATAACCCCAAAAACGGTCACAGGGGTCACGACATTAAAAACCTATTTTCGTCTTCTCCAGTACCAAAAGTTCTAGAGAGCTGGAAAGTTGTGTGCAGAATTCTTGGCCATTGGGGATTCTAAACTGTAAATTTAGTGACACCATGATCCCAAATAGGGTCATAGGGGTCACGACATTAAAGTATTCTTCTTAAGTACAAAAAAGGCCCAGAGATCTAAATTGTAAATGGGTCACAGGGGACACAGCCTAAAAACCTTTGTAATGAACTTTGAGCATTACTCTGAGTTTATGTGCTCTTCAGTCACATAAACAGTCATTCAGTCACAGTAAGGAACATTAAATAAATATCAACATAAGATTATTATTTACATTTTTGACATCATGTGAAATGAAAACTACTGAAAACCCTGTGAAATGAATATTGTGACAGGCCTGAAAGGAATACAACTGATTGTCATTAGATCTACAGTCAGTGAGAAACAATGGATAAGGCCAAATGTGTTGACATGTGTTTAGACATCAGTGTGACTCAACGCACTCAGGGAGGATGTCGGGCACGGCGCAGGAAACAGACACATTGAAGTTTTACCATCTAGATTACTTAAAGAGCCATCACGGATGTTAGTGTTTCAAATTTTTGGAAAATATACTTATAACGTCATTCGCCAGAGAATTTTTTTATCTACAACATGGCATATGTTAAATAATTTTCATATCACGACAATGTATTGCAATTTGGTTTCAAAAAGAAGTATCACTTCGACTAGCGCGCTACGGGTATGTGACGTATATAAACAGAGTCCCCTTTTTTGCGTAATACGTACTACACAAACAGCATGCGCTTCCGAAGCGTGAAGGCTCGTCTCTAGCGCAAGTCGCCATAACAACCCATGTGCTGCACGTGCTTCACGCGTCGCTCTTGCAAAGTACCCTTGTCACACATTACTGAATGTGACGATTGCTTTACAAACTTTGTTTCTAAATGTCCTGAGAATATACAAATTATTTCCTGTTTAATGTTCTTTTTATTCAGATAAGACCAGCAAATTATGACAAATTTTTACTCTCATTAATTATAAAATTCAAGCAAAATACCTAGTTGGGTAAAACAATTATTCCAATATCTGTAGCAAATACATAATTAAATGAAATGTTAAATAAATAACCATCAAAAAATTATATATTTCGATTTCCTTCATTGCTCATATTTTGTTTTATTCTTTCGTGTCTTTGTTTACTGTGTGTGAGCTAGACCATAATGCTTTGCGCTTGAAAAAAATAGACTGGATCTATATTTAGACTGGAAAACACCTTTACTAATTAATGCAATTTTTCGGCTTACTTTAAGTTGGAAAAATTAGGGAAAAATTAAGTGTATTTATTTCACGGAGATAGATTTTTGGAGAAATTTTTATATTTTCATCAACATCCGTGATGGCTCTTTAAGCAATCGCAGCGAGGTCCTGGCTGTAATGTTCAAAACCTGATTACTGTTCATCCCAAAGCGAAAACGCAAGATTTACCTGAGATGAGCCTTTTAAATGCACAATCTGTAAAACATAAAAGTTTGGATATATTCGAATACTATTTGGATTCTAACGTTGTTCTTATGTTTGTAACCGGGTGTGAGTGGGGCAGAAATCAGTCCAAACACGGGTCACTGGTGTGAGTGGGTTTATTGCAGTAAACCGGACACAAAACGATACCCCTGCGTGTGGCGCTGAGGCGTTATGTCCGGCCGCCAAGGACTCTCATACGTCCAGAGACATTCCTGATATTATTGTCGTTTGTCTGTCGTGCTCTGTGCTGTGATCAGTGATCTGTGCTGATGTGACGAGCGCGTGAAATCGACAAGGTCGTGCATGTGCAGTGATTTGAATTAGCCAATGGCATTGGGTTAGAAAAATTGAGGTAGGGTAATTACATTTTACCGCATAGCGTGTCACAATTTACCGCACTTTTTAGTTACATTTTACCGAACCCTGTTATTACAATTTACCGCACTGAACTATATTTACATTTACATTTTACCGCGTTTTTATTACAATTTACCGCAGTATTACATCTCACCGCGTTGTTTTACAATTTACCGCAGCTATTACATCTCACCGCGTTTATTACATCTTACGTCGTAACAAGGATCACTAAGGCTGCCTCCCATGAACAGTATGGGCATACCATGCAGATTAACATGTCAGTCGTAAACATTTAGCAGTAGTCCAGTTCTATCACTATTCCGTCTTAAAAGTCCTTACTATGTGCAAAAATTGTGTTAAATGATGATATTACATGAGCATTTAATTAATATCGAACACCATAAGTGACAAATAAAAAAAATGCCTGCATGCAATAAAATCAACTTCCAAGTTCTTGCGTTTGTCACTTCGATATATTTTTCACATAAGATTAAAATGAGAGATCTGTTGGCATTCGACATAATAACTGTATAACATATCGAATTTGCTATATTACCACATCAAAAGTAAATGCGTCCAATTGTATTTATGGCATAAACCTGTTATGTTAATTTTACCATATCAACATTCAAGAAATATTTAGAGGATATTTGTCTTTTCTTGACTAATACCATGTATATCTCATCGAGTGAGGTAGAACATGGTATTTGTCAAGAAAAGACAAATTTTCTATTTATTATATGACCAAATCTTTGCATATTCACCGAAATAGACTTGCATTTACGTTAAGTCGGCTCCAGAATGAGCCTGTCGCCTCAGCAACAATGTGACGTCATGAACGTGTCATGACGTCGGAGCATTGTTTTATGACGCATAGGCGTAGGAACGGTTTTTGGGGTGGGGGGGCCCAATTTTTTTTCTTGAGAGCGTGGGGGTGGATCGAGCTTGGATCAGAATACCCCATCTGTGTTGAGTGGGGGGGGGGGGGGGGGGGGGGGGGGGGGGGGGGGGGCAATTAGCTTCTCAGGATGACGGGGGGGGGGGGGGGGGGGGGGATCTTAGTCATTTTGGATGGGGTTTACAATGTGTTTCACTGATTATTTAAATTTAAAATCACGTGACCTTGCTTTCGGTCCCAAAAAAGTCACGTGACCTTACTTTGGGACCAAAAAAAAGTCACGTGACCTTACTTTAAGGGCAAAAAGAAAGTCACGTCACCTTACTTTGGGGCAAAAAAAAGTCACGTGACCTTGCTTTGGAAGCCAAAAATGTCACGTGACCTTGCTTTTGAGGCCAAAAAAAGTCACTTGACACAGGTGTGGCTGTAAAAAAAAATCGATTTTATGTCAAGAAAATACACCAAATTGTACCTAGATCAAATCAGAAATGAACATTTGAAAACATGCACTGAACTGAAACATGCACCTGAATAGAATAAGCACCGTTAACATATTTTTAAAGGCGGAAATTTAAAAAATTATAATAGAAATCATTCATTTTGAGAGAAAGGACAGTATATGTCCTAGCTGTGAAAGGGACAGAGACCTATACTCGCGAGAAAGTTGAAAGTTAGCATGTATCATATTCCTAGTGCTTTTGTTCTTAATATTTCGGATAATAATCATTACAAATGTTTAATCTGCATATGCTGCGTTTACACTAGGCCACGATTAGTCCATAATGGCAACAATTTGGAATTTTTGAGTGCGTGTGTTAGGGTACTCAGGACCTGTATGAGCTTCAATATTTGCAGACAAGACAACGGAAGTCACGATAAAATGGAAATAAAATAGGATTGAAATAAAGTCGACAAGTTTGACTTGTTCCAGAGCCTGAGAAAGAACATTCATATCTCAGTTCGATCAGAATTAATCCTGAAATAGCATCGAAAATGATGTCGAAAATCAGGTTTTAAATAAACACTAGACATATTGTTTGAAAAATTACAATTCATAATCCAAGAGACCAATACAAAGACTTTTCATTCTGTAGAAGATCATTAAACCATGACACCGAAAAGTTACCAAATCTATAAATTATAATCCCCACTTGCCAAGGTGCCTGTACACAGAACTTCAACTCTCTAGAGTTACTGGTTCTGGAGAAAAAGACAAATATAGTCCTTGAGTTTGTGGCCCCTGAGGACCTTATTAGGGATCAAATGGTCACCAAATATATGAATCAGAATCTCCGCTTGTCAAGTTAACTGTACTAATGATTCCAGTTCTCTGGAATCAGTGGTTCTGGAGAATAAGACGAAAATAGGTTTTAATGCTGTGGTTCCTTGGTCCCTTATTAATCAAGATATCCATGATCTAAGGAGTGACAGTAGGAGTATGTACACGAGATGCCAACTGTCTGTAGTCACTACAGAGCTGGTTCTAGAGAAGAAAGACGAAATAGGTTTTTGAGGTCAGGTCTGATGAGCTAAAACCGTTTTCAGGAGTGGCCAATGTTGCCCTTACTAGGGGTCACATGGCAGTCTGATTAAAATCGACCTTGTTCCGAGGAATAAAATTTGCAAAATAATATATCACCGGGATACGAACAGGTTCTGTAGATTCCTCGCCACAAGGTCTGAGAACATCCCGTATAGGCGTGTGTTCCGAACCAGTTTAGCGCAGCCAAAGCCCAGTCAAATAGCTGACCAATCACATCATAGTTTTTAAACGGTCGCTGTTTTGAAAGCATTTGGAACAGGCAAAAGGATAGCTGTTTGGAGTTATCTGCCCCTTACTTCTCGCATCGAAAGCATTTGTTGGGCATCTTTTGATTGGCTACCTGAATTGCGCTCGAACACGCTAGTCTACGGACTGTTTCCAGACGGTTTGGCGTGGAAATCTCAGAACGATATGAGTTCGTATCCCGGTAGATGCACTATTTTGCAAATTTTTTCCACGGAATACCGTCGGTTTTAATCAGACTGGGTCACATGGTCACCAAATGTACAATTTCAATCCCAAATGTCTTAGGAGTCGATATTTGAACTTTCTAGCTCTTACTTCTGGAGAAAAATCCTAAAATAGGTTTTTTGGCCCATGGCATCTGAGGACTAGCAGGTCCACAAACTCTGCAAGTTAAGATCCCCATTTGCCAAGGAGTATGTACACAAGATTTCATCTTTCTTGGCCTTTTCGTTCTTGAGAAGATGAAAAGAGATTTTACGGGTATTAAAAACGTAACAAAGCACCCCCCTCCCACCAAACACAGCTATAGGAACAACATTCTTTTCAATTTCGTCTGAAAATTGGGGTTGCCATGTCGTATTTTCACTAGAAGATGCTGTAGGATCAAAATTTTCATCCATAGGCCTATTAGTGGTAAAAATAGGGTGAGAACTCGTCATATTATCTGTTTCTGAAAAAATAGTATGAGAAAAGAAATTTTCTTCAAAATTGACACGTACTATTTGCTCCTAGAAAGCGCTATTGAAGTTTTGTTCGTGTGTGAAAAGTGGGGGGGCCGTGCCCCTCCAGTTTCAGAAATGGGGGGGGGGGGGGGGGGGGGGGGGGGGGGGGGGGGGGGGCCCGGCCCCCCCGGGGCCCCCCCTGTTCCCACATAGGCTGTGACGTCAGGTCATTGTTATATCAGTCACTAGTGACTGATAACACGTTCCATTGTTATTTTCACTAGTGACTGATAACTCGGTTTATTTTCGTTGATAGATCTCGGTATTTCACCTGCAATCATATAATAAATAGAGATTATTACCCGAGAAAATATGTCATATGACTTTTACGAAACGAGTGTGAATTTTTGTATTGCCCGAGCAAGAGCGAGGGCCATACACACATTTGCACGAGTTTCGTAAAAGTCATATGGCACACTTTCGAGTGTAATAATTTCTTTATTACCCATTCTGTTCCGTTTCGTTTTCGTAAAAATAGGCAGGAAGCGGCCCACTTCTCTTGCTGGCGGCAAGCTACAGTGACGTCACGAACAATCGTTATATGACGTCACAGACGACACAATACGGGAAGTCGCGGTGAAACAATGGTTGCTTGGCAAACGTGATATGTGCACGTGTGCTCATATCAATAATATTAACTCGGTTATTTTCAACCATATGGATAATAATAAATTATATTAACGATACATGTATATATTCTCCTCCTGTCACCTGTTATTGTATCATTTGCTTGATAACGGTTTTTCACGGAAATCTAGCTTGAATACATTGCAAAATCGTTGATTACCATCTACTGAAATGTCTTATCTGTCAAGAAGATTTTTTAGAGGTAAATATGTTACACTGCAGGTCACGCGATTGAAGCCGGCTGGTTTCTTCTCCAGCGAGCGGTGAAGACGGGTGACAGTGCATTGCAATCAACCGCCATTGATAAGTTTATCCTGCAGCCTTTCTTGAGCGGTTGGGATGTAGAGAACGGTGGCTTGTTGTACTTCCTGGATGCAGATGGGTGGTCCCCGACGCAGCTCGAATGGGACATGAAGCTCTGGTGGCCCCACAACGAGGCCATGATTGCCTTCCTCATGGCTTACCAAGCGACTGGCGATGCACAACATCTCGACAGATTTGCTCAAGTCTATGATTACAGTCAATCACATGTAAGAGCCCTTGGTGACATATTTTGTAACACAAGCTAACACGGAGGAAATTGATTGCCTACTCATTGCAAAGGCTAAAAGATCTATCAACAATAAAGTGAAAGAGAGTAATATATTATATAGGATATTATGTTATTCCAATTTTATACAATTATAAACGCATTTTATTGTAACGTTATTGATTCAACTTGATATATGCATACAATAAATTCATTTGCCTATATGATTTAGAATAATGACAGACAATTGAGACATAGTTAACCGAGCATAATAATTGATACATTTATATTGGTTTCAGTTTGTGGATCGTAAAGAAGGGGAATGGTTTGGTTATCTAAACAGAAAAGGGGAGGTTACTCTTAACTTCAAAGGAGGGCCTTGGAAAGGTAGCTAATGCATCGTGTTATGTCATGTGAGATTTTATTTCCACGCATAGAGATTAACTCCAAAATAGAGCCATTGGCTCTGAAGCTCATCAGGAATTATGTTATTGATTATCTCTAAGGAAAAAGCATTAATTGCTCAGTAAGTAAACTCAGAATTCATTATCAACATTGGTTACGTATTAATCCAGATTCATTATAAGTACTATATACCTTTACTTTCTATTGTTTCATTTCTTATTTGTATTCTGGAAATATGAACATGTTTTACATATCTAAAAAGGAACCCCTGTTTCTGAAAATCCCATCTCATAGGCCTCTGTCAATATTTGATAAGAATGGTGATATGTTATGAATAAATACTTGTTTGAGAGTGTGAGCGTAAGATTAAACCAGTCTCACACACAGACTGTAACAGAGCACAGTTTGAAGTAACCGGAAACCTCTGCAATACTGAGATAACGAGTTGTTTTCATCTCTCTACCGGAGAGTGACCACTCCCTGTTAGAGAGATGCACACAGCTTAACACAATGCAATTACATAACATAAAACAAACCAAAAAATCTCCATAACTTAAAACCTACATTCAGTTACTTTTGAATTCAATATTAGAAAGTGGAGTATTTCCTGATTCATGGGAGGTAGGACTAATTTTTCCGTTTTTTATGAAAGGAAATTTATCTGATCCAAATAATTACAGGGCTATTTCACTTTTTAATGTGTTCACATGTATCTTAGAACGTAGACTGAGAGCTTGGATTGAATTATATGATTTTTTAAAAAAGGGCAAGCCGGTTTTCGGTAGATTATTTTACTACGGATAATATTTTTGTTTTGCAGTCAGTGGTACAAAAGTAAACACAAAAGTAAACAAAACCTAAACACCATTTTTTCGCTGCATTTATTGATTTTCGCAAGGCATTTGATTCTGTTGATTGAAGTAAACTACTTTATCAGTTACTACAGCATGACATTCATTGTAAACTTTATCATATTTTAGAAAGTATGTACAAGAATGTTTGTGCTTGTGTTACAAGAGAATTAGTGAGCACAGGTCACTCATATACTCCCGCTTTAAACATTGGTCATAGAAAAAATGTTTCAAAATAGCAAGGACATCAATGTTTAGACTTTTGTATGAATAGACCGCAGAAGTATTATTAAAGCAGAGTAAGTATGTCTTCATAGATTATACACTTGAAAGCGTTTTTTAGAAGTAAAAGTAAAAAAATTGAAAAATGGCAATAAATCTGCAAATGAGAGTATGAAATATACAAATATGTAAATGAGTGTATGAAATATACAAATTACAGATTTACACATCAGTGGTTATAAGAATCAGGTTTCGTAACATTTGAACAATTAGTGTCTGAGTTATGAGAGGGACAGAGAAGTGTGAATGGCGAAATAATTTTTTTTAGAAAACTTCCATAGATTATGCAAATGAGGGTATGAAACATACAAAAGGCAGATGTACAAATCGTGGTGATTATATGTATCAAGTTACAAGACATTTGAACAAATACGATCCGAGTTATGAGTGGAACAAAAAGTGTGAACGGCAAAGTCGAAAAACGGAGATAATTTGCATAAATAATGCAAATGAGGGTATGAAACATCCAAAAGGCAGATGTACATATCATGGTGATTGTAAATATCAAGTTTCGTAAGATTTGAACAACTGGTTTCAGAATTATGAGAGGAACAAAAACCGGCCGGACGCACGGACGGACGCACGGACAGACGGACGTGCTGACCGCTGTATACCCCCGACTACTTCGTAGCGGGGTATAAAAATCGCTGATAGAGTCACCGATATATTCCATACGTCAAGTGGAGTTAGACAAGGTTGTATGTTAAGTCCTCTTTTATTCATATTTTTCATAAACCAGTTGGCTGTTGATTTACAAAGAGATGATTCAAGAGGTATTGTTTTTAAAATGATGTAGTCGAAGTCATAAAACTGCTTCTTTTTGCGGATGATATTGTGCTAGTGGCAGATTCTGTTACTGATCTACAGAGGAAGTTGAACGTTTTAGAAGAATTTTGCAAAAAAATGGGGATTGGTAGTGAATATGGAAAAATCAAACATAATTGTGTTTCTTAGAAAAGTGGTATTATAAGGGCATGAACTGAGTGAGTGAGTGAGTTATTGTTTAACGCCGCTTCGGCAGTATTGCAGCCATTAGCGGCGAGATATTTAATTTATTTGCCTAATTTAAAAAAGAAAATTGCGATTGAAAAACAAAACACGGCACGAAGTTGAATAAAAGCTGATGATGAAAAGTTAAAATTTGTCAATAAGGTGTATAGCCTTTAGAAAATCTAAAACACGATGCTCACCGAAATGAGTAAAAACTTGATTGATTGAAATAGAAGGATAAAAAGTTTCCCTGATATGTGCAGTGTCCCAACACTCACATAGAATGTGTTTGATTGTGAGAGGACACTGACAGGGTATACATACTGGGGGATCTTCCCCCTTTAAAAGATATGAGTGAGTAAGATGAGAGTGTCCAATACGACATCGTCGTAGGACACAAGCTTCCTGCCGGGTAAAAGAGGATAGAGATTTGTAACCTAAATGAGGTTGAATAGTGTGAAGTTTGTTATGATGTTGTTGGTCCCATTGGGACTTCCAACGTTATTTAATGTAAGATTTAATAGCAGGTTTGGAATCCGTATATGGAACTTTGGTAGGAGAAATATGTTTGAGGTTTAATGCTGATTTAGCAGCTGAGTCAGCTTTGTTATTACCTCTTATACCCATATGGCTAGGAAGCCAGCAGAAGACGATGTCGCATTGGAGACAAGAATTATGAAGTAATAAAATATCCCTGATAATTGGGTGATCACTCTTACAGTTTTTAATTGCTTGTAGGCAAGAAAGTGAATCTGAAAAAATAATGTAATTATTAGGGGTTGAGTTTTTAATGTGATGGACGGCCTTAAGGATGGCCTTAGCTTCTGCAGTAAAGATGCTGCTGCCATCATGCAGCCTTGAAGCATATGTTGTTGAAGGAGTCACAGTTGCTGCTGCAACTGTGGATCCATCCTTAGAGCCGTCAGTGTAAATTGGTTTATAGTCTGCGAAAAAATCACGTAGTTAAAAAAATGCCTGTTGAAATATTAATTGGTCTGTATTAGATTTTTTATGAGTAGATAGAGAGAGGTTTACACGGGGCCTGACCAGCTGCCATGGCGGAGCGGCAAGCAGACCGTGCTCTGCTATTGTTGTTAGGTCAATATCAGAATCTTCAACATGTTGTTGAAGTCTGATACCGAGTGGTGGAATTGCTTTAGGTTTTAAGTTATACAACTGCTGGTATTCTGGATTGAATACGCAGTTGTATGGGCATGAACTGAAAACAGTTTCTTATTACAAATATTAAGGAGTAATTTTTTCATCACGACTATGTTGGTCAACAGCCTGTGAAATTCTAGCAAATCATGCCTTCAAGGCATGTTTTCCATTTACCAGTTAATGAAATCTTACCCAGACCTTTCACTGACTGTTATTTTGTGTATATTTGATACAAATATTTCTCCAAATGTTTGTTATGGCAGTGAAATATGGGGATTTAAGTTTCGCGAAAGTTTAGAAAAAGCCCAGAGTAGTTTCTTCAAAACCTATCTTGGTAAAATATCTTCATCAAAGGCGGTCCTCGGTGAAATTGGGCGTTACCACCTTTCTATACATTATTTTTGTCGTTGTATAAGATACTGGTGTTGGTTGATACATATGGACTCGTCACGAAATGCCCACGCATGTTATAACATGCTTAAAGCACGGGATGAAGTGGGCAGTGTAAACTTGGCTTCACATGTTAGATTGTTACTATTTCAGACAGGTTATTCATATGCCTGGATGTTTCAGGAATGTGGAAATGTATCTCAATTCATGACTTTGTTCAAACAAACTTGCATAGATTTAGACATCCAATCCTGGTATGGGCAAATAGATTCATCAACATTTCTCAAGATATATTCATCCTTTAAAACTATATTTGAATAAGAAAAGTATCAAAGTTTTGATATTGATAAGGATTTGAAAAATGTACTTGTGAAGTTTAGATGCCTGTCACCCAATGTTGGAATTCAAACAAATGCGTTTGAACAAATGCACTACTTATTCTGAATTATTATGTGATCGATGTAACAAAAGAGCTATTGAAGAAGAATTTCATTTTGTTAACTTTGTAATGTACAAATGTAATTATTCTTTGTACTCTGGGCCATGTGGCCTCCAATGCTGAATTCTCTCTCTCTCTCTCGCTCTCGCTCTCGCTCTCGCTCTCGCTCTCTCTCTCTCTCTCTCTCTCTCGCTCTCTCTCGCTCTCTCTCGCTCTCTCTCTCTCGCTCTCTCTCGCTCTCGCTCTCTCTCTCTCTCGCTCTCTCGCTCTCTCTCTCTCTCTCTGCATCCCTGTCACGCCCTTAATTTTGGAATTAGGGTTATAAAACTTACTCTCCATTCCATAAACATCATATTCCCAAATTGTGAGGTTTCTACCAATGCTGGTTCGGAGTTTACGGACGATGGACGAAACTCGACAGACGGACGCCGGTCAACGGCTAAAATCGCACTCCAAAAGCTTCCTGCATCAATATATGGGGCTTGGATCAGGAGAGGTCTCGTTATTTGCAAAAATCTCTCATCCTCGAAAAAGATTGCCAATGTTCGGGGAACTTCTAAACATGGTCAATGTAATTTGAAGCAACTCATGTAAGTCTGGAAATGCTAAAGTCCGTTTTACAAAGATGACTTTACAACTCTTCATTTATCCTTTTTCATTTGTAAAACGTAACTTGCAACGTTACAAAATATGTATATCATTTAGATTTAAAATGTTAAAATTAAAATGTTAACTATAACATTTCTAGAATTACATTTAAACTTTGTAAAATTGAGGGCGGAAAGTTAAGTTTGACAGGATTAAAATGTTTACATCCTTGTACTTGTATTTTCCAAACTTGACAACATGTTTCATTTTGAAAGTTACAAGTCTATGTGTCTTCATTTTTAGCACATATTCCCCTCCATTGTTTTATGACATCCTACAGCAACGTGTTTAGGTATCACTACATCAATCAGATAATTTTAGCTAATTTCGAAGTGTTCACATTAAAATTGCTACTCGATATGATATGGACTCGCATGACTTAAACGAACTATATAGATTCGTTTTAGAATCTTTTTATTGATTCAGGGGTTTTATTAAGCCATTGTTGAGACTTATTTACCTTTTTTGTGAGACTTTATTTCAGTCAGAACGGAGTGCCACAATGGGGATGTGACAATGCGTATACATGTTTTTGTTATAAAATATTAATTTAATGTTAATGTTAATGTTACATTTTATATATTATGTAATGTAATTTATGCAAACAATATTCACCGTTCATATATGATTTAAGGATATTTATTCCATGATGAAATCAAATACATGAACAATAAACTTGAACAGTCAACAGACTCTGTGAAATTTACATGAAGACTGATCCAATGTACATGAATGCATATACGTTATGCTTATACAAAATAATAAACAACGAATTCGATCGAATGAAAGAATTAATAACCATATGCAATAAACGATTTAACATATGTAAATTTGTCTTAATATTAGTAGTATAGTCTGAGGGGTGTGACGGTTGAAATGGAGAGGGAGGGAGAAGGATATTAATTTGCCATATCTGACGCCATCAGTGACGTTCTAAATGGTTTACATCTGTTTCCACTTCGAATTAAGTAGTTGAACTGTCTCTCCTGATCTTAACGCTCCCAATTCAAGAACGTACATCTGTTTCCACTTCAAGTTAAGAGAGCTGTGGTCTCGCTCTGTCAATGGACCATTCTAGGGAAGGTATTAAATATATGCACATGTTGTGAAATAGCAAAAGTCTTAATGACAGTTATTTTGCCAATCAAAGTTAAATGTCTCTTCCTCAATTCTGCAAGAAGTCTATGTATTTGCTCCAGCTTTTTCTTTGTATTGATTACCCACAAATTGTTGAGATAATTATTGAATTCAATTCCAAGAACTTAAAATAAACCATGTTCCCATACTTAATGTCCTCACATAGCTTTTCAGAACTATTTCTCCTTGAACCTTCCATACTGATTTGGTCTTATCTAAGTTAAGTCCTGATTTCTTGTAGAAAGTATTAATATCATCCATAGCAGCCCTTAAACTTTGTTCTGAGCCAGCAATAAATGATTCGGTGTCATCTGCATATTTATCCAATATAAACTCATTGTTGTCAATAATAATACCTTTTAATGTTTTTATTACTTCTAATCATGCAACCTAATATTTATGCAACAAAAATAAAATTTTGGAGAAAAAAATCGGCCTTGATCCTCAATTTATACAAACAAATCAGCGGTTTCGCCCGAGTTATCGGGTTGCAGCTGACTTCATATTTGCTTTGACATGTCGATCTTCAGTTCTCTAATATTTCCGAGTGTTTCAGAGTTTTTTTCGAGACTTTCAAACAAATGGGACTGCTCGATTTGTCTCATATTTAAGTTGCCAGATAGCCGGTAGAGCCCAGTCCGTAGATCGATAACTTAGTATGATGACATGAATTTTGGGTGTATTATTTTAACTTTCCCTATATTGATTGATAATGAATCCTACAAATGGACTAAATTTAGTTTAAATTCAAGTTTACATAAAAAGAATAAACTTAGTTATTTCAAATTCACATTTAACAAGGTGCTGATCATGAATTAAGCTTCGCTTAGATTTGTAAATAGTTCCAGAGCCAGGTGTCATTTACATTTTATTAATTGTGTTTTTACGAAAGAAAAAATAAATTATAAAATTACTCTTTATGTGAATAATTAAAAGGGAACTAAAGTATGTTCTGCTGACCAAATCCTGTTGTCGTTATAATAGTAAACAACAGATTGGTCTTGGTCAAGTTAAAGATTTTGTCTATAGAGTTTAGCAATGATGTCGATACCTCAGATAAACGAGATCCATCGTTTGTCAACAACCATAAATATCAGTTTTATACTGTTCAAAACTCATGTCAACATGTATATGATTTTGAAGGAAGATAATAGTTTATATGACTGACAAGTGAACAGCAATGACCGGTCCAGTTTTGATATAGTAACACAAAATTGGACTTTATCCGTCAACTTATGTTTAATTTGAAACAAAAGGGTTATTCAAATATTAGCTGCTGCAATTATTTCACAATTTAAGGTCAATGGTTAAAACTCCCGATAATTCTTGGAAAAATAAATAGGTCAGCCAATGAGATGTTTCGGCTCATATTGACACTCCGGGTCATAGGTCAAATATAACTTCGCATGTTTTAAAATTACTTGTATGGTTTCTATCGAAATTCTGAGGTATGACAGATTTATGTTATGAGACAGATATATAAAGTTAGAAAGCTATATATGATAATCATATGTTATCTTTTCTGTTATAATTATCATTAATAACATTATGAACCAAAGCTGCAGACTGTCAAGGTATCTTGTTGCATTGGTATATACATTGTACAAAATATAATAACATTCATTTTGGTAAAGACAACAGATACTGAACAGAGAAGAAGAAATGTAAGAGTCAAGATTGATACATACAAAACGTGCATATTTTACCAATCGTTTGGTCTCGTGGATATAAGATTGAACTAACTTAAATATTATCACATTTTGACAAAATGACAGATTTGCACTTCCCTCTAAAGCTAATTTTAGGGTTATTGAATCATTTGTTGAGTTAAGTACGCGCTTTATTGACAAACTGAGTTTCTCCCTCTGATTGTGATACATTGAACATTAAAAAAAGAAGTGATAGGTATTTTCAACATAACCACATACGCATTTCGGATCACTTTTAATTCCAATTTTACACAAGTCAAAGTTTAATGAGCTGACTGCATATCGTAACTTTGTATGTAATATGTTCAGTTTTCTTTTACCACATGAAAAATAGCGAGGTGCACGGTCATATTTATCAATAATAGATGTTTTAAAAGTCGAGATATTTTTTGAAATACGGACATGATGTGGTAAATTATTCCATACACTAATTGTTGAAGGAAAGAACGATTCCTTTGAATGTTTAAGTCTAGAGAATGGAACTGAAATGTTTTGAGAGTTGCATAAATTATAAATAGTTTTAGAACCGACGTCCTGGGGTAAGAATTCAGCAAGGTATTGAGGGGCCATTTGATTTTGATTTTTATACATTAAACTTAATTTTCTTATTTTCCTACGTTCTTGTAATGTTCTCCAGCCAGTTTCAAAGTATAGAAATTCGTGTGAAATATATTTCGGCAAGCCAGTAATTATCCTTGCTGATTGTAGTTCAATTTGTTCTAACTTGTTAATTTGTTCTTGTGTACAACCATCCCAGACTTCGGATGCGTATTCAAGATGAGGACTTATGAACATAAAATAAATCTTATTGATAGTATCTCTACATAATACATATTTCAAACTTCGCAAGGAGTTCACCATCTTTGCTACACTTTTAATAATGTTTTCTATATGATCCACCCATTTCCCATTACCTGCCAGCGTTATTCCAAGGTGTTAATGCGCCTCCACCATTCTAATATCAACTCCATAAAAATTAAGATGTAACTTTTCAAAATTATTTTGAAGCGAGAATAATACAGCTTCCATCTTGTCTGGGTTATATTTGATTAGCCATTTTTCCCCCATATATTAAGATTACGCAAATTGGCATTTAATTTCAATTCAATAAGAAACGATCCCCTGAGGAACTTGATTAGCGTTTGCGGGACACCGCAATGGCAAATCAGCTCCGAAACTTAGGGTCTCGCCTTTCCCTGTTCCGCCTTCTCGTCAGCATCAATAAAAAGGGAATTCTTTTTAACAAAAGTTTGTTCATTATTCGAGTTATTACTAATCATCACTGGGTTCACTTTTCACAAGTTTGTTCTTAAAACCTGTTTCTTCTTTCAAAATTTGATCAAAGGATTAACGTGGCCTTAACCAATATCTCATGACCTTGACATTTGACCTTCAAGGTCACACCATCAATGATCACTTTTCATCGCGTATAATAATCATGCAATGACTGAAAGTGTTCATAGTTAAAATACGGCATATTCACAAAAGCATGCTAAAGTTTTGACCTCACTGTGACCTTGACCTTTGACAGATTTTAGCGAAAACGTTTTCAAATCTTGGTCTCTCTCCATAGTTCATATATACCAAATAAGAGCCTAATAGCACAAAACAAGTTTGAAGTTATCATGTTTACAAGGATTGTTGTAGTGATTTCAGAACTCATGACCTTGACCTTTGACCATGAATGTGAACAATATCAAAATCATTCATCAGGTGTATAAGAAGGAAATTAAGCTATCTACATGATGTGTTAATATCTTCATGGAAAAAAAGTTACTTAGTGATTTCAGAACTGGTCAGCATGACCATATCTCGTGACCTTGACCTTTAAAATTCAAGGTCACACAGTCAGTGATCACTTTTCATTGTGTATCACAATCATGTAATGATTCAAAGTGTTAATAGTTAAATAAGACTTTTTTGCAAAAGCATGCTTAAGTTGTGACCTCACTATGACCTTGACCTTTTACGGATGTTTGCGAAAACCTTTTCAAATCTTGGCCTTTCTCCATAGTTGATATACACAAAAGAAGAGCCTGATAGCACAAATATGTTTCAAGTTATCGTGTTTACAAGGATTTATTTAGCGATTTCAAAACTCGTGACCTTGACCTTTGACCTTGAATGTGAACATGTCAAAGCAATTCCCCAGGGGTATAAGTAAGAAATTATGTATATGAGTTCTCAAAACCTAATAGGAAAAAAGTTATAGCGAATACAAAACGCACCGGCGGGGGCGGCGATGGAAACTGCGCAAAAACTGATAGCAGCTCCGACTTAGTCGGAGCTGCTAATAACCAAGGGATGAGTCATCAGCAAAGAGGCGAGTTAAGCAATATAAATCATCAGCTATATCATTTATATATACAATAAATAAAAACGGTCCTAAAACTGAACCCTGTGGGATCCCAGCTTGGATTGTTCTCGGCTTTGAGATCACTCCATTGACAAAAACGCTTTGACTCCGATTACTTATATAACTTGCAAGCCACCCTATTAATTGCCCTATTATACCATATTTCTCAAGTTTCAACATTAAACCTGTATGCGAAACTCGATCAAAAGTTTTCTATACATCGCAAAAACAATGCAATAATGCTCTTTTTTATCTAAAGATTCACAAATTTGATGATAAATTTCAATTAATTGATGTACAGTTGAATGTCCAGATTGAAATTCAGACTGATATTTATAAAATAGCTTATTGGAATGAAAGTAATTAAAGAGATGTTTAAAAAGAACTCTTTTAAAGACTTTACCTACTTAACTAATTAGGGAAATTGGTCTATAATTAGACGCTAATGTTGGATCACCTTTCTTAAAGGGAGGCATAACATGAGCAAATTTCCATTCAGATGGATACACACATGTTTTTAAAGACATGTTAAACAAGAAACATAATACATCAGTTATTGAGTTAACAACATTTTTCAGCAACAGATGGCTAATTCTATCAGGCCCGGACGCTTTTTTTTCACATCTTTGATTTCACCTTTAGTTACTGTTAAAGTATCGAAAATAGCACCCGTTCGTTTATTAAAACTAGGCCATGTGACCTGGGAATGCCCAAGAGGGCAAGATACACTCTATCTTGTCCTCTTTTGTCTTTGCTTCCGTACAAGCTGCACCAACTGTATTTAGCTCTATTTACCAATAGGCAAGAATTAAGCCCTCATTATCTGTTTTAATGCATTGTTGTTTAGTTTTACTTCAAGATGCTATGTGGTACATTTACCTCTGGTGATTTTATATGCTATTCCCAAATTTAAAAGTTATCATAACAGCAATTAATGTAATTACTGGTTTCATGGGTTCTGGCAATTTTAAATTGTAAAGATTCTTGTCGTGCGAACTTGTTGCTCAATGGCACAGTTTTATGTGCACTCAAAGGCAAGCATATCTAGCGCTTCCTTTTAGCAAAATTCACATTGCCTTTTGGAATAGGTATTTATGTAATTTTCCTCCGTTTCATTTGGAAGTAATTCAACTATTTAGACCTGCCATTCAAAATTCCATCACTAATAGATTTACCACTCAAAAATCAGTCTAGATCATTGCCAACCTCTAAATTCTCTTAATTCCAAATTCAACCATTTTGAATAAATGTAAATGTTAATGTTCTCTTTCATCTGTGTCATGTAAGACAAGCATTATGTTCACATTTCTCTGCGTATTACAAAGCCAATTCGTAACACAAGTGTAGTCATTGTCCTCCTATTATTGCTTCAGCTTGCTGGAGATATATAGAAACCAACCCAGGCCCTGATAAGCGTGCATCTCATGAGAAAACGTTGACTATATTTCATTTAAACACGAGAAGCATACGAAATAAATTCGAATATCTGTGTGAATACATGTACCTATCTCATAATCAGATTGGTTGTTTTACAGAAACTCATATTGATAAGAATATTGATAATGATTCGTTACGATGGTTGGGTTACCACGACCCAATACGAAAAGATAGAAACTCATACGGCGGTGGAGTTATTGTTTATATAAAACATAACTTAGCATATTAGAGAATGTATGATTTAGAAAATATTTCTGAAGAAGCAATTTGGATACAATTATATCTACCAGTAAACCACTTATTCTTTGCTCAGCATACAGACCAGAATACAATTCTGTAGAATTTTGGAATAGATTAGATATTTCGCTTGAAAATGCTTTAGACATTACAAGTAAAACTACGATAATCGGAGATTTGAACGCTGATATTTTGTCTAACAGAGGAAATCAACTAAAAGAATTGATGTTGGGTAAAAACCTTAAAACATTATCAATAAAGCTACGAGAGTCACAATGTACACTAGCACTTTAATTGATCCTATCATAGTTAATGATGACATGAATGATATCGATTGTGGAGTTTCACATTTTGATAATTCAATAAGTAATCATAAAGGTACTTATATCACAATATCTACATCTGTAAATACGAAAATGAGCAATGATCATGACAGTCCATCTTGAGCAGAAAGGCAGAAAGATTGAATGAATATTTCCAGTCTATTTCAACTTTCGACACTACTAATGCAAGTCTGCCTAGTTTTAAAAAACGGACGGGTGCTATTTTCGATACTTTAACAGTAACTAAATGTGAAATCAAAGATGTTATTAACTGTTGCATGTGAAAAAGGCGTCCGGGCCTGATAGAATTAGCCATCTGTTGCTGAAAAATGTTGTTAACTCAATAAGTGATGTATTATGTTTCTGGTTTAACATGTCTTTAAAAACATGTGTGTAACCATCTGAATGGAAATTTGCTCATGTTATGCCTCCCTTTAAGAAAGGTGATCCAACATTAGCGTCTAATTATAGACCAAATTTCCCTAATTAGTTAAGTAGGTAAAGTATTTAAAAGAGTTCATTTTAAACATCTCTTTAATTACTTTCATTCCAATAAGCTATTTTATAAATATCAGTCTGGATTTCAATCTGGACATTCAAATGTACATCAATTAATTGAAATTTATCATCAAATTTGTGAATCTTTAGATAAAAAAGAGCATTATTGCATTGTTTTTTGCGATGTATAGAAAACTTTTGATCGAGTTTCGCATGCAGGTTTAATGTTGAAACTTGAGAAATATGGTATAATAGAGCAATTACTAGGGTGGCTTGCAAGTTATATAAGTAATCGGAGTCAAAGCGTTTTTGTCAATGGAGCGATCTCAAAGCCGAGAACAATCCAAGCTAGGATCCCACAGGGTTCAGTTTTAGGACCGTTTTTATTTATTGTATATATAAATGATATAGCTGATGATTTATATTGCTTAACTCGCCTCTTTGCTGATGACTCATCCCTTGGTTTTTGCGCAGTTTCCATCGTCGCCGGCGCGTTTTGTTTTCGCTATAACTTTTTTCCTATTAGGTTTTGAGAACTCATATACATAACTTCTTACTTATAACCCTGGGGAATTTTTTTGACATGTTCACATTCAATGTCAAAGGTCAAGGTCACGAGTTTTGAAATCGCTAAATAAATCCTTGTAAACACGATAACTTGAAAAATATTTGTGCTATCAGGCTCTTCTTTGGTGTATATCAACTATGGAGAAAGGCCAAGATTTGAAAAGGTTTTCGCTAACATCCGTCAAAAGTCAAGGTCATAGCGAGGTCACAACTTAAGCATGCTTTTGCAAAAATGTTTTATTTCAACTATTAACACTTTGAATCATTACATGATTGTGATACACAATGAAAAGTGATCACTGACTGTGTGACCTTGAATTTTAAAGGTCAAGGTCACGAGATAGGGTCATGGTCACCAGTTCTGAAATCACTAAATTACTTCTTTCCAAGGAGGTATCAACACCTCATATACATAACTTCTTACTTATGCCCCTGGGGAATTATTTTAACATGTTCATACTCAAGGTCAAAGGTCAAGGTCACAAGTTCTGAAATTGCTAAAACTATCCTTGTAAACACGATAACTTGAAAAATATTTGTGCTATCAGGCTCTTATTTGGTATATATCAACTATGGAGAAAGGCCAAGATTTGAAATGCTTTTCGCTAACATCCGTCAAAGGTCAAGGTCATAGCGAGGTCACAACCTAAGCATGCTTTTGCAAAAATGTCTTATTTCAACTATTAACACTTTGAATCATTACATGATTGTGATACACAATGAAAAGTGATCACTGACTGTGTGACCTTGAATTTTAAAGGTCAAGGTCACGAGATATGGTCATGCTGACCAGTTCTGAAATCACTAGGTAACTTTTTTCCATGAAGATATTAACACCTCATATAGATAGCTTAATTTCTTTCTTATACACCTGGTGAATGATTTTGACATGTTCACATTCATGGTCAAAGGTCAAGGTCATGAGTTCTGAAATCACTACAACAATCCTTGTAAACATGATAACTTCAAACTTTTTTTGTGCTATTAGGCTCTTATTTGGTATATATGAACTATGGAGACCAAGATTTGAAAACGTTTTCTCTAAAATCTGTCAAAGGTCAAGGTCACAGTAAGGTCAAAACTTTAGCATGCTTTTGTGAATATGCCGCATTTTAACTATGAACACTTTCAGTCATTGCATGATTATTATACGCGATGAAAAGTGATCATTGATGGTGTGACCTTGAAGGTCAAAGGTCAAGGTCATGAGATATTGGTTAAGGCCACGTTAATCCTTTGATCAAATTTTGAAAGAAGAAATAGGTTTTAAGAACAAACTTGTGAAAAGTGAACCCAGTGATTATTAGTAATAACTCGAATAATGAACAAACTTTTGTTAAAAAGAATTCCCTTTTTATTGATGCTGACGAGAAGGCGGAACAGGGAAAGGCGAGACCCTAAGTTTCGGAGCTGCTCTGCTTTTGCGGTGTCCCGCAAACGCTAATCAAGTTCCTCAGGGGATCGTCTTCTTATTGAATTGAAATTAAATGCCAATTTGCGTAATCTTAATATATGGGGGGAAAATGGCTAATCAAATATAACCCAGACAAGACGGAAGCTGTACTATTCTCGCTTCAAAATAATTTTGAAAAGTTACATCTTAATTTTTATGGAGTTGATATTAGAATGGTGGAGGCGCATTAACACCTTGGAATAACGCTGGCAGGTAATGGGAAATGGGTGGATCATATAGAAAACATTATTAAAAGTGTAGCAAAGATGGTGAACTCCTTGCGAAGTTTGAAATATGTATTATGTAGAGATACTATCAATAAGATTTATTTTATGTTCATAAGTCCTCATCTTGAATACGCATCCGAAGTCTGGGATGGTTGTACACAAGAACAAATTAACAAGTTAGAACAAATTGAACTACAATTAGCAAGGATAATTACTGGCTTGCCGAAATATATTTCACACGAATTTCTATACTTTGAAACTGGCTGGAGAACATTACAAGAACGTAGGAAAATAAGAAAATTAAGTTTAATGTATAAAAATCAAAATCAAATGGCCCCTCAATACCTTGCTGAATTCTTACCCCAGGACGTCGGTTCTAAAACTATTTATAATTAACGCAACTCTCAAAACATTTCAGTTCCATTCTCTAGACTTAACATTCAAAGGAATCGTTCTTTCCTTCAACAATTAGTGTATGAAATAATTTACCACACCATGTCCGGATTTAAAAAAATATCTCGACTTTTAAAACATCTATTATTGATAAATATGACCGTGCACCTCGCTATTTTTCATGTGGTAAAAGAAAACTGAACATATTACATACAAAGTTACGATATGCAGTCAGCTCATTAAACTTTGACTTGTGTAAA
Source organism: Gibbula magus (assembly GCA_936450465.1). Lineage (NCBI taxonomy): Eukaryota > Metazoa > Mollusca > Gastropoda > Trochida > Trochidae > Gibbula > Gibbula magus. The sequence continues at coordinate 36,346,417 of OW388296.1, forward strand.
ATTGGAATTAAAAATGATCCGAAATGCGTATGTGGTTATGTTGAAAATACCTATCACTTCTTTTTTTAAAGTTCAATGTATCACAATCAGAGGGAGAAACTCAGTTTGTCAATAAAGCGCGTACTTAACTCAACAAATGATTCAATAACTCTAAAATTAGCTTTAGAGGGAAGTGCAGATCTGTCATTTTGTCAAAATGTGATAATATTTAAGTTAGTTCAATCTTATATCCACGAGACCAAACGATTGGTAAAATATGCACGTTTTGTATGTATCAATCTTGACTCTTACATTTCTTCTCCTCTGTTCAGTATCTGTTGTCTTTACCAAAATGAATGTTATTATATTTTTGTACAATGTATATACCAAGGAGAGGGTGTTCTCAGTTGGACAACTTATACCCAATCCGATTCTTCGTGAATAAAATATGTTTAAACCAAACCAATAAATGTAACAAAGTGAAACAAAGTGATGACAATAGAAAAATACCCCAAACCGAACCAACATTAATCACCCCTTTGTCTAGTGGCCAAGCCATTCAGCTGGGAAACCCACCTCTATTTTTAGATCGCTCCTTGAGGGGAACTCCTCTAAGGAAATTGTGGGTAGCCAACATGGCCGCCCTCATATATGTAAACAAAACAGCGTCGTCTGCTAGGGATTTATACTCAATCTACTTGTTACACTCATCGTTTATGTATCATCTTATGGATTTTGCATAACAGGAATATAAGCTTTGCAGTAATAATTTAATCTTGTTCACATCATCATATTATTTATAAAAGTAATTTCATCCATTCTTTGTAAACATAATTGGCACATTTCAATTCATATCATCTGCGCTCATTCATCATAATATTTATTTCATATTAATCATTGTTTTCCATCGCACAATAAACTATAAGTCACATTATTTACTTATAGTGTGGTGGGTTTTTTTCACAATGATACTATCATATGCACTCATGCATTATATATATATATATATATATATATATATATATATATATATATATATATATATTATTGGCTAAGCATTAACAATCATTGTTTTCCTTTGCAATACGTCTATTCATATTCATATACATTGTATATTTCTATGTTTCAACTTAACTGTTCATATACAATACTTATGTGATGTATTTTCACAAATGTTAATGCTATCATTGTTTTTCATCACACAACAAACTATAAATTGCATTATATATTTATAGTGTGGGGTGTTTTTTCACAATGATTTAGCCATTGCCAACATTGTTTACTTTTCCATGTTGCCGATTGATGTAAAGTCACACATAATCAAATAATGCACTCTGTATTATTCATATGGCCCATTTCCTTTTACCTTCAACATTAAGTAAAATTTAATTTTGTAATATCTAAGTATTGCATTTGAAATATATTTCATTTTACTAAAATTAGGTATCCTTATTCTAGGTAGTCTCCAGTTATTCTACTCAATGGTTTATGTACAAATTGTTGGAGCCAGCCTCTGATAGACTGGTATGATCAACCAACTAACAGTCATATCCCATATTTATTATTTCCCATATTAGTATAGGCCAGGTGTCCTGTCATGGTTAATAATTTGTTACACAATACCGGTATTGTTAGGGTTTTCCTATCATATTCATATCATGCACTTTGGGGGGTAAACATAAACTGACGTCCAAAAGAAACTTTACACTCGTTTGAAAACGCTCTAGAACAAAGACGACAAACGATGGGTGCATGAAATAAAGTGCAGTGAAAAGATCAACATGTCTACATGACAATCCCTGGAGATGATGAGCATAAAGTGTCAGGTGATGACGTCACGGTTGCTGATATGGAGGTGGGGTCACAAAACAGCACTTTCAACATCCTTGGGAAACCATACTACAGACAGAAAACCCACAAGATCATTAATGTTGCGTGTTAATAACTTGTGTGGACACCCCGTGCCTCAATACAAGTATATACCCACCGACGAATAGAAAACGTCAGTCGTCTGATGACGTCACGTGGCATACACTGCCATTCTTCTTGAAGTGCCACAATCAACTCTTGTCTGTTGGCTGGTGGGTGTGGTCTCTGTCTAATACGACGATCCATCAGCCCTGTACATGTTGAATTGACTTTCATCAGAAGAGACGACTCTCTGCCAGTCACGACGCTGCCAACGGCGTAAGTTCGGGCCCATCTCAATCTCTGACGACGATTTTCCACTGTCAACCGCTGTCCCATGTGTGGCCTGTGTGTTCTAAGAACATAGGACCTGAGTCTTCTAGCAACTGTCTGTCGGCTGACCACGTGACCAAGGGCATTCCTAGCTGATGACGTCACTGTTAGGAAGCGATTTCGTAAATGTTATGTACGCAGGTGACGTCATCATGGGGGGTTGTCACCCTCGGTCTTCCAATCCTTGGCCTGTCCGATATCTGCCCTGTCTGTCTGTAATGTTACATTAAGTTATTCACTGCAACGCGAGAAGAACCAAACGTTCTTGCAGCATGGGTATGGATGGCAGCCATTTCCATCATTCCCAGGGCTCGCTCGCGTTCTTCTGTTCTTAGGCATGACATATCTTTGGTGGGTTTTTTCATTGTGGACACCAGACATGCTGTTGGTATCTCTTTTATATCCTTACTGCACGTGCAATATAGGCCACACGTCCTGAATGTGCTTTTCCATTTTTGGGACTTTTACCAAAAATCATGAGGGGTACAAAGGTCATGTTATACACACAGCAATGTTGGATTCGGGCGATGTATTACCGACTACTTAAGTTCCAATTGATTGTTTAGATTTCGATATTTTCATGTTTTAAAAGTGTAAAGTTTCTTTCAAATTGTAAATGTGCATATTTCTGGCCTATGGGTAAACATGTGACTTATACCTTACATCAAGTGGCAACTTCAGTTTATGTGATAGGATGTGATGAGACTTCTCGGGGAAAGTAAAGTAATACATATAATTTTATACAAATCCTCATTTGGGTGGGTATATGCGTATACTGTTGCAAACCAAATTGTATTTCCTCATTTATTATATTATCCTTCTATCCTGTAAGTAGTTCTCATCATATCCATCCAATGCCACTTTAATTCATCAAAGTAATTTATTTTTATAAATTCATTAACTCTTTTGTCTTTGCTTCCGTAAAAGCTGCACCAACTGCATTTATCTCTCTTTACCAATATGTACCTGCTCGGAAGCTCAGACAAGACCAGCACCATATACATAGTCACTCAATACATTATCATCAAATTTAATTCTTGTGTTGTGTTGTCTTTGATTGGAGTACTCGTGCTAGCACACTTGCCCATCCCTTTACAGTGAGACGAAATTGACAAATTAATTGGCGATTTCACCAAGGCTTACATTAGTTTGAGTAAAAAGCAGTGACTTGTCAGAACTATTACCGCTAATGTCCTATCTGTTACTAGTTTGAACAGTAACAGAACTGACGGTAACAGTTTTGACTTTTTCCCATTTATCAGTTTTGAACAAAATGATTTCTTCCGTTTTTAACCATAACAACGACTCACTTGCCTGATGCCTTAACTTGCTTTTTTGGAATGACTACTGTTTTGAGAAGTAGCTGTTACATGTGTTTTATTCACAAACGATTTTACGGACAACATATGCTTAGAGTGTAGTCAAGATGCCATCCAGTGGCAAGGCAGGTACATGGAGGCTCATTACAGGCAGTTGTATCATTGTTGGCATCAAGGGAGCAATCAGTTTTGCATATGATTCATCACAGTAAAAGAACTGACATAAAACCTTGGGACAGACGAAAATGTGAATAAAATGTAAATATAATTTGTTTCATTTTTGGTGATTATGTTCCAGTTGGTGTGTCTATTAGCTTGTATGAAATCATTATAAATTTAGTGAAAATTGGTGAATTTTCATGTTTTTAAATTTCAAAATGCTCCAAAATGTCATTGTTGACTTGGGACAGGCACTTTTGCTCAATTTTCGTACTTCAAAGTGCTACAAAACATTTATTTATGAAATTATATTTGATACAACGATGTTTGTGAGTAGAAGAAATGTTTTTTTGACAAACTAAAAGAGTAAAATATTTTTTTTATTTTTCAGAAAAAAGCCTCGACATGAAATTTACATTTCTTGAAATATTTACTCAAATACAAATAACACTTCCTTTATTCGTATATTACCGCTGTAGTAACCAGTTTTTCGGGACAAAATGTATCTTGATTCTCGATTACATTGTATTCATATAATGTTTGCTATAAAAAAAAACCGTATTGATATTAAAACATATTATATAAATCTATGGTCAAAACCACTCTTCAATAGTAATCAAAGACAGTAAAATCTATAAATAGCTAAATGTCAGATTTGACAGTCACTGAAAGCAGACTACCACGAACATAGGAAACTCGTGAGAAGCCAGTAATTACATAGTGTAGCAGTTCATTTTATATACATAATGTACATTCAGTCCTAAAGGCAAACTTCAATCCGAGAATGAGAAATGCAGTCACAAAATAATTTGACTTTCTACATTATGCTTTTCCCACGTTTTGCTAGCTCAAAGCACTACAAACATTATTACCCTGCAGCTGGTTGAATATAGGCCTATATGATTAATATTTGTTTCTTTCTTTCTACCCCCTGAGGAGTATTTAATCCAATTTCCCATAGCAAGACGTAATCCCTCACCCAGTCTGATGCCGAGGAATAAATTTCAAAATAGTGCATCAACCGGGATCGTTTAGAGGTGCCCTCGCAAAACCATCTGATAACAGCCCGTAGACTCCCATGTTCTGACGCAATCACAAGACGTTCAACAGAAGCTTTCGGTGCGAGAAGCTAGGGGCAGATAACTCCATCAGCTATCCTTTTGTCTGTTCCGAATGCTTTCAAAACAGCGACCGTTTAAAAACTATGTGATTCGTCAGCTATTTGACTGGGCTTTGGCTGCGTAAAACCGGTTCGGAACACGCGCCTTTACAGGGTGTCCTACAGTAGCGAGGAATCTACAGAACCTGTTCGTATCCGGTAGATTCATTAATTTGCAAATGTTATTCCTCGGAACAAGGTCGATTTTAAACAGACTGCCCCTCATCATTCTCCCTTTCTGCCTTTAAGCCTTGCAACATTTCCATCACTTTACTATACTAGCGCAGTCAATTATACATTTGAGGTGCAGTGCTCCAGTATTTTAGCACGGAAAAGTGAAGGAAATGCTACAAGGCTTAAATCAGCCAGTTATAAGACATGTGTGAGTTTTGCCTTGTGGATGGAAATTGATTCAATCGAAGTTGCTAGACCGTTAAGTGTGAAATAAATATAGTGAAATAAGTGAAATAAATATTCTTTAAACCAAAACTGAAACTGATTTTTTTTGGCAATAATAATTACTGTGAAAACTTTATCAATCAGTGGAAATGCATTTTAGTATATATATCAGAAAAACAGAATCCATTAAAACAGTAGCAAAACAGCATATTGACAAACATTGCTCTGACAATGAGATGATAATGTGCAGGGCCTCATTTCACAAAACAACTTTTACTAAGGCTAACCTTATCTCTAAGGTTGTTTTGTGAAAGGAGACGTCAACCTTAGTAAAGATCTAATCCGAGACATAATGTTTAACCTTAGAGATAAGGTTGTTTTGTTAAAGGAGGCCCAGATGTCACATTTCAGTCACAATTGATATTAATCTCACACATTAACTCGTGACAAATAATTGAACAACTGTGTACACGTTTCACAGTGCACAGCCTACACTTCCATTGCATTTATATATCCTGATAAATGATCGTTACGAGTACTCTAATACTAACTTTTAAAACGGTTTTAATTAAATAGCTTGGCAGATGCCTGTCCTTCTCCCCTGTTTGACACCGGGCTATCCAAACCTTTCCCCGCGTTTCATCCGTCTTTTCATCCGGAAATTTAACAAAATGAAACTTTCTTCGAGACTTTGGTGAATTACTATACTCCAAATTTTCACAGTATAACTTATCAAGTCAGAAACTTTCTCGAATTCTACGTATTCAACCAATTCTTCCTCTACACAAGTAATTTCTCATTCACTGAGTTAGAACAATGGCGGGCGGTAGTACATCTCTGACATCACAGCTCAATCCTGCCAAAGGCTCCAAGGGAAATATGCATATCGGCTCAGGCAACAGTCGGTGGGGTTGTTTTGTCAAGTAAACTAGTAAATAAACTGGGCTTTCCATATTATTTTTGGGGGAATATGTTTTTCAAGTATATTTTATTATCCCAGAATATCAATGGTTATACATATTCTCATTTAATGGTGGATATTATAAAGCGCTATATATACGCACACAAGGTGCATTCTCAAAACACTTAAAATGGTAAACCACTTTAATTTGCATCTTTCTACGTCCTTATGTTTTGGAGTAGGGTAATGATATTTGCAACAAGTCCCGAAACTTTAGCTCTCTAGCATAACTGGTTCTTCGGGAGAAGTCGTTTTAAAAAAGAATTTAGGCCATAAACCCATCTGGCCTTTCAGTTCTGATGAGCTAAAATGGTAACTTTAGGTCAGTTGGTTTCTGAACACAACATGCTACTATGTTTCAGTCATATTTTATCATTCATCTGTCTGTCTTCACATTAACACAAACTCGATTTCTAACATCAAACATTGTAATTGACTATTAATTATCAAAGATTACTTATTAATTTATTTTCTGAAAATTTCTTCAAGATGAAAAATATTCTAATAAATAATAACTTTTGCATTTACAGGTTTCTTCCATGTTCCTCGATGTCAGCTTATGTGCAGGCAATTGCTGCTGGAGATTCTGAAAATGAAATGAAATACTCCTTAAATGCTTATTTTGACATATATCTATTAGAAACAAGAGACTGGGATTGTAATACACACTGAATAAAATTAATAAGTTACCATCGCATCCTCCTAACCTCTGAGTTTCATAAAACCGTAGTCGTCCTGTCCGTCCGTAATCATTTCGTTTCTGGAGCATAACTATAAAGCCGTACATGACATCGTTCTGAAACTTTCCGTGTGTATTACCTACTAACAGAAGTGGTGCCTTTTGATATTTGTGTTTCACAAGTTATATGGGTTCGGTTGGATATGTCATTTTCTGATGTCTCTTGTTTTATCTTTTTAAGTTAGTTAATAAGGACAGTTCTGCCTCAACGGCAGCTATCCATACTTTTTTTTTTTTTATCGCTATCCATATTCAGCAAAACTACTCCATATTTTAACTGATTATCCATAATGAAAAATAGCCCCAATATTCACCGTTGATGCAGAAACTGTCATTATTACTTACTACATAAAATCTAATATATGTTCACTATTTAAAAACTTAAATAGAATTTGGATTATCCCAATAATAAATAACAGATTCAAATCTTACATTAACTATATCTCATTGAGCATCCATTATGACATAAATGTGAACTTGCACTGGGTCGCCGTTTTCTACTTGTTTGATGATTGTATTGTCATTCCTTCAGTTCCATTCTGTATCAAATGTGCCAAGTTACAATAGGTGCTGGTTTAGGTTATATCTTCTTACTCGACTTTCATATTCACCCCCAAATGCGTAACAAATTAAACATATATACACGTTTCAATGAAAACCACAGAACCGTCTCATGCATGTGTAGTAGCCGACAATTATGGCACTTTCTTACGTATGTATTCGTTATAAGACATATTAAACGCTATAGCAACAATTCTGTCCTCTTATCTACTTTATTACAGTTTCCAAAATTGCGTTTGACTTAATGGCTGCAGCAAGCCAAGGTCCATTGTCCGGTTTTCGATCATGACCACGACTTTGAATTGTTGTATTTTCGTTATACTGAAAGTTGATAATTCTAAATTGAATAACACAATTATAACATTTGACATATATGTGACCTCACAAACATAATTATGTCCCTTTAATTTCTTATTTCATATAAGTATACCTTATAATAATATGTTTATTTTCATTAATTGTTATAATTAGTTTGTATTCCAATCTATCTCCCAAAACAGCCTGATAGAAAGGCAGGTGACTCGCTACTAGAATAAAAATGAAAAAGAATACACCATTGAATTGTCTTCAGAATGGGTGTTAGATTGATAAAATAAAGTTTGTTAAATGGTAGTAAGTGTAGATTTTGTCTTAATTTTATTAAGAAAATAGCTATGAGTGTAATTTTTTCGACTTCTAATTTAAAGTTGGTCCACTCTTCTCAAAGTCAAGATATTTGTTTTATTTATGAAATTAACCAATGTGCATGTAGAATATACTTTTGTTTAACAACGCATGCAATAAAATAGAAGAAAACGTGTTTCCTCTTTTTTGTCGTTTATTTTTAACATGTCTTCAAATGTTCAGACTAGAATGCGGAAAATCCATCACAAACAGAAGCATCTAAATCGCGCGTAAAAACAGTGTAAAAACATCTTCCAGGTGAGTCCCAGGTCTCATATATAAAAAATATATAGAAAAACAGTTTCCAGGTCTCATATAGAAAAAATAAAATGTTCGAAGAAATTACGATGATTTAATCAGATTCACAAGCATGCTTTCGACCATTACAGGTCTCATCAGGTGAATGACGTTGAGTCGGTTTATGCGTCATAAAGTGTAATCATGACGTCACAATACATTGCATAGATACATTCATAAATACAATCCATAGAAAAAATGTACATTGAATTGAGAATGACATTACATTTTAGAATTGAGTATTGGCTTATATTTATTAATAAACAGTAATTATTTTTCTGCCAAGCAATCAGTTGATTAAAAACAAACAGGGCTCGTCATTCATTTGTACCATCTGGTATTCGAGAAATAAATAAGAAAAGAGACTGTGTGTAAAACTGGGTAGGGTTGGAGTGTGGTGGGGGCGGTTTGGGGGTGTTGGGTGGTGGGTGAATTTGTGACTTTATTGTGAGTGATGGAACTTGGTTTATATATGTGTGTATTGTATATATATTTATCTCTATGTGATATATAAATTTTATGTATTTTATGTTTTGCCTGAGTAATTAGCAAGAATTTGACATGGACAGGAGGGGAGTACGAGGAATCAAGCTTATACAGAGTAGCGTTTGAATAAAACAAACAGTGCGTGGTTAGGGTAATTTTAGTGGAGTAACTATAAAACTTGTTAATAGTCTGTTAATCTGTCGATTGTCTTATTCTTATTGAGAAAGCCAAATAACCAAAAAGGGGGCACATGTTGTGCTCCAAATTGTAATAAATGCTCCAAATTGTAATAAAAACTGCTCCAAATTGCAATACCTGCTCCAAATTGTAATAAAAACTGCTCCAAATTGTAATAACTCGATTTTCGTAAAACATACTGTCAAGCTGTTCCAACTTGTAATAAAAAGTGCTCCAAATTGTAATAACTGCTCCAAATTGTAATAACTGTGGTGAAGCTAGATCTCGTGTTGATGAAAATGAAAATATATAGAGTTGATGAAAAGAAGAGCAGATACATTTTATGTAGTTGTAGACAAAAATATGTAGATATAGATACAGATGTAAATCGACATGTAGATGAAGGTGATGATTTCGATCTAGATGTATGTATAGATGGAAGGCACGATGTTGATGTAAATATAGGCGTTGATGTAAATGTAGATATAGGCGATTTTGTAGCGGTAGACAACTTGATGTAGATAACAGACTTGATGTGGATGTACATGTAGATGTTGATGTAGATGTAGATGTAGATGTAGACGCAGAAGTAGCTGTAGATGTAGATGAAGATACACATGCAAATAGCATGTAATGTAGATACAAATGAATGTAAATGTAAATGAATATGCAGATGTTGATCGCGATGATGATTTAGATGTAGGTGTAGTTGTAGATGGTAATTAGACGTATGTATAGATGAATGCGAATATGTAAATGTAAATATAAAATTGGATGCAGATGTAGATATTGATACAAATGCAGACACAGGCGCAGTTGTAGATCCAGATGTACGTGTAGTTGTGTGTGTAAATGTAAATGTAGACGTAACGGGAGACGTAAGTAAATATATAGATTGAGATGGTAATGAACATATAGATGTTAATGTAGATCTGGGTTGCGAATTCAATGATCAATATTTATTACTGTATTTAGAAGGCCACAGGCCTGTAGTACAATCATGAGTAGATCACAATACAGATTATGTTCTGTTACAATATTCTTTCTCAATCTAAATACAGATTTAGATCTTCATTTAAATGTATATATAGGTTTTAAGTGTAGATGTAGATGATGATGTAGATGTCAAGGTAAACGTAGAGCTACACGTAGATCAAGGTGTTAATGGAGATGTAGATGTATCTGTAAATGTATGCGTAGATATAGATGCAGATACAAGTGTATATGCCATTTGGAGATATCAGTGTATGTGTTAGTGTAGATTTAATCTTGATGTTATGGCTGAGTTGATTCTAGTTGTACATAAAATTTATTTAAAAATAAAATGTCGATACACATTTGATGAAAGATGAAAGTCTAATTTCAAGAGAAAAGTATGTCACCCAAGTTATATTTTATCACAATATTAGTGACTAATTATTGTATCGTGGCAGATTGATAGTGTAATAGTCCTGGTTGTCGTATATGTATACTGTCATCAAAACACACACTACTATAAATATTCAAATAGTTACATTGGTGATTATAATTTGGAGCAAGTATTACAATTTGGAGCAAGTATTTGCTCCGAATTGTAATACATGCTCCAAATTGTAATAACAGCTCCAAATTGCAACAGTGTCAATTCCCGACACTTGGTTGTAGTGTTTTGATGATGACAGTCACCATGGTACATCTGATATAAATAGAGGTTTGTTTGTGTCTACAACATTTCGTTTTGCACAAAGAAATAAAGACCTACTTCGACTGAAATGAGTTCTTGTTTTACACTTGAGTGAAAAAAAAATTACATTACACAATAACATCTGATATCATTAGAGTTTTTTCTATAACCACAGCCTTTAGTTCTGCACAAATAAATAAAGACCTACTGCGACTGAAATGAGTTCTTGTTTTACACTTCAATGACATAAGAATTCATACGGTCATCAACCTGGTAATGTCATTAATTTTCAAATAATGACAAGGAAGTCAAATAGATCTTATTCCGAATGTTGTCCGTTTGGATATTTTTGGTCACATAATATTGGATTGATGAGTATTATTAGAATTTGGAGCAGTTATTACAATTTTGGGTAAGCCTTTGCTCCAGACGCACGGATTGACGGACGGGCGGACGGACGGAGGTCATTTCCATATCCCTTGACAACTTCGTTCAGGCGGCGGATAATAGCAATCTTCATAAACATTGTAATTACCATTATCAAAACGAACACCGAATCAATGATCACCATAATACAAAAATCGTCAAATAATCAACTCAACTCATCTCAAACTCTTTATTCTCGGAAACCACACTCGGTGGTGCAAGAGATACAGTTTATAATAATGATACAAAGCAAGATGGCAGGGTATAATTCTTCACATACAATATATAGGATGTCATTTCAGAATACAGCTGAATAACACAAAATCATTTGTATGTCTTTTTCACATTTTTATCAATAATATTAGGATACAGTGCTAAATGTTTGGATTGAACAAAGCTTTGGTCTACAAATATGTTTTTATAAGTCATTAATTTTGGGAATGGTAAATATTTCTTATAAATGTATTTCTGTCTTTGTTCTAGAAAAGCATGGCATTTGAATAAATAATGGAACTCATTTGCAATTGCAGGGGATTTACAAATATTACATGTTCTTTTTTCACGGTCAATGCCATGCCAACGGCCAACTTCAATTGGTAGATTATGGTTGCAGGTTCTATATTTTAAAATTGGTAAATACACGTGAACTGACAGGAATAGATAATTGTCTAACATTGGAATGCGTTTAAAATATTTATAATAGAAACCTTTGGGGCTTTCTTCTATTTCAGTTTTCCAGTTTTGGTAAAATTTGTCTTTAAGGGTTGTTTCTACTCGAGAAGTTAACCATTGGCATGAGGCAGTAACAGGGTTGTAGAATATAAATGTTAGCCCACATTTGTCAAGTATACCTTTCACATATTCGGTCCAAATACCATATTCATTCTCTACGTTACCTTTTATACGTGCGTAGTTGTAAATCATTTTGACAATTTTAGTGTAGTTCCAGGCAGATGTAATTTATACCAGAAGCAGATTATTCGTTTAGCGGCTAGTATATAAAGGGGGACTCTCCGTTGTTCACCATAGACCATGAAGTAAGGGGTAGAATTGCGTAAACCAGAAGCTAATTTAAGAAATTTCAGATGGATTTTCTCAATAATTTGTATATTTTCATAAGCCCATGTTTCACAACCATAAAGCAAAATTGGGGAAATCATAACATCAAATGCTTTTATTTAACAATCAATATGAACATTTCTCGATTTTTTTCAAAGGGCAAAACATATCTTTAGATGCACTTTCGGATAGTTTTTTAATTGCTTTATTTTATTTTCTGTTTCTCGAAAAACTTACATTAAGATATATGTAATCATCCACAATTTCAATCAATGTATTACCATAGTAGAACTTGAGCTTAGAGGTTTTTGCTGGGTAGCTCCCGAATATAAGTACCTTTGTTTTTTCGAGGTTTACCTCTAAGTGCCGCATGTCACAATATGTATAGAACGAATTAAGAGTACGCTGGAGTTCAAGAGCTGAATTCGCAAATAGGATTATATCATCTGCATAAAGTAGTATCATAAATAAAATACACAAGTTCATGTCAATATCAGGTATGTTTAAAAGATTCACAGGTTTGCAACCCTCATTAGAAAAGAATTCATGCAGGTCATTTATAAATAAACAAAACAGAAGAGGGGAAAGAGTTTCACCTTGGGGTACCCATTAATAGCAGGGGAAGTAATCCGAACTAAAGATATTTAAGCATACATCGCCTTGATCTCTGTTATTACAATTTGGAGCAGTTATTACAATTTGGAGCACTTTTTATTACAATTTGGAACAGCTAGACAGTACGTTTTTCGAAAATTGGGTTTTTACAATTTGGAACACTTTTTATTACAATTTCGAGAAGGTATTACAATTTGGAGCAATTATTACAATTTCGAGCACTACAAGGTCTTTATTGCTTGATGCAAAACGAATGCTGTAGGCATAAATAAAAATCTCTATTGATATCAGATATACCATGGTGAATGTCATAATCAAAACACTACAACCATGTTTTGGGTATTTACACTGTTATTACAATTTGGAGTAGTTATTACAATTTGGAGCTGTTATTACAATTTGGAACAATTATTACAATTTCGAGCACTACAAGGTCTTTATTGCTTGATGCAAAACGAATGCTGTAGGCATAAATAAAAATCTCTATTGATATCAGATATACCATGGTGAATGTCATAATCAAAACACTACAACCATGTTTTGGGTATTTACACTGTTATTACAATTTGGAGTAGTTATTACAATTTGGAGCTGTTATTACAATTTGGAGCAAAGGTTTGCTCCAAATTGTAATAACTGCTCCAAATTGTAATAATGTTCATAAATCCAATATCATATGACCAAAAATTTCAAAAGGACACAATTCGGAATACAATCTATTTCACTTTCATGTTATTTTTAAAATGTTAATGATATTGCCAAGTTTATGACCAAATGTTTTTTTATATGTCATTCAAGTGTGAAACAACAACTCATTTCGGTCGCAGTAGGTCTTTATTTATTAGTGCAGATGTAAAGACTGTAGGCAAAAAAAAACCTCTATTGATATCAGATGATCCATGGTGAATGTCATCATCAAAACACTACAACCATATTTCGGGTATTGACATTGTTGCAATTTGGAGCTGTTATTACAATTTGGAGCAGTTATTACAATTTGGAGCAAGCGTTTGCTCAAAATTGTAATAACTGCTCGAAATTGTAGTAATGCCCATAAAATCAATATCATGTGACCAAAAGAATTCAAAAGGACACAACGTGGAATAAGATCTATTTGACTTTCATGTCATTATTTGAAAATTAAGGACCTTGCCAAGTTGATGACCGAATGAATTCTTATGTCATTGAAGTGTAAAACAAGAACTCATTTCAGTCGCAGTAGGTCTTTATTTATTTGTGCAGAACTAAAGGCTGTGGTTATAGAAAAAACTCTAATGATATCAGATGTACAATGGTGAATGTTATCATCAAAACACTACAACCATATTTCGGGTATTGACATTGTTGCAATTTGGAGCTGTTAATACAATTTGGAGCAGTTATTACAATTTGGAGCAAGCATTTGCTCCAAATTGTAATAACTGCTCCAAATTGTAATTATGCTCATAAATCCAATATCATGTGACCAAAAATATTTAAAAGGACAAAACGCGGAATGAGATCTATTTGACTTTCATGTCATTATTTGAAAATTAATCATATTGCCAAGTTGATGACAGAATGAATTCTTATGTCATTGAAGTGTAAAACAAGAACTCATTTCAGTCGCAGTAGGTCTTTATTTATTTGTGCAAAACCCAAAGGCTGTAGAGATCTCTATCGATATTCGATGTACCATTGTGACTGTCACCATCAAAACATTACAACTAGATTTCAGGTACTAACACTTTCAATTGCTTTTTGGGACTGTTATGACAATTTGAGGCAAAGGCTTGCTCCAAATTGTAATACTTGCTCGAAATTGTAATAAACAATGTAACTACCTGAATATTGATTGTAATGTGTTTTTGATGACAGTTTACATATACGACATTCAGGACTATTACACAATCAATCTGCCAAGATACAATCATTATAATGATAAAATATAACTTATATAATATAACTAGTGACATAACTTTTTCTTGCAATGAGACTTTCTTCTTTCATCAAATGTGTATCGACATTTTATTTTAAAATAAATTTTAACTAGAATTAACTCAACCATAACATCAAGATTAAATTACACTAACACATGCAGTGAAATCTCCAAATTGCATATACACTTGTATCTGCATCTATATCTACGCATACATTTACAGATACATCTACATCTCCATCAATACCTTGATCTACGCGTAGCTCTACGTTTACCTTGACATCTACATCATCATCTACACTTTCACCTATATATACATTTAAATGAAGATCTAAATCTGTATTTAGATTAAGATAGATATATGCATCTAAAACTTCGTCGACCGATACTGCTACATATCTATCTACATCTAGCCCTACATCTTCATCTACATCATCGTATCGATCTACATCTACGTTCAATTACGCATAAATTTACAACTTTACGTACATCTGCATCTGCTCCTGCGTTTGTATATGTATCTTCATATACTTCTGCATCATATCTTATATCTACGTTAACTTTTATATCTACATCTACATCTCTGTAAACGTTAAACCTTCATCTAAACCTTAGTCTAAATCATCACCTCGATCTTCATCTACATCTATATCTACATCTATATACACATTTTATCTACATCTACATCGACATCGCCACCCAGTTCTACATCTACATCTACGTATATATATTAAGATATATCTACCGGTACGTCTACACCTAGATTTACACATACACATACAATTGCATTGACATCTATATATCAGCTAGGAATGCCCTTGGTCACGTGGTCAGCCGACAGACAGTTGCCAGAAGACTCAGGTCCTATGTTCTTAGAACACACAGGCCACACATGGGACAGCGGTTGACAGTGGAAAATCGTCGTCAGAGATTGAGATGGGCCCGAACTTACGCCGTTGGCAGCGTCGTGACTGGCAGAGAGTCGTCTTTTCTGATGAAAGTCAATTCAACATGTACAGGGCTGATGGATCGTCGTATTAGACAGAGACCACACCCACCAGCCAACAGACAAGAGTTGATTGTGGCACTTCAAGAAGAATGGCAGTGTATGCCACGTGACGTCATCAGACGACTGACGTTTTCTATTCGTCGGTGGGTGTATACGTGTATTGAGGCACGGGGTGTCCACACAAGTTATTAACACGCAACATTAATGATCTTGGGGGTTTTCTGTCTGTAGTATGGTTTCCCAAGGATGTTGAAAGTGCTGTTTTGTGACCCCACCTCCATATCAGCAACCGTGACGTCATCACCTGACACTTTATGCTCATCATCTCCAGGGATTGTCATGTAGACATGTTGATCTTTTCACTGCACTTTATTTCATGCACCCATCGTTTGTCGTCGTTGTTCTAGAGCGTTTTCAAACGAGTGTAAAGTTTCTTTTGGACGTCAGTTTATATGAATGCAGGGGTGATAAACCACTTCAACATGCACTTTGCTTGTTAAATTGGTTAAATATCCATTCATATTTGTCATCAACTGGTCAAGGAGATACATTTTCTAAATGTTGGTCTGTTTGATACTATAGAGTAGGACTTTTGTAGGAGATTATTGGGACTTCCATAATTTTGTCAAGTTATGTCTTCACATGTAGGTTATATTTATGAGTGGGGTTTTATATGAACTTTCATTCTCAAGATAAAAACAAAATATACAATTTTATAACAAATTAAAAATTCAGTAAACTAGAATATTGAAATGCATTTAATTATTTTGGGGGAACTGACATGAAAACAGCAATTATCTGAGTGTTATTTGAATTACAAATAAGTTTTTAATTCTATGGTATATATGTGGCCTGTACTATTCTTCGCCTAAAGAAACAACAGGTAGTACAAATAATTGTCTTTTGTTTTAGATCCAAATTCAATCTACAGATAGCTTCATGTAGCAGCATAATATGGAGAGAAACAAATATCACACTTGTGAAATATGTCTTGCAGATAATAAAATTAAAAAAACAAGATGTCTTTGTTTCATTGTATATGTTTACATGCACAGTTTGCCCCCGGGGGCAAAATACCTCCAGGAGGCAAATTTCGTCATGTAAACGGTACACACAGGGGGTAAATATTTACCCCCTGGGGGTATTGAGGCAAAATTTGCTCCACCTAAATAGGTAGGGCAAATCTGTTACCTCCGGGGGTATATATACCCCTGGGGGCAAACGTGTAAACGTATGTAAACGCTCTTTTCACATTTTCAAGGGGGCAAATAAAGTTACAATATGCGAATACAGAACTCTGCACCTGCACTAATACACAAGTACATGAGTTTGACACAATATCTTCACAAGGGACAGATAATTTGTAATTTCCAGCACCTTGTTGGATACTATTTTTCTTATCCAAGATAATTTTCATGTGTATACATTGAAAAACAAGACTCAAATTCACAATCCTAGCTTAGACTAATTTCACTCATGGTACCCAGCTGCAGATAGTGTTCTACTTATGTCGACTTTTGACGGATCAGGAGACATTCTTTTTGGTCGAGGTTCTGTCAGCTATGGCGTAAATGTAGACGTTCGCATCGCTCCCAAGAACAGCTCTTAAACTACTTGACCAATCGTAATGCCTCCAAATGTCATATAGTTGTGTCGCATGGCTATTATAAATTAATTTGTTTCTGTTTCCTTGGAAACAATTTGTACTTTGTCTAATTGAAGGCTAGGGTTTGTTTCCGGAATACAACTCTAAAACTACCTGACCAATCGTTAGCAAATTGTGTATTCTGCATCTCCATATCACCTTCACTATAAATGTGCCTTGTGGGATATTGAGCAGCTTGTCAATTCTATTTCTTTCTGTTTCCGTGGCAATAAGTTTGTATTTAGTCTTTTCGAATGGAAGGTTTGTGCCCAATACATAACTTTTAAGATTGAATTATTTTGCTTTTAAATTGGAGGAAGGGGAGACATGTTCTTGTACGAGTAAACCGCTTTGTAGGTACCCTCCATATTCACTACAATATATTCAATAATAATTTCTGACAAATATATAGCTCGTTTTTATTGTAAATATTGTCGCAGAATAAGAATATATTAATACGAGTAATCACTCAGTTTGCAACAATTTCAGCTTGATTCATTCGCTGCTGAGCTGTGGCAGTTTGTAAGCTCTTGGCCATGAAATATGCGTTCTGTGCCTTGTCGAAACCTGTATATTTGTAGTAAACTATCAACTTTTATATCATATTGAACAGTAATACATATCTGAAATTTGAGAGTTTGTAATGGGAAATAGATTCTTATAATTTGCAGTAAGTTTATTGGTCACAGTACTATATTACGTTGAATAAACTACCCCATAGGATATGCAGATATCTCAACTCCTTGGCCGAAATGAAACATCAGTTGTATATCACATACAATTGTGTGTGTGTGTTACTGTTAGTGAAGAGCAGATTTCAAAGAAGCATGTCGTCTAAAACTGATACCCTTCTTTGTTAACAGAGTAACCAAATGCACAATTTTTACATAAGGTTTTAGCTATTTGTTTTTTTTTAATTTGCAAGATTACCCCCAGCACTCTTAGCTGCTTTGGAGAGGCGACCATGCTACCATAGAAGTGTTATCATGGTAATTCTTGGTGGGATGATAGCATACTTACTTTGGACTTCACTCAAGTGGTATGTCTGGCAATCCCACAAAGCAGACTAATCCTTGGGAGGTGGAATCCAAGATAATGCCTCACAAACGTCTTGGCATCAGGCTATCACACTTCTATAACTGAACATCGAGCAGATGTTGTCAATCTTTTCTAATGACATCAAATAACGCTTGCTCTTTGACTTGAACTATTTATATTTATTTTTTATCGTTTCAATACGAATAGAATAGAAGACAATATGTATATATTCAAGACGTTTCAACGTTTATAAACGTATTAAGGAAATGAGCACAATGTACCTTACAGTGTTAACTTTCAATAACAAAATTTGAAATTAACTACATATTGCAGATTGTTATGTTAAAATAGTTTGAAACATAAAGCTATTCATTGGTATTGAAAGATTTGAAATTGCTTGTGATTGACATGACCTCAAATCTGTTAAGTGCCAACTATGAATAACAGAATATGGAATTAAATAATATTGCAATTATACTTTGTTGTTAAAATCATTTTAAAACATAGAGCTGTTAATATGAATTGAAATATATAATGTGCATTTGATCAACGAAATAGAACAAATGCTATGGATGATCAACTTCTCTATTCCATATATGGGACGTTTCGGTGTGGATATACCGTATATCAAGGAAGTGATGCGCATCATTTGAACAAATATAATTTATAAATATAAGGACTATTGTTTCTGTTCTCCTTTTTCAAATCATATGTATCATTTGCTTGTCCGCTATCTATCTTCTTCAAAATGCCTTTAAAAGGTGATATAAACTAGTTTAAAAACTTATATATTATTACAAAACTTGTAACCTTCAAATTGTTTCTTTGGCAGTTTTTAATAAGACATTTTTTATTCATCTCTTAATCTGTGAAAAACATTTCTTCCCAAATACTCATGATATGTCAAGGACAAAAATGTCCATTGTCGAAAAGGTCGCATTGGGTCATTGTCATGCATTACAATGTGAATCTTATGAACGGAAACAAGCAAATTTTGGTTCTTTTCTTCACCATATAACGCATAAACAATCTTACCTTTGCATGTCGAGATTGTTCAGTCATAGCGGTTGGTGAACATAATAAACATTAATATAATTAAACTTGTATTGATTTACGTGAATACTATATCAGGAAAGCTAGTTCATGACAAGATTTACTTAATTGTCGCCCTTACATATATCTTCCGATGGTAGGACAAAGATGTTCCAAATTTAAAAACCTTTGCACAGTTACCTCATTCGTAATCTTTTAGTGGGTGCGTTTAAAGGGGCAGTAGCACGTTTTAAATTTTTTCAAATTTCTCATGTATAATGATGGTTTATGTCATTTATATTTACTTACTTACTTACACAAACCAAGTTCCAGTAGTGGTAAAAACGGTGTTGCGTATAAAGCAAAAATTGCATGGCGGCCATTTTAATGTGAACACATTTTATTAATTCGAATGACAAAAAATATATTCCCATGGCTTTACTGAACCATGTACACTAATTTATAATAACTTGATTCGTCGAAGAGGGAAGGGTGTTTTACTGTTGGTGTCATCATTTTTCAAATCCATTTCATCGACTTATTTCACCAGAAATACGTGCTGCTGTCCCTTTAAAGCACATGGCTTTTCAACTCCTTATTCGAAGGGCACGCTAATCCAGAAGTTTTGCACAGCAGGATTTTCGAAGTGATCAAGACAACGTTTCCAGAGAGGCACCATATTGTGCTTAGATTGAAAAATGAGAGCACATTAGGACAATTTCGGATTTTTTTTCCGATCCCATGCTCACAAAGCTAAGATCTAACGATCTACTTTCTCTTCAGAAATCTCCATGAGGATGTGAGCCACGGTGAGGATACTGTACATTACCGATCACTGCAAAACAAAATTACATCACTGCAGGCATGTACAGAGGTTGTACAGTCATTCGCACCGATGAAATCAGGGTTACTTTTTGGCTGATTTAATGAGTAATATGCACTCAATTGAGCAGAAGCTTTACATTTACTTTGAAAAGTGAAAAATTAACAATATCTTATTCTTAAAAATCTTTCAGATGAAACAATAAGAAAATTATCTGCGAATCTCCTTTAAAAAAACGTGTTTTGCCGATTATCACTGATAACTTTCCTCATGTTCATGCTAGCAACTTAAAACTTTCTGGAAATAATCACAATAACCTTAACATTCGTAAACTATTAAAATTTTAAGGAATTTGGGCTCATTTAGCAAATAGTTAACTGTTTTTAAACACCGAACATATGTTTACATTCACGACGTGCGCCCGATCACTGTAAATTCTCGCGAACAGTCCCTGATCACTGCACCTCTGCAGAACAGGACGTTCCAGGGGGTGAGGATATTGACCATCCCAAAATACACTCTCATGATAAGCTCTACTTATTTTCGGGGCAACGTGTTTTTAAAAGTATATTTTATTATAACAGAATATAAATGTTTTATACATATTCTCCTTTAATAAAAGTGGGATCATCTTTATGACTGGACGCAGTATCCCTTTAAAACAGTGCATTGCACGCTAATAAAATGTTAAAGCGCAACTCCCGGGTGCTTTTGCTCCAATTTCTTTCAAGTGACTGCCTATGGTTTACATGTACATTGCAAAGACACGGAAATTATGTCAGTTAATTAATTAACATCATATTCTCGCATCAAATTACCATTGAAATTATGTATGATTTAAGCAAATCGTAAAAAGTCAGAAAAGTGTCTGTTTACGTCGCTTTTTGACGTGTCGGCCATCTTGTTTTACGGAAAACACCGGAAAAATCTCGATTTTCCCCGAAGGAATGTATGACGTCAACTGTTGATAACAAAGCCTTGCAAATGGCGGCCGCCGTATCAATAACACTATCAGACTAGTAAACTGCGCGGGCAATAGGAATCATACCAGGCGACGATTTAATGTCAAACTTGCAAGATATTTTCATATGACAACTTGAAGAGAAACAGTAAAGGAATATACTCAATATGAGAGATATAGAGTTTTTCAAATGGTTCTTAATTAACCCGGAAGTAAATTCCAAAATAATCAATCGAACAGCTGACATCATGCGTGTTTCAGTGATGACATATCTGACCGAATCACCAGTCCATTACTGTTTTATTATGTATCTAACACAGAAACGAAAGGTAAACACTGAAATACAGTAACAAAATGTAATTTGCTTTGAACAGATGGGACAACAGTCATATGACGTCATACAATAATCGTTTGACGTCATGCAACAATCGTTTGACGTCACTCAAGTCTGGAGTCAATATGCTTTTCTGTCGACGGCCACGTGACCGCATCTCGACCAATCAGATCGCTGGATAAATATGCTTACATAATAGTTTGAAATTTGGTGACTATAACATATAGGTTATTTCATTTTTGGCGAAATAACTTTACCGTACCTGGTTCCGTGATGTCTTCTCGGAATGCATATCCACACGTTTCGCTGAACTCGTACCCAATTTTGTTTTAGGATGAATAGTGTATTGTAATGGAAATAATTTAATTGTAGTGATATTGTTTCATAAATTTTGAAAGACAATGAAAGAAAGAATAAAAAATATTGTATTTTAGTGGTTAAATAAGTAAGAATAATGTTTTTTTTGTGATTGATACGTTATTTTCATAAAAATATCATTATTATTCATTTAAAACTTAACACAATATTTTCCTGTCAAGTATATATATCTGATCAAATGGAAAATTCAGACAGTTATTAATAACATCTGCAATTTTAACTAACCTGTATTTTCAGTTACAGATATATAAAAACAAATACTTCATCACAATGTGTTATATTGACTCTTACCGTGCAAATGTATAAATAGTATTTACCCTGGGGGTAACTAAATTACTTCTTAAACTCGCTTGGCTTATGCGAAGGTACCATTTCCTCAAGGGATCTTGACTCAGTCTTTTACTTACTCCATTAATAAATCCGATACGTTTTCAACATTTTATTACAAAAACATTTACAAGCACGTCTACGTCATTATAAGAACAATCATCCTATATATCAATATTAACGATCATCCTATTCTAAAGTTATTACCCAATCAGTTCCTCCTTGAGAGTCCTAACCTGGTTCCCTTCCCATCCTGCTTGCCGAGGCTTCACTTCCAAACGCCTACTCGGCCTCCGACTCCGACCCCATACTGCAGACCACGCTTATAATTACTGCCCTGGACTATGTCGTGTCTTATTCCCGCACTACTCTTCTGTCTCTCGCAAACCCACTCGATCATGCAGTTTTGTGCCTAATCCAAGGTCAATCATCTGCCGATGTCTAGCCAATCCCCATCTCCCATTTTAACCTTTAACCTGCGGTTGATGTTCTGTTCTAGCAGGAAACCATGCTTCTTTAAGACAAACGACCTCTGACAAACTAATGTCATGATCTTCCGTTCTATACCAAATTAATACATCGTAACCACTCTATTTAATCGCATTGTAAAGCACTTTGCTAATGTCGACGATTCTGTAGCATGATGTATAAATTAACACATTAACCACCCTCCATAACTTATAAAGCTGACATATGTCAGACCTCGATCAAAACACATTTATTAAGGATTCAGCAATTTGCTGAATCCTTATTGTTATTGGCGTGTTTATTATTATTTCACGAATTTTGTTAGCAGGATTTAGCCAAAACGGCTAAAGCAAATGCAACCAAATTTTACATGCTGATAGCCCTTAATTAAGAAATAGAAGACGAGTTGACGTGCTTTATCGTTGAATAAAACATAGAAGGGAGCATAAAACACGAAGGGCGCATGATTCCCTCTGTGTTAGATCGCTTATATACTAAAACTGAATTTAATATTTAAATCTATTTCCCTCCATATGTCAAATGCAAATGATTAAGTTTGTATAGAATTATCCAAAGGGACAAATAGATTTATTTCTGTGAAATAGATTTGTAACAATGTGTAAATACATATGTAAGCTTGACTATGTTTATTGCCTTAACTACCTGCATATCCGACAAACTTACCTTGAAACAGACCTAAGAATTCTGAAAATAAGTTATGTTCAAGTTTTCTATGATTGTGGCATTAAAATCACGTAAGATGCAATATAAGATACCCACGGCAATCAAACACAGGCGGTCAGTGGGACCGACAGCGTGCTTTATGAGACAATAAAACATGCTCGTGATTTCAGACGTCAGTTAGAGCGTTGCTTAGCAAATGACGTCATATTTTACGTCACGTTGATTGTTCAATGCTAGCGAATGTGTTCCACACATAGAAGACTCGTCATGTGCTTTATCGTAGAATAAAAAATAGCAGAGAGCATAAAACACTCAGGGCTGCGCCCTTCGTGTTTTATGCCCCCTTCTATGTTTTATTCAACGATAAAGCACGTCAACTCGTCTTCTATTTCTTAAATATTGCATTTCCACTTCCAATCATGAATAATAAACTCACGTGCAAAAGAAACGTCCCCATACAAAATACAATATATTTCAATCGACGGGCGATAAATGAAACTGAAACAGCATTACATCATGTCTTCAGAACCCAACAATACTAAATGTGAATTTTCAAAACATTATCTATTCATAAGTCTGAGAAACACAAGTTTAAAGAAATGGTCTTTTTGGAATCTCCTTAACTAGACGAGAAAGAAGCCTCAAAAAGCCAGTTTTGGCTTGTTTTGTGACGTCCTACAGCAATGACGCGTCAACAAATTTATACATGGATTTCTTATTGCTGTTTGTGTGAACTGAGCACATTCAAATGTGCATCACTATTATTATTATTTATTAGCATTATATGTTTAGCGCTTTGAGCATGCTTTCGAGCGTGGATATGTGCGCTTTATAAATATGCACTATTATTATTATTATTATTATTATTATTATTATTATTCAAATACCTATCTGTTGACTAGACCTACTATGCCTTACCTCCTCTCTAGGTAAGCTATTTCAACCTTAACACAGACGAAACTTGAACAGTGGGGTAAGGGATGCGTAAAATCCCTATCCAAGGGCGATAAGTCTGCAATGTCTCGTGACGTCACTACCGGAATATGGCACTCTCCTTTCAGTTGCAAGGCAAGACAGACGTGTTTGTTTTGTTCTGTGACTGGGTATTTTTAGCGCTTTTGTTGCTAACTTGCTAGCTATTCTTATTTAATTAAGAGATAGTTTCAACGCCTTAATCTACGTTCGTCGTTAGCAGGTTGTTTGGACACTATTTTAGGTAGGTGTTGAGTTACAAGGGGCCTTGTTGACATGTGCTAGCTGTGTGCGACCTGTCGGATGGCTGCATGCTTTGCACGTGCAATTCGTGTCTTTTGTTTTTCTCTCACCTTCGTCGGGTGACTGCTCGGTTCCCACGGCTTTAGGTCGTACCTTCCGCCAGTCCCTTTGTCTTCGACTCGTCAGTGACCTCACTAAAGCGTCTCGTCGTCTACAGTTTTGTGAGCTGTCACTCGCCGTTGGTAATTGATTCGCTTTGCCAGTCACTCGCTTCACCAGTCATTCGCCTTAGGCTCGATTCTACTTGACTCGCATCGTCTCGCCAGTGTCTCGCTTACGCCAGTCACTCGCTTCGCCAGTCTATCGCCTTAGGTTTGATTCTACTTGACTCGCATCGTCTCGCCAGTGACTCACTTCGGCAGTCACTCGCTTTGCAAGTCATTCGCCTTAGGCTCGATTCTACTTGACTCGCATCGTCTCGCCAGTGATTCGCTTCGCCAGTCGCTCGCTTCGCCAGTCATTCGCCTTCGGCTCGATTCTACTTGACTCGCATCGTCTCGCCAGTGTCTCGCTTACGCCAGTCACTCGCTTCGCCAGTCTATCGCCTTCAGTACTTGACTCGCATCGTCTTGCCAGTGACTCGCTTCGCCAGTCACTTGCTTTGCCAGTCATTCGCCTTAGGCTTGATTCTACTTGACTCGCATCGTCTCGCCAGTGTCTCGCTTACGCCAGTAACTCGCTTCGCCAGTCTATCGCCTTAGGTACTGGACTCGCATCGTCTCGCCAGTGACTCACTTCGCCTGTCATTCGCTTCGCCTGTCAGTGTCCTCTCACAATCAAACACATTCTATGTGAGTGTTGGGACACTGCACATATCAGGGAAACTTTTTATCCTTCTATTTCAATCAATCAAGTTTTTACTCATTTCGGTGAGCATCGTGTTTTAGATTTTTTAAAGGCTATACACCTAATTGACAAATTGTAAATTTTAACTTTTCATTATCAGCTTTTATTCAACTTGTGATAATATGCTGATGTTTTTGCGGGCTTCGTGCCGTGCTCTGTTTTTCAATTGCAATTTTCTTTTTTAAACTAGGCAAATAAATTAAATATCTCGCCGCTAATCATTAAATGGCTGCAATACTGCCGAAGCGGCGTTAAACAATAACTCACTCACTCACTCGCTTCGCCTGTCACTCGTTTCGCCAGTCTTTCGCTTTCCGGTTTGTATCTACTTGTTACGTTACAGTTTTCTAATGTAGTTGATTCGTCTCGTCTCGCAAGTGTTTAGCTTCGTCAGTGTCTCGCCTCGCCAGTCGCTCGCTTTCGTCTGTCACTAGCTAATCATTCGCCTTCATTCGACTCGACTTCTTTACTGCGTCTCGTCTGTGACTCGCTTCGCCAGTGTCTTGCTTCGCCAGTCATTCACTTCCCAAGTCATTCGCTTCGCCAGTCAATCACATTGTCTGGCCAGTAGATGATATTGACTTCGTTCCCTTCGGGTTCGGAGCCTCTGCATTCAACACTCTCGATAGTCTCCGTCGTCTTGCCTTGCGTGTTACTCACTTCTCATCGTCTACGTTCTTTGTGAGTTTACACTATTGGTGTTGGAGTAATTAGCTATCGGAAGGGTTGTTGTTCTTACGCTACGCTACCTAGGTGTTTCGCGTCGCTGATTCGCCGGTTATTCACCTCGTCTACGTTACGCGTGCGAGTGTCTCGCCTGTCGCTCACCAGCGTAAATGACCCGACTGTCACTCACCTCGCCTAGGTTACGCGTGTTAGTGTCGGTCGTATCCGAATTCGCTAGGGGTTCGAGAGATTCGCTCTCTCCCCCTTCGCGTTCGCGTTCTCGTCCGCAGACTCGTACTACGCCTCCCCCTTCGCCAGACAGGCGTATGTCGCCTCTTAGGCTTAAGGTCGGCGGACCCTCCTTGGGCCCGTTGGTGGCCAGCCCGACCGTGGTCTGTTCCTCTCCGGCGGCTCTGTCATCAGGAACCTGTTCCGATTCAGCTACGGAGAGATCTGCTCCTAAGCAGGCCAAGCGGAAGGTTACACGAGAACCCTCAGGTGTTCTGTCTTCACGCTTGGTTTGTATTAAGAAAGGGTTAAGGAGCAGTAGTTATTCAAGGTGCGTCGCCAATGCCATAGCTACCTCTCATAGGAAGACCACTAGTAAACTCTATGATTTTCAGTGGCAGGCTTTCGCCTCCTTCTGTGCTCAGAGGGATTTCATCCCGGCAGAGGCCTCAGTTCCTCAGGTGGCGGAGTACTTAGTGTACCTACGCAACACCAGGCATCTTAAGGCGTCATCAATTAATACCAACATGTCTGCTATCCTCTCTGTTCTCAGGAAGAGGTCGCCAGGGTTAGATGTGTCGGTCCTCAAGGACCTCGTCAAAACCTTCCGTTGTGTTGACGGCAGGACTAAGCTTCGTCCACCTGAATGGGACTTAGCCATTGTGCACAACCATCTCCGCTCAGATACGTATGAACCGCTCTCCGACGTATCCCTCCTCCCTCTCACCATCAAGGTCACTTTTCTGGTGGCCATGGCCTCCGCAGCTCGGATTTCTGAGATCCATGCTTTGCAGGCGGACCTTTTTTTCTTTTGAGGTCGGGGGGGGGGGGGGGGGGGGGGGGGGGGGGGGGATGTGTCAGCCTTACTTGGTTTAACTCCCGACTTTGTCTGCAAAAACCAGGCAGCTGATGAGGCTGGCCGTACCTTCTCTATTCCGGCTCTGGGTTCTGACTCAGAATAAAAAAATCTCTCTCTGTGTCCAGTTAGGGCTTTGTGGGGGTACGTGCAGCGTTCCCGCAGGCTTAGGGATGGCAGGCGTAGGGATGGCAGGCGTAGGCTGTTCTTGCCTCACTCGCCGAGGAGCACCAAAGAGCTAGACAAGTGAGCGATGGGGGTGTGCCTTAGGTCGGCAGTCATTGATGCGTACAAGGTCGCTGACCTGCCTCCTCCTCTCGCGTTCAAACCCGTATGAGATCCGGGCAGTCTCAGCCACGACGGCTTACCACTATAACATCGTGGTCTCGGACGTCATGGCGGGGTGTTTTGGCGTTCCTCAGAGGTTTTCGCCAACCATTACTTACGAGATGTCTCCACAGCAGATCTCGAAGGCATCTCTAGGCTGGGTCCACAAGTGTTCGCTCAGGCGAAGGTGGTCCCCCCGACCAGACCGAGAAGGGGACAATCCTCTTAGGAGTTTGTTCCCGCAGGTCTTATGATGCTCATTGTTATAAACTTTGTTCGCATTGTTTGCTCCTTGTCTGTTGTTTTGTTCTTTAACTTCGTTTTTAACACCCCCTCCCCGCTCAGAAGTTGAGTGGCTGGGTTGTCTCTTCGATCCGCTCAGTGGTAGAGATGGTATCTCCCGGGCTGTGCCTTGTCCTCACCACAGGGTGGAGGACTCGTAGGTTAGCTTACACTCAGGGCTTGTTGCTGGTCTCGTCACTACCACATATCTACTGACCCGCCTCCATGCAGTGGGATTCTAGGCATAGTAGGTCTAGTCAACAGATAGGTATTCAAATAATAGTACGTTTTTGATTAAACGTAATTATTTATACTTACCTGTTGACTAGACCTACGCACTAGGCCTGCCCATCCTCCCCACTTGGTCTGTCTTGCCTTTTGGGACTTTCGGAGAGTGGCATATTCTGGTAGTGACGTCACGAGACCATGCAGACTTACCGCCCTTGGATAGGGATTTTACGCATATCTTTAATTATTTAAATTTCTACTTTTTCAATGTTTTAAACTTAAATACCAAATATTGTGGGCCAAAAACATCTTTAAAAAACGATTTTAGCACCCCATGTCTATTTGAACAGATGTAAAAATAAAAATTGCACACTCTGATGTATGAAATTGTGAATACTTCTTTACAAAACATGTGGCTACCAAATACATTCAAAATCTACTTTCTCCGACATCAATATTTCATTTTATACTTTTTTCAAAATGAGGGGACGTTTCTTTTGCACGTAAGTTATATAACCTCAGTTTAATTTCATCACAATCAAATAAATAATTTATAATTATCAAAATAAATTTTGAAATCCTTTAAGCAGCGGTCACAGTCCGCCGTACTTGCAAGTATGTGCTGTCTACGTGCAAAAACGTGGGCAAAATAGCGGTAGCCGTACGTTCTAAGTACCGACACCGTACGGATTTGGGAGCACGCAGACACGCCGTAGCGCTTTTAGTGCATGCAGAACTTTCGCTGCGTGCGAGCTACGCGTGCGACTGCGTATTTTTCACACGTACGACTTCCGTGCTTGCACTCTACGACACTGTGCGCACAACGCACGGACTCTGTGCGTATTTTAAGTTTTTCACATGGACACATACTCCAGGGACGACACACTTAGCTCGTGCGTGCTCCGCACGTTGCAAGTGCGTTGTCAGTGCGTCGTCCGTGCTTACTCGGCACTTCCCCAGTTCAACTGTCAAATGAGCATGCAACACTCACGTTGTAAGCACTTGCTTCGCAAGTACAACGTACTTTGTGCGCACTGATTTCTGCAGTTATTATGCGCTGCCATTTGAAGCTGCTCTTGCAGCATCAGAAGCGGTAGTCTCTGAGTTGAATGGGCGGCATCTTGAGGCAGCAGCACTGAGAGAGAACCTCTGAAGGTCGCCCTATACCCCTATACCCCCTGGGTGCTTGAAATCGGGTTGAAAAACTAAAGTTCATTGCACTTGCACGTACTTACACCGTGCGTGTAAGTAAGGACATCGTGCGTGTACAGCACATGTAAGTACGGCACCCGTATGATAACGTTGCAATCGTAGGTCACACGCAAGGTGTAGGTAGGTAAGCACTTACAACGCACTTACCACGTGCGCAACGTACTATGCACGTAGCAGATCACGGCAAGGCATTTCGTGCGGGCAACTTGCAACTTGCAACTTGCAACTTGCAACTTGGCCTCCCCAAAAAACGTACGGACACAAAAACGCACGGTGGGTTGGGACCGAGGCTTTATGGAAAGCCAATTCTTTGGAAATTAAAATATGCATATACATTCATGAACACTAACTCATGGCTACTAATTTGTATTTTTCAAGTTCAGTAGTAATTTCTACTACATATTGTAATTGTAATTTGAATTTGGATATTTGTCTTATATTCGATGATTCTTTTTTAGAATTGAAAGCAAAGACTAGATCTATTGGAGCTAAATTGATTTTCGATATTTTAAAAACAATGTCCTGAAGTTGAAGACAAATAGATGTTTAAACTTATTGTTTTTAAATAGGCGAGCCATGCACACATTCACATTTTACCAAAACAATAGTGCAAGCTAGTTCTTATTAAAGGTACATCCATTGTGTTGTTGGGGGTCAAATATGACAAACGTTATAAATGGTATTATTTTATCGAGAAGTACCAACTGTTACCGAAAACAATCATTTTCATCATGCTCGACTTGGTATATTGACGATATGAAGGTAAAAGTAGTGATTTCTGATCGAAAACCGGACAATGCACCGCGTGTGGCGCGCGCCAATGACTCAAACGTAATTTTGGAATCTTATTTACACCAGACAAAATAACAAATTTGGTTTGAAAATGTTCAATAGGTCATTTAACTACTGTGCATGTAAATATTACGTGCACTTTCGGTTTCTGCACATGCATACTGATGTTAATAGATTTTAATTGGAAACTAGTAATTATGATATGTTTGGCGATTGGGGATGAATATGGAAGCTAAGTGAATTTGTTTGTAGTGTAAACAGCACATATGGTGTGTTGGAACGCATTAAAGCCAAATAAAATTTTATGAAACACAATGGATGCACCTTTAATTGACATTTTCGTAAATCTCAGGGCTCACTAGTCCTTCAGCCCGACGCTTGTAAACATTACTATGGACTATCAAAATTTGGATACGGCCATCCCCCGTGGGCCAGAACAAAATCTTAATCACTTTCACCCCTACTACACTGAGTTAGGTAACTGCAGTTACCCACTCCAAAAATGGCGGCTGGTCAAAATATGGCTGTTCGCAGATTTTCTTTTAATCCATTTCACATCTATACTAGGGTTCTTTCCTACATATTATTAATGCCTTGGGCATTAACTAAGGAATCTGTAGATGTCATGTTAACCTTTAGTGAATGTGTATAAATACATCATAATCTGCGTTTGAAAATTTGAAGCGGGGGAAGGGTAACTGGAGAAATATTTTCTGATATGATATTGGAGAAGGGTAACTTAGATGTTAAAGTTCAAGAGACAACTGAAGATGATATCAACTTTATTTAAGTAGTAAAACCGTTTATGAGATACTGAATTTCATCAAATACGTGACGCAATTCATCAAATATACGTTGAATCTCAAGCTCAATATCAAGAAGAAGTTTGGTCTTTGCATGTTGCGTGATATAAACCAACATGGGACAATATAAAAAAAGCATTTGATGACTGTTTGCTATATTTATATATTTAGTGAAAATTAGAAGTTTAGACTACAACCAGGGACATTATATTGTATATAATGTCCCTGCTACAACGTATATTATCATCAAATTCGTTTTGCTGATAGATGTGTTCCAGTTGTCAAACTGGATGGTCCTAAATGTGTAGGCCTAATTTGTTTAAACAATATTTGTATTTGTAATTTAACAGTAGGATATGCTACCTTTACTCAATTAACTCAATGTAGTAGGGGTTACTTTGGAAGATTATGTCGACAGTGGACAACGACTCCTACTGAAGTAGGCCTATTTAGTGAAATCCAGAATTTGACATAAAATAAATTCATCTCATAATCAGGTACCAAAACAAAGATTTAGCTATTTCCGCATTGCCATTATACTTTCATACAGCAGATATTCGAATTTCACTATCAGTTAAACTTTAATTATTTGTGATCCAAATCGTCAAAAAGCGATCACCGAATGCAAACTATGTGTTGTTTACATTGTCACGTGGCTGTTACGTCACGTTTGTTTTCTCCAGTTGACGTCACATGGATACACTTATTTGAACTTATTAAGCCTGCATGGTCCAGGAACGGTGTGCGTCGGTGTATACGCCGCTCAAACGAATCAAGCATAGCCAGTGCAGTCGGAGTGATTCGCCGGTTTCGCCGGTATCGCCGACGTACGCCGGTTGGTGCGCAGCGCCCCGAATCAAACATATCCATTTTGTTTACTTCCGGATAATTTAACCTCCGATATGTTTCCTTTGCAACTGTCGTGAATTTTCATTGGTTTATTTTCATTTGCTTTTCAATCATTAACCAATCAAAACTGCAATTACCAAATACTAAGGTAAACCCTCTCGCGCCATTTCCGAACATGACCTGGAAGTAAAAATAATAGAAATTCTTGTCCCGGAAGGTTGCAATTGAAGCTGTAAGTGGTAACTCAAACGATAGATGATTTGCATATTTAATATCCGGGATATAGATTTGTGTGGGGGTTACATTATCTATATAGAGAATGTCAAAAGGCGGCCACATCTGTTTTTCCATCTAATTACGTAGGCCTAATTCATTTTGTGTAGTGTTTTGCGAACTCCTCACAGTGCTGTTGCGTCTCTCAAGCCTTTTTATTATTTTTTTTCTGTTTGTCCGGGATATTTGTTCTGAGATAATATGTTACCCTAACCGAAAAAAATCGGTTGTATGAAAAAGTGGGATTGTGAAACACGGCGGACAAGGATTTATTACTCATTATTTTTGGTCCCACCCTGTTTCATCAGTACAACTTGATTTCCACAAAGGGGAAAGTGTATAACCAAACGGTAGTATATATATACTCTGGTTATAGCCCGGAGAACAGCGATTTTCATGGTCAGTGTTAGAAGAAATGTGCCTTCTCCGGGCTATAACCAGCTAGAGTATATATAGGGAGCGTTTCTTCAAATGAACATTCTAAAAGCTGCCTGGGAAAGGGTTTCCTTTGGGGACTAATAGGCCTATATAAGAAAAAGGGGCTCGGAATGTTTTGGGGGAAGATACTGAAAATGGCCGTTTTTCAAACATTATGAATTTTACAAAATTATGAATAAGTAATAGCCCGGAGATAGCGATTTTACACTATCATTCACAGTAGAAATCGCCGTTCTCCGGGCTATAACCAGAGTATATATATAAATCGCCGTTATCCGGGCTATAACCAGAGTATATATATACTCTGGTTATAGCCCGGAGAACGGCGATTTCCATGGTCAGTGTTAGAAGAAATGTATAGGCACAAGACATCTATTAGACGTCTAGATGAGGTCTATATCTGGTTTAGACGTATAACAACGTCTTTTAGATGTTGATTCAACGTAGCCATTTAGTGTTTCCCCCAGGTTGAAAAAAGGGCAGGGCGACTACATTGAGAAAAGGGCATGCAGATATGTAAAGATTTAAAGATAAAATGTACACAATTACAAGAAACTTTTGAATTCACAAAGTACAAGCAGACACTTTTCTCAGCTAGCTCTGAGTTGATATGCTTTGCAAATAACTGTCTTTAACCTTTTTACTCATTGATTTAATGAAAACGGTAAAGTAATAAAGGTCTGACAATAATCAGTTTCTTTTACACTATTATGATGACAATTTTTCGATTGACAGGTAAAAACAATATTGAATTTGCGCATAGGTGATTTGATTATTTCCTTGAATCTTTGCAATAATTGTCATAAAATCATAAGATTTATTTTACTTATTAAAGAATAAACGAGTCTAAATGCAATTCAATCATAATGGGATTTTTCAGCGGTATTCGCCTGCAGACGCTTAGTCAGTAATCCCCCTATTGTTCTTGTCTCTAGCGAAACATGTGGTCAGCAGGTGTATCCTGTTGAAAGAGGGATGCGACAGATGTCTTAGCATTAGTAATCTAAGATGATAAAGATGAGCAAGTACTTGAAACGTAGTTGTAATTTATAGAAAAGGCTTATACTAAAGTTTGGGCTTCAAAAAAGGCAATCAGTCAAGAAAAAGGGCAGGGTTGGATAGAGATAGGACAGGGCGCATGTTCGAAAGGGCAGGGCGCTGCGCCCTGCTAAAATTGCCTAGGGGAAACACTACCATTTCGACATTTAATCCAGGATGTTAATTCAACGTCTAATAGACGTCTAAAGTTCGACCAGCACGTTTTCATAGTTTGTGATGTGTTATTGTGTATTTCAGCTTGAAGTGTTGTTTACTTCAATGTGTGTGTATAGAGTGACCTTTCTATTATTAATTGAGTAAAATTTAAAAAGGTATGTTGTTTATAATGCTTTTCCAATATTTTGTAGATTTGAACAATATTTTATATTACATATAGTTAAAACTTTGAAGAAACATTGGCATTACATAAAAAGCATACTCAAAGTATTAATTTTTTCTTTTAAAAATATGTAAAAGTAATGATTTATTCTTTAAAAAATTATAAAAATATTCCCTTGTTGAAGGGATTTGAACTCCAATCTGGGCCGTGTTCAAGATAGGTTTCAAAGTAATCGCTCAATTAGCGATTACTTTTAAACCTCTCTTGAACGCAATTGCTCAATGTAGTGCTAGGTAGCAAGGCGAGCAAACTTCTAGGAATTTGCACTGTGTCGTTCAAGAGAGAAGAAGCGCTCATTGAGCGCTACATTAAGCGATCAATGAGCGCTACGAAGCGCTTCATTTTGTTGAACCGCCGGCTGGTTCGATAATCGTATGTGTAGTGCAGAGTTGCGGTTCCTACACCTCTAGATGTCGCTGCGTATGTTCTTGCATGCGCTGTAAATCACAACTTGCGTCGTCTGCAATGAAACGAGTGCTGTCAAAATCATTGAACCGGATGGTGCAAACGTCGAACAAACTGGTCAACAACCCTCATCGAGGAGGAAAACAAGCCCCAGGATCGTCTGTTAGCAAAGTTCAAAGGATATAAAACAGCCCTGATGAGAGGAGATTGTCCGTGTGACGCCGTGTTCTCAACAACATTTACCGGTATGTAGACCGTTAGTAAAACTTGCGTAGCGTTGTGTACATCAATTGTATATGAAACGAAATCAATAATAAAATGCCACTTATCGAAATAATGGCCTTGCAGGCCTGCCTGAGGCAGTCCACTTTTCTGTCAGACTGCCTTGAATTTTTCCTCCCCAGCCCGACTGTCTGACTAATTTCTGACAGATCTCAAATAAGATAAAACTTTATTTTGATTATTACCAGCCATGTCTTCGAGATGTTCCAATAAACCCATCCAACATCGAAAGATACCGAGAAAAATTCATATTGTGCATCATGACTAGTAAATCGTGTGTTCAGTAACTGTGGTAACAACAATTTATCATTGACAATGGCAGTTTACAATCACATTATTGGCAATCACTTTTGAAAAATACTTTACACATAATTATATTAATGCCTCTTAAATAGTGTCATTCATATATATTTAAGAAGCCGCTAATGGCTGCAATACTGCCGAAGCGGCGTTAAACAATAACTCACTCACTCACTATATTTAAGAATGATCTGCATTTAAAAAATAACATTGAAACTGGCATGGGATTTTCCGATCTATTTTTAGAGTTTGAGCTTACTGAATATTTCAACAAAATTCAATCAAAGGCAACATCCCTTTGTAATGACAATATTTGTTACTAATAGATAATATGAAAATCAATAAATAAATAAGATAAATTCGGCTTAATGAATAAAACGAAAACAATAACAGTATGATGAGAGTTACGGCAAATGTTCTTGCTTCATGAAAGGGTCAGCCTATTTGTTAGGGCTGTAACGATTCATCGATACCTACGATAAAATCGTAGCTTGGGAAATCGTGATTATTGTATCGTGAGCTTCCTGTATCGTGATACGCTAAAAATAGATTTCACTTACTTAAAAATGAAAAGAAAAACTAAGTGAACACTATAAGACCAGCTAGTGTTATGCAGTAACAGTAACTACAGTAAGCATGAAGCAATCTGATTCATAAATAACTGTTTTTAGAAGAAAAAAACTGTTTTAATCTTCGATTTTCGATCATCACATAACACAAAATTTCCACCATCTTAAAAATTTCAAAAAATATGCATGAAGTTATACTTTAAACAACGTATCGTGATACATTCTGTATCGCCTGTCTGTATCGTGATACATATCGTATCTTGAGATTTCCCATGATAGTCAGCCCTACTAGTTGTTCATTGGGTAAAGAGGGAGGGGGCCAACTTTGAGAAGGAGAGTAAACCATCTTCTCAGAACATTTGTTTATATATTTATAATAGTTTTCGTTTTCGATACTTTGAAAACAAAACAATAGATAAACTATGATTATTGTCTATTTTCAATATTATATCACAAGTTATTTGGCACTATATATAACTGTACCCCCTTCACTATAATAGATTGTTCCAGCACAGATTTCATAGAATTCAGTAAACAAATGATTGAATTTTCCCGTCTTAGCTTGAAGATGGACACAGTTAGGAATGATTCTAATTTAGACTCAATTCATTTTTAAATTAGGTAAAAAAACATTTGTGTCTAAAATGAGAAGATAAAAGAAGAAATGAACACTTTCAACCATAATCAACAATATAAGCAACATGATGTAAAATTTTGAAAAAAGATGGTCAGACATTTCATAATGTTTTCTTGGTTTCACTTTGTTTCAGGAAATCCAGTTTGTTAAAAGAACTGATGAGAAAGTGAAGAAAACAAATGCCAATTTGACAACACAAAGCATAGAGGTAAAAAAAATTTATTATGACTATAGAATAGATACATGGTTCATTATTGGTTTAATTTTGTGATGTAATCAAGTCAAATTTAGTGTAAGAAAAAAAATCCTGTCATGCATGATGTTAAAATTTCAATATAAAAATTAGAAAAACAGAAAAATTTGGCAATTTCAGATGTAAAATGATCATGTATACATTTGCAGAGAATATTTACCATCTAATTCATAATGTAACATTAGTATAATAAAATAAATAAATAAATAAAAAGTACATGTACTTTGACATGTAATTTAACATGTAATTTGACAGTTTTATTAATTTAATCACATTTTGTTTGAAGTGATTCAGAATCAGAGTTGTTTATTCAATTTGATAAATTAAAATTTCAAAATGTGATATTTTAATAAATGATTATGTCTTTAAGCATATAAGATAAGATAAGATAAGATAAGATAAGATAAATCTTTATTGCCCTTGGAAGGGAATTTGAATTGTCATGAATTGAGCACATTTGAAATACAAAAATATATAACAGGATATAAAAAGGCTAAAATATACAGTAATGACAAATTAACAATAATCACATGGCACATGGATATGACAGGCTGGAGGAGTATAATTTAGATATTTAAATGAGTAATGCTTGATGGAATAAATGACATTTTGGTGCGTCTTAATTTTACACTCGGAACTCGGTAGCGTCGTCCGGATGGAAGGAGTTCGTAACAACCATGCAGGTAGTGATCGCTGTCTGATATTATCTTTTTTCCCAGACGCATGAGACTATGAGAATATATTGATTCTAAAGTATCAAATTGTCTCCCTGAAATTTTTCCTGCAATGTTGATCACTTTTCTCAGTCTTCCTTTTTCCTGCAAAGACAAATTTCCACACCACGACTGAATGTTAAAACCGAGAACGGATTCAATGCTACTTGAATAAAATAAAGACAACAGGCGAGAGTCAATGTTAAAAGACCTAAGTTTCCGTAGAAAGTGGAGTCGCGTTTGGCACTTCTTATATACATAGTCCACATGTGGTGAGAAGGTTAATTTATCATCAATTATTGTACCCAAGTATTTGTAGTTGGAGACAACTTCTACCGTTTCCCCGTTAATGACAACAGGTGTAGTGGTCGATTTATTTCTTCGGAAGTCAATTACAAGTTCTTTTGTCTTCTTTATATTTAACTGGAGATAGTTATCTTCACACCACTTCACGAGTCTTGATATCTCGCTCATGTAAGCTGTTTCATCTTTGAATAGACAGGAAGTCAATGCTGAATCATCCGCAAATTTAACAGCTCTCGTTGTCACTAGTGCAATCATTCATATACAGAAAAACAGTACTGGCGATAATACACATCCTTGTGGAGCGCCGGTATTTATAGTGAGTGTTCTTGAAACCGTGTTTTTTATTCTAACATATTGTGATCTTTCCAAGAGAAATGATGATATCCATTTGATGAGGTTTGAATCAACTTTAATGCCACAAGCTTTCTAATTAGAATATACAGAACAATTTCAAATTCTGGGCAATAATATTCACATACGCAACCATGCAGTTCACATATAAATGAAGTTTTCTCTTCCAAAAAATTTATTTTAAATTTTGATAATTCCAAAAGCTTGTATGAAAGGTTTAATAGAGCCCTCAGGGTATCTGTCTTTCCTTGATATATACCATGTTTATATCATTTGGTGAGGTAAAAGAAGTATATATTTCAGCCACGAGTGAAATATTATTTTTCTTACTCATGAGATGATTTAAACATCATATTTTCACTGTGACCAGTGACTGATGTGATTTGACGTCATGAAACAATGGTCTGACGTAGTGCTTTGGCTTATGACGTCACAGAGCTACTGTGGTGACGGGCTGTTCCCAGCGGTCAGTCAACATGAAAATAACATCTTTTGGCATAATTACAAGGGTAACATCATAATATAATAACTAGAATTGTATTTTGTTATGATCCAAATAGATTGTAAATGAAGGTTCGGGTGTATTAGTGAGCCACACTCACTCTTTTTGCTTCTTATAATTAATAATTTATTACTTATCATAAATGAGTTGAAGCTTTAAGTTTTAAGAATTTTCAACACTGAACTTGTGATGAAAGATTGGTTAGAAAATAAAGTTTGATTGTACAATAAATTTCCCAATATTCCCCACTTGGTACTCTGATTGCCTGTTTTCATTTGAATTAAGAAACTGCATCATGACATATTTATGTATTTTACAGTCAAGGACAAGCCGGATGCCATTCATCGGCCCAAAACCGATGGTGATTCAAAGTTCCCCTCTCCTTCTCTACCAGAATTCAAGTTGATCGACTATTTGGCAGAGAGGTCTACTTTACAGAGCCTGGCAGACGGTTTTGATTCGGAAGGTAAGTGAACGAAACCACTAAATATATAAAGAATATACCAAAGTTAAATACTTACACTATTACAAAATCAAATACAAGTAAAATATTTGAGATTTAACCTGATAAATGTATAAAGTATTGAACATATTTTTTTTTCGCCAGATACTACCAGGAAGACCTGAAAGGAGGTCACTCAGGACATGGTTTTCAATGACAAGGCCAAATTCTTTTAAAATGCTCCTGTAAGATGCTGACAGCGTTTTTTTAAAAGGAAACTATAATTTTTTTGCTAGAGTATTCACATGAATACGTACATTATAAGTGTCAAATTTTATTCGTTTTAATTGTACATAATTTGTATGCTATTTCTTTCTGTTAACCAAAGACTCATCTACAATCAAATAGAAAAATAAGAAAACACATTGTATTTCAGTACCTCATACATTCTTTTGTTGTCAGCTGCAAGACACTGTTGTGTACCTTAGGGAAAAATCTAAGTGTATATTTTCCTGTCACAATGTACGGTATGTTAAATATTTTGGCATAACCTCAATGTGAAACAGACTTTACAGTATGGATTGTTATATACTGAATAAATTAGTTTATATTCTATGGCTTGTTTTATTTCATTGTTAATTACTACATTGTTTTATTTTTAAGGCACAAATGCACACTTCTTACCTGTAAAATAGGTTAAATTAAATCAACATGATCCATTGTTTCTGAAACATTACAGCTAAGTCAAAATCAGTAAGTGTTGTTTTGTTAGAAATGTGCTAATCTTAAAGAAGATGCTATTTTCTCATTATTTCCAATTTCATTAAAGGAACTCTGGTCCAAGCGATCTTGAGACTGCGGTAGAGACCGTTACGCAATGTGTAACGAGGTCACGTGACGCAAACTAGGTGCAGGCGAGCGATCGCCGGCTTTTCGTATCCAAAGTAAACTCGTCTTAATCCGGATTCGTAATCAAAACGTAACTCGTACTAAAAATGCCTGGATATAGGTTATATTTTGCTTTGCATGTATTAATAAATAGTTTGGTAGGTAACTGAACGATTGGTTGTTCAAACAAACGAGACATTTCAGATTTAGATTCATTTATTATCCTTACCTTTGCAGACAATTAGTACAATAAGAAAACGGTGTGGGTACAGGTTGTATTAGCATCATAAAATGTGAAATAGATAAAATCATGTGTCTGACAAAACAGCAAAGATGTGACGAATAGAAAATGCTGGTGAAGAGAAAAAGATAAGTCGCCGACAAAGTAATTTACACCCAAAACATCTCACCACACACCAATATGTACACCTCTTCCTGAGTTGTTCAGGCTTCAGATGACG
Organism: Gibbula magus; assembly: GCA_936450465.1. Classification (NCBI taxonomy): domain Eukaryota; kingdom Metazoa; phylum Mollusca; class Gastropoda; order Trochida; family Trochidae; genus Gibbula; species Gibbula magus. Next base: position 36,386,559 of record OW388296.1, read on the forward strand.
TATTTGAAGAGTAAGTTTTTATACATTTATTAACATTATTATTACTGATAATATTATATCATCATGAGACAAAATTAATATAACCATTTTCAACTCGCAATTAATTGACAGGTTGTTGATACAATATTACGGAGTCTCCTCCACAATACAACTTCACATACGGGATTAAATGTAAATGTAAGTACTCGTATATTATTTAAACAGCATTTATTTCAGGATCTTACATGGAAAGATGGGTTGACAAACAGGGTTACAAGTACATATACACGCGTATATGTTGTTTATTATAACCATACTTCATGTGATGTTCATCCATGATTGTGTTTCAACAAATTTATTACGATATTTCACAAAGAAAGCCGTAGTTTATCAAGGTGCTTAATAATACTAATAATAGAATTAAAATGCTACTGGATGATTTCAAGGAATGCATAAGAGAGGTAATAGTGTGACATCTATTTCCTGAAAATATGTCTCCGTGTTTGGCGAAAAATCAAGGTTTAATCTTACATTTCATTTAAAGTTTTTTAATTTGTTGCTATAACGCTTGATATAGTTTAAACGTATTAAAACACTGAAAAAGTGACGGAATCGGCAAACAAGCAAATAAATGCCTCTCCCTACAAACTGCAAACACACCAAACAAACAAACAAATAAGTTGCATACATTGAACAATCATAAAATATTAAACCAACAGGCATGTATATGGTACCAGATTACAAGACACAATTGAAGGCGTTAAACTTTAAAGATGTTGAACGTTACATAACAGCAAGGCAATAGATGATAAGAAATAATTAAGAAACAAAGATTGATTTATGAAAAATCCGAAAATCTTTTAGATTTAACGATAACATTGTGGATGGATTTTAGCAGTACACGATTTTCGTGGTTTTTTGCTCAAGCATTTCCTTGCAATATGGATGTTATATTGAAACATGTTGTAAAGAAACATTCGTTTACTCTTGTACTATTGTATATACGTTTGATATCAGTGACAAAGTATATCAATAAGTGTAATAAAGTTACATTATGTATCAGATATAAAAGGTTACTATAATTATAAGTGTGTCAATCAACATATTTTGATGTAATGCAAACCATAAACAAAATATTTTATGTATAAGATTTTCAACGAGCTCAGTGAAATTAACATTAAGATTGCACCATTGTACACGCACACATATACAATATGATTATACACATTTATAGAACACGATCAAATGAATGAATTATGTTACCAGATGCAGCCTAATACACACTCTCGTAAATAAAAACGTAATGGTAGGGTAAATACGATGATAGCTCCAATACAAATTCTCAATTTAACATACCATATAGATGTTTCTTCAAAGGAGAGAAGTGTTGTGACAGCAAATTAGTTTACGCAATTAAGCTGAACAAAGTCATATACGCTGAGTAGTGTAATTATGTTTTTACAGATAACAAGTTTATTGGACCGGTTCAATTATATAAGAAATGGCATGTCGGTGACCGGCGGCATTTCAATTGTCATGTTAATTGTCAAAAGTCTGGTCTTGGTGACACACAAACAATCATGAAATAACATTAATGCGACTGTCAGTCTAGATATTTGTCAGCCAATTAAACGTTCACTGAAAGGTTGGAACATATATTCCACCAATGGAATTTAGGGATAGGATGAGCTTTGTATTCTGTGTTCTTTGGCGAAAAACCTCCAACAAGCAGATTTGGCATTTGAAGAATAACTTATCGCCGACATAGGACGATTATTATAGTACATGGATTATTAAGCTCATGGAGAAAACAGGTTCGTTATTCTAATCTTTGTTATCATTGTATATTGCTATATTCGCATGCGAAATACTTGCAAAATCATCACAATTGTACTTTTATTATTTACAAAATGATATATAGATACATTTTTCTTGAAGAGCGATACGTAAGTCCTTTAGCTAGTTTGCCGATTCCCTTCTTTTTTTTATCATGATAAGAGACAATTACCATGTAAAATAAAACAGACAGTTAGAAGTATTTGTTTCGATTAAAATGCATTCATATTCGCGCTTGTATGGCAAGTAGTGGCGAGTAGGCCACTGCGCAACGGAAACATAGCTGCGTAGGAGTAATGCTAGTTCCATTTTCCCACTAATTGAATTTACGCTTTCCAGTGTTTTATTCAGGAGCACAGTGTTCCTTTAAGAAAGTGTGCAATTGGAAGTTGACAGCGTCACATGGTAATAAGGAGCCACACCACAATTATAAGTTGTCTTCTAAACGTCTGTTAAACAACTTTTAAACGTCTTATAAATGTCTTTTAAACGTCTAGTTCAGGACTACCTTTAGTCGTCTAAACAACGTCTAGGCTTCAACGTCTTTTAAACTTTCATTTTAGACCTATTATTAAACGTCTTTTCAACGTCTTTGGTAGACGTCATTTAGACGTTTAATAGACGTAAATAGACGTCTTCTAAACGTCTGATATATGTATTTTAAATGTCTAATAGACGCCTTTTAAACGTCTAGTTTAGGTCTACCTTAAGACGTTTAAACAACGTCTAGGCTTCAACGTCTTTTAAACTTTCATTAGCAGCTCCGACTAAGTCGGAGCTGCTATCAGTTTTTGTGCAGTTTCCATCGCCGCCGCCGCAGGCGCGTTTTGTATTGGCTATAACTTTTTTCCTTATTAGGTTTTGAGAACTCATATACATAACTTCTTACTTATACCCCTGGGGAATTTTTTTGACATGTTCATATTCAAGGTCAAAGGTCAAGGTCAGGAGTTCTGAAATCGCTAAAAAAATCCTTGTAAACACGATAACTTGAAAAATATTTGTGCTATCAGGCTCTTCTTTGGTGTATATCAACTATGGAGAAAGGCCAAGATTTGAAAAGGTTTTCGCTAAAATCCGTCAAAGGTCAAGGTCATAGTGAGGTCACAACTTAAGCATGCTTTTGCAAAAATGTCTTATTTCAACTATTCACACTTTGAATCATTACATGATTGTGATACACAATGAAAAGAGATCACTGATTGTGTGACCTTGAATTTTAAAGGTCAAATTCACGAGATAGGGTCTTGGTCACCAGTTCTGAAATCACTAAATAACTTCTTTCCAAGGAGGTATCAACACCTCATATACATAACTTCTTACTTATGCCCCTGGGGAATTATTTTGACATGTTCATATTCAACGTCAAAGGTCAAGGTCACAAGTTCTGAAATTGCTAAAACAATCCTTGTAAACACGATAACTTGACAAATATTTGTGCTATCAGGCTCTTCTTTGGTGTATATCAACTATGGAGAAAGGCCAAAATTTGAAAAGATTTTCTCTAACATCTGTCAAAGGTCAAGGTCATAGTGAGGTCACAAATTAAGCATGCTTTTGCGAAAATGTCTTATTTCAACTATTAACACTTTGAATCATTACATGATCATGATACACAATGAAAAGTGATCACTGATTGTGTGACCTTGAATTTTAAAGGTCAAGGTCACGAGATAGGGTCATGGTCACCAGTTCTGAAATCACTATGTAACTTTTTATCCCACCGGTGTGTAATACCGTGGGATATAGTCATCGCCCCGTCCGTCTGTCTGTCCGTCCGTCCGTCCGTAATCATTTCGTTTCCGGAGCAGAAATCGAAAACCGTACACATATTACCCACCAACTGAAGTGGTGCCTTTTATCTGAAAATTTTATTTTTTTTCGTTTCCATAGAAACTTGTTGATTTTGGACTTTGTTCAGAGACAGGTTCTTTTCCGGAGCACAGCTCCAAAACCATTCATCATATCTTCCTGAAACTTTGCATGTGTATTACCCACTAACTGAAGTGGTGCCTTTTGATATTTTCAGATTTCTGAAAAATTTTTTTTTTTCGTTTCCATAGAAACTTGTTGAATTTGGACTTTGTTCAGAGACAGGTTCGTTTCCGGAGCACAGCTCCAAAACCATTTAGTCCGGTTGCCAGACCCCTGATTTTTGGACAACCTTGCATTGCGGTATGTACGATGTTTTTTGGCTGTTTCTATACCTCTGAGACGTGCTCTTTAAGAATCTGAATGATGCCACTCTGTCATCATTGGGCAATCCGCACAATATGCAAATCAAGGCCGCCATTACTGAAAATCTTGATTTAGTCAATATCTCAGTAACTATGCATGATATCAAATTAATTTTGGTGTCTATCCCCATGTTTAGAGGGGTAATGAACCAGCTAAACCTTTTCAGTAAAGATCACAACATTAATTTATGCTGATTATGCAAATTAAGGCCGCCATTACTGAAAATCTTGATTTCGTCAATATCTCAGTAAACCAGGCATGCTATCAAATTAATTTTGGTGTCTATCCCCATGTTTAGAGGGGTAATGAACCAGCTAAACCTTTTCAGTAAAGATCACAACAATAATTTATGCTGAATATGCAAATTAAGGCCGCCATTACTGAAAATCTTGATTTCGTCAATATCCCAGTAACTACGCATGCTATCAAATTACTTTTCGTGTCTATCCCCATCTTTAGAGGGGTAATGAATCAGATTAACCCTTTTCAGTAAAGATCACAACAAAATATAATTCATGCTGAATATGCAAATTAAGGCCGTCATTACTGTAAGCAATGTATTGGTAAGAGGGTATTGCCATGCTGAACTTCAGAAGACTTCTCTTGTTCAGCTTATGTGACAATTTCGATGTACATGTTTCATTACAGAATCGACTCCTCTCAACACACTTTCTCGCAATAATAATTGTAAAGATGCACAGTGCCAATTAATGCCTAGACCTTTTGCCGCACAATAACAGATAATCCCAATCAAGAGAAACCGTGTTCCTAAAAAGCCAGACCTGCCTTCAAGTGAAGTGAATCATTCAGTCTTACCGCTTTGAATAATGGCCCATCCAGAAAGGACGTTCCATTTAGACTACGAGTTCTTTAACTGTGTTGCCACAAGCACAAACCCTATCGAGTTCAGTGGCTTCAACACTAAGTTGTGTAGAGAGCAAGGGCAGAGGGTGAAACCAGCGACCAAGGCCGTGTATCTGCCATTGATTGGTATGAATCCAGCCCACCCTTACTCCATGCTCACAGCCATGACCGACACTTTCTCGCAATGCTATTAACAGTTGTTGATAAGCATGGTAAAGATGCATGGTGCCAATGCCAAGACCTTTCGCTGCATAAGGAAGGACGAGATGACAGAACAGATAATCAAAGATATCCCCGTCTAGATACCATGGTACTAAAAAGCCAGACCTGCCTTCAAGTGAAGTGAATCGTTCTGTCGTACTGCTTCGAATGAAATAGGTTTATCAAATGATGTTCTCGGAATTCATACCAGAACTCAGGGGCATGCACATGTTCATGAGTTGTATTGACTTTCTTGGTGTACTGACGGCAGACAGTGGACTGGAGCATATCATGAAATCGTATGTTGGAGATGTGGCACACATGCTGTCGGGGAAGAAATGTCCCCAGAACTTAGAGCCCTTCGGTTAGTGACAAAGGAACTGTTGCATGCACATCAAAAGGATGCGAATGTCATGAGATGCTTGAAGCCCGTGAAATGTTTATGTAAGAAGCATCACAACTAGCCACTTAGTCCGAACCTAACAAAACCTGGGCCGTGTTCAAGTTAGGTTTCAAAGTAAGCGCTCAATGAGCGATTACTTTGAAACCTCTCCTGAACGCGATTGCTCAATGTAGCGCTACGTAGCAAGGCGAGCGAACTTCAAGGAATTTGCACTATGTCGTTCAATAGAGAAGAAGCGCTACTTTGAGCGCTACATTGAGCGATCAATAAGCAAATTAAGCGCTCGCTGTTACTGAACGGGACACTGTCTTCATCATGTTGGTCTTCGTGGTGGAAGACTGGCCGCTCTTTTGCTTCTGCTCACTTCAACTATTGCGAGATTTGGGTTGTAATACGTGAGGACATTGGAGCATCTCCCACTGGGGACACTTCTGACTCCTCTGGATCCTACTGGCCAACCAGTTGATGTGAACTTGGGTAAGGACGCATTAAATCGCCAGGTCAGCTCTTAATTGATGTAAGTTAACCATTCAAAATCTCAACTGCGTCATGTACGTTCACTCTTTCAATTAGACCAATGACAACATTGATGATCACACTATAGCGAGATGGCCAGTGGGATCCAGAGGATCGATGTAAGTCAGAAGTTTAACCTGTATCTTGTATTTGGCATGCGAAGTGATAATTGATGCATGATGTGTTCACCTCCCATGAAGGACTAAAGCACTTTCAATGTCCTCAGGTAGTACTAGCACAACATATAGCTCCTGTTCTTGAAGTGAGCAAAAGCAAACCAGTTTGACATCATATGCTCTACTGCCTGGAGGTGGAATGGCCAGTCAGCCCCTCATTCCGCCCGCATGAAGACCATCATGATGAAGACAGGTTTTGTCATATTCTGAACCAAGTGGCCAGTTCTGATGCTTCTTAAAGAGATCATTTTAAGTGATCCGAGCATCTTTTGTCATGAACCGAAGAGCTTTAAAGTTCTGTGGAACTTTCTTCCCTTACAGCATGTGTGCCACAACACAAGCATACGATTTCATGATATCCTCAAGTTCACTGTCTGTCACTAATACGCCAACAGAGCCAATTAAACTCATGAGCATGTGCATGCCCCTAAGGTTTGGTATGAAGTCCGAGAATATCATTTGGTAAACCTTTTTCACATTGACTACAACTCTGTAGAGCTGCTGACCATTTGACAAAACAGTAATGTCCAGTCCACATTCCTTCGTTAGACAAGCATCCGTCATGACTGAGAGCATGGAGTCCGGGTGGGCTGGATTCATACCAATCAATGGCAGATACACGGCCTTGGTCGCTGGTTTCACCCTCTGCCCTTGCTCTCTACACAACTTAGTGTTGAAGCCACTGAACTGCTTGTGGCAACACAGTTAAAGAACTCGTAGTCTAAATGGAAGGTCCTTTCTGGACGGGCCATTATTCAAAGCGGTAAGACAGAGTGATTCATTTCACTTGAAGGTAGGTCTGGATTTTTAGGAACACGGTATCTCTTGATTGGGATTATCTGTTATTGTACGGCGAAAGGTCTAGGCATTAATTGGCACTATGCATCTTTACAATTAGCTATATATAGTATTGCGAGCAAGTGTGTTGAGAGGAGTCGATTCTGTAATGAAACATGTACATCGAAATTGTCACATAAGCTGAACAAGACAAGTTTTCTGCATGGACATACCCTCTTAAAACGCATTGCTTACAGTAATGGAAGCCTTAATTTACATATTCAGCACAAATTATTGTTGTGATCTTTACTGAAAAGGCTTAATCTGATTCAATACCCCTCTAAACATGGGGATAGACACCAAAATTAATTTTATAGCATGCGTAGTTACTGAGATATTGACGAAATCAAGATGTTCAGTAATGGCGGCCTTAATTTGCATATTCAGCATAAAATATTGTTGTGATCTTTACTGAAAAGGTTTAATCTGGTTCATTACCCCTCTAAACATGGGGATAGACACCAAAATTACTTTGATATCATGCATAGTTACTGACATAATGACAAAATCAAGATTTTCAGTAATGGCGGCCTTAATTTGCATATTGTGCGGATTGCCCAATGATGACAGAGTGGCATCATTCAGATTCTTAAAGAGCACACCTCAGAGGTATAGAAACAGCAAAAAAACTTTGTACATACTGCAATGCACACTTATCGGTCCCTGCCACCGGACTAATTCATCATATCTTCCTGAAACTTTGCATGTGTATTACCCACTAACTGAAGTGGTGCCTTTTGATATTTTCAGATTTTTTCTGAAAAATATTTTTTTTTCTGTTTCCATAGAAACATGAGAGGGATGTTGGTTGTTGTTGATTTTGACTGCTTCTGGAGCAGAAGTCTAAAACCCTTAACATACCTGAAACTCAGCATCTGTAATACCCACTAACTGAAGTACGGTAGTAGATACACAAGATGTGTTTTACAAATTTTGTGGAACCGGTGGGATATGTCATCTTCTGATGACTCTTGTTTCCATGAAGGTATCAAAACCTCATATATATAGCTTCTTTCTTGTACACCTGTGGAATTATTTTGACATGCTCATATTCAAGGTCAAAAATCAAGGTCATGAGTTCTGAAATCACTACAAAAATCTTTGTAAACACGATAACTTCAACAACTTCTGTGCTATCAGGCCCTTACTTGGTATATATCAACTATGGAGAAAGACTGAGATTTGTAAAGGTTTTCGCTAAAATCTGTCCAAGGTCAAGGTCACAGTGAGGTCACAACTTAAGCATGCAGTTGCGAACATGCCTTATTTTAACTATTTACACTTTGAATCATTACATTATTGTTATACACAATGAAAAGTGATCATTGACTGTGTGACCTTGAAGATCAAAGTTCAAGGTCACGAGATATATATTTTTTTTTTATTATTTTATTTCTTTTTAAGGTACATATACATTTAGGTTCAAACTATCAAGAAGTGACATTTTACACAGCAACATTTACATATAGGCGAATTTTAATTTGCATACATGCAAGTATGCACAGGTTGTATCAAGTTTTCAATTACAATGGTAACAAAGGCATATAAAGAAGAAGTGATTAGTCTTTGAATAGTAAATGGCAGGATGACCAAAATTTCATATATCTTGAGTAGTTGCAATTCGAATAACAGTTGTATTTATCAATGTTATATATTTTCTTCAGATCGTTTTGAATGTATGTGAAGCTTGGTTTCAAACCAAATTGTTTTGCTTTGAAAGTGGTGTATTTCACATTTGTAATTATCATGTTCAATACCCTGTTTCTGTATTCGGGGTATCCAAGAAAAATGTTTCGTTTGGAAAACTTTATGTTCGCTTCAGTGTACGTCTCTATCCATTCTTTAACTTTGTTCCATAAGTTTTTAACAATTTGACAATCAAAAAATAGATGAACTATGGTTTCTTTCTCTTTATTACAAAAACTGCATTTATTTTCATCTTTTAATTTCATCTTTTGCAGAAGATCATTTGTCGGCAAAATTCTATGAAGTATGGAATATTGAAACCATTTTGTTTTGGAATTTAGATTAGACATGAAGGGTATTTCATTTATGTTATTCCATTCGCTTTCATTAATTGAACATTCAAGATCTAATTCCCACTTTTTTCTGTACTTGCATTCTGTCATAGTGTTTTCTGTCTTTTGTAATATATCATAAAAGCTCCGACATCCCTTTTTCTTAGTAGCTATATTTTCAATAAAGTATGGGACAAGTGGCATTTCTAGTTTTTTTTCTATTTTGATTTTGTATTTTAAAAAATATGCTTTAATTGCTTGGGTAATGCCAGTATATTCTAGGAAATTTGTCTTGCATTTGTATATTCCAGTCATTTCTAGGTAATTTAGAAATTTACCGTCACTTTTGATTATATCATTTATCAGGTAAATACCGGATTTTGACATATTCTTATTATTTATAGACTTGTTGTTTATTCTAACATTGTCGTTATTCCATATTGGTTGGGATAAGATGTCAGATTGAGTGTTGACGGTATTCCCCATTTGTTTTTTAAAGCATCCCCATGCCTTTAAAACATCTTTCCAAAAATCGTTTGTTCTTGGAGTACAGACTTTCTCAATGAGGGATGATTCAGTGTATTGATAAAAATCTCTGTGCATTGGCGATACGTTAATATAGAAAAGTTTCTTTAATTTTGAGTTACTTTCAGAATCGAAGAGCCTTTTAACCCAACTTATCTTTTGCGAAATGATTGTATTTCTTATATCTGGAACTCTAATCCCACCCTCTTTGAAGCTTCTAGTTATTATTGTACGTTTAATTTTATCAGGTTTACCTTTCCAAATGAAACTAAATGCTAGCTTTTCGAGCTCTTTTAATATATTTTCACTTGGGTTTGAAAGTGTTGTAAAGATATGATTAAGTTTAGGTAGAATAAGACTTTTCAAAACTGTTGTTCTACCAAGTGGGGTAAGATCTCTTCCAAGCCACTGGTTCATCGTTGTCCTAATTTGTTTTAGTTTATCTTTATAGTTTCTCTCTACCATTTCTGCCAAGTTATGTGTGAAAGTTATGCCAAGGATAGTAAAATCTGTTCTAGACCAATCAAGTTTGTAATCTTTGCATATTGTCTTTTTTGAGTGCTTTAAAGAACCTATCCAGATAACTTGGGTTTTGCTTGTATTAATTTTAAGACCTGAAAAGGAGGCGTATTCTGTTAATGTTCGTAATGTTGCTTGAAGGCATGCTTCAGTCCCATCTAGTGTTAAAGAGGTATCGTCTGCAAACTGAGTAATCAAATATTCACTGTCACCTATTTTGATTCCTTTAATTTTTTTATTATTACGAATCATAATGCTTAATATTTCAGCACAAAGAATAAATAAGTACGGCGAAAGTGGATCTCCTTGTCTGCATCCACGTGTGATTTCGAAGAAACCTGATGAGAAACCATTAACGAGTACACTTGAATTGATATTTCTATAAAATGTGCATATCCAATTTTTAACTGTTGTGCCAAAGTTGAAAAAGTCAAGAACCTTTTGGATAAATGTCCAATCTACAGAGTCAAAAGCTTTTTCGAAATCTATAAGCAGTAGTAGACCTGGGATTTCCATGCACTCTGCATATTCCATAATGTCATAGATCTGCCTTGTACATTCCCCAATATATCTATTTGACAGAAAACCTCGTTGGTCTTCATTTATTATTTTTGGAAGTACTTTTTTCATTCGATTGGCAATTGTGGCTGATGCTATCTTATACGATACATTTAAAAGAGATATAGGTCTCCAGTTTTTTAAAAACTGCTTTGGTTTATCTTTTTTTGGAATACATGTTATAAGACCCTGTTTTTGGCTAATAGATAACTCGCCTGTTTTGTAAGACATGTTCAGCGATCGAATCAGAAAGGCATGCAAGTCCAACCAAAAGAATTTGTAAAATTCTACTGTAAAACCTGATGGGCCGGGACTTTTTTCGTTTTTCATGTTTTTAAGCGATCTTAAAACCTCATCATATTTTAATTCTCCTTCGAGCAAATCTTTGTCTAAGTCAGTGAGCTTTGGTACCTCACAATGTTTAAAGAGTTCCTCTAGATCGATTGGCGAACAGTTTTGCTTCTTATACATATTTTTATAATAGCATCTAGTTTCGTTTATTATTTCTTTAGTGTTAGAGATGATTTTGTTTTCTTGTGTTTCTAATTTTGTTATAGATTTATTAATAAAATTTCTTTTTTCTAGGGATAAAAAGTATTTTGTCGGTTTTTCTCCTTTTTCCTTCCATTCACTTTTGGACCTTAATATCACACCTTCAGCCTTAACGCTAATTATATTTTCCAATTTAAGATTGACATCGTTTATTCTTTTTACGACTTCTTCTTTTTCAGCCGCGTCTCGACTCTGATCTAAACTTTTATTTAAATTTTCGAGTGTTTTGTTAAGGTCTTTTTCATTTTTTTCCGTCTCCCGTTTTCGTTCTGATGAATATTTGATAGTAAAACCTCTTATCATGATGAGTAAAGTTTCAAAGAACAGTTGGTCATTTATTTCAAAAATTGCATTTCCATTATCATCTAACCCTTGTTGTTTTGTTGTATTGACTATTTTCTTAACTTCTTCCACATAGTTCTTATCATAAAGTAATGAATTGTTAAATTTCCAAAACCCTTTCCCCCTATCAACATCCAATAATTTCAAAGTTACCCAAGTCATTGAGTGATCCGACTTAAAAGCAGGTTCAATGTCTGCATTCTCAATAGATGGTTCTAAATCTCTAGACAAAAGAAAATAATCTAATCTCGACTGTTTAATAGGTTTAGTTTGTCGCCATGTGTATCGTGTAATATCCGGGTTTAATAGTCGCCAAGGGTCAATAATATCATATTCTTCAATAAATGACAATACAAATTCTCTTGCCTTTTGGTTATTTATATTTTTGTAATTGAATAAATCTAGGTCAGGGTTCTGTATAAGATTCCAGTCTCCACAAATCGTGAAATGGTCCGAGTCGAATTCTGCAATAGTTTCAAAAAGGTTTTCATAAAAAGAAGGACTGTCTGTATTAGGTCCATACAAAGTTATCAGAGTTAATGTTTTTTCACATATTTCGATCTTAAGTGCTAGGTAATTTCCATTTGCTTTATCTTGTTTTTGGTCTATCATATTGAAGACAAATTTTTCATTAAACAGTATCGCTACTCCGCGAGCATTGCTTTTGTAAGAACTAAAGAAACATTTTGTCGAGCCCCATTCTCTCTGTATTACTTGTTCAATTTCTGGAGTAAAATGGGTGTCTTGGAGACAATAGATATCTGCTTTTTTTCGTTTAAGATTTGAAAATACCTCGACACGTTTTTTCTTATTTTTTAGTCCTTGACAATTTGAAGTAACAATTTTTAGACTACCATTCATTTTTATTTATTACAATGAAGTTCTCGTTGCTAATAAAGTAAAAGCATGTATATGTACCGTTGTAAAAGTAATGGAATGGGAGTAACGTAAATACAGAGAGAAAGAAAGAGATATGTACAAGAGCGTAGGGAAACTGAAAGGTAAGGTTATATACAAAAGTATAGGATAGATCATTTGTCATAGGAGAGACTACTATAGGATGCGTTATTGATTTTTTCATACGAGCCGCGTGTAAGAGGTAAAGGCTCGTGCTTTTCAAGCGTGCGTGTTTGTCGCTGAAGGCGTGCAGGATAAGCATGCATGTTATGGGAGTTATGTTTATGGTGTTTTTTCCAGAATGTTTGACATCAGATTGTCTAATTTATCAGTTAAGGATACTGTGTATTTGGGAAGGTATCTAAATGTGAGTATTACATATTGTTAATACCATTGTAGTCTAGTAAAATATCACCTTTGTTTAACCAGTAAGTGAAAATCATGATCGTATTTCAAAACAGGATGAGTATCAAGACACATATGAATGTAAACAAATGACTTTGGAATAAAACCATAATCATATACATACATACCTACATACATACATATATACACCATACATGCACATACATATATATGTAGAAGGTACTCAGTCAGTATATAAATAACAATGCACATACACACATCTACATATAGTTGGATATGTGTATCTGTATTATATTCTTTATAATGATTTAAGGTTTTAGAATCATAGGAAAACAAATGGTTATCATTTCAGGACAAAGCTGTGACACTAAACATCCACAACTAAGCAGTACATGTACATAAATACATACTTACAATTGGTCACTAAGTATATTAGGTCATCCTTGCACATGCACATAGATACACATACATGTATTCACAAGAGGATACTTACACATGTAAGTATGGTAACACGCATATACATGCACATATATATATACATACACACAAATACATACATATATACACATATATATATATATATATATATATACACATATATACATATATATATACACATATATATCCATATACACACACACACATACATATATATATATATACATACATAAACCTATTTCAATACACAGTTGGAAGACAATACACTTGCACATTAAGAAATAGGTATTAACTTGTTTGGTATCTTATGGTTTTTCCATATCATCTATGGGTGCTTGTTTTTCTATACTTTTCCATACTTATGATATTGACAATGCATATGTAATAATAGTAAGATTACAGTAAATAATTCATGAATATTTGTAAAAAAAAATCAACATTATATTGGATATAGTTGTTGTCAGCATGTTTTTTAAATATATAAATTCATGCAACTAAATAGTTATGCTAAACATGCATGCATTGAAGGAGTAGATAGGATAATATGAATTATTAGCTTAGTGGTTTTTTTTAAGAAATCCATGTATTCATTTTGGAGAAGTAATAGATTGATATATGAATGTATGTAACATCAAATACTCATAATGATTTAATAACTGCTCTGAAAATATTGATTGGGTCTATTCAACATTGGCTAACATTTTCTGTCATCATGTTATTTAAATCTTTAAATTCATTCAACTGAATACTTATGTTAAACATGCATGCATTGAAGTAGTAGATAGGATAATATGAATTATTAGCTTAGTGTTTTTTAATACTATCCATGTATTCATTTTGGAGAAGTAAGAGTTTGATGTATGCAACACCAAATACACATAGAGATTTAATAACTGCACTAAAAATCATTGAGTGGGTCTGTTCAATATTGGGTTAGGGAAGCAGGTATCTCAACATTGTGGCGTTTCCATGCAGTGTTTGGTTCATTTGGTTTTTTAACTTCCAAAACCAAGTCTATACCCTTAACCCTTACTCTGGTGTACAAATTGTACACTTTTCTAAGTCCATAGGCAGTCTTGTTGAGATAGGACCTGATCTTCTTCATGGAAGTGGGGAGATCTGTTTGGATGTTGCATCCAGTCTCGTAGAGCTTAGACTTGGAATAAAAGACAGTATCCCTGTCATCCATCTTGAGGAAGGAGGCAATTATGGTAGGAGGTCTTGGGTTAGCATTTTCAGAGTCAGCATATTTTGGTTTTGGGAGTCGATGGACAGTTTTGAATTTGATATCCTTCACAAAAGATTCAGCAAGTTTTACTTTTGATATCAGGTGATCACGAAGCACTGATTCTGCATTCTCATCTTTTGTTTCTTGAATCCCATTGAATAGAAGGTTTTGTTTACGATCGTGAAGATCTTTAAGTATAGCTTCTCGCCTTAGCATTCCGAATTTGTAGTCAAGGTCTGCACGTAATATGGATACTTTATCTGAAAGAGAATCAATCTGGCTGTTTTGCATATCTGCCACTGCTTCAAAAGCGTCGACCCGAGTTTTTATAGAGGTGACTTCGGTCTCAATTTTGTTGATAGTAAATTGTAGGGTGTTATTTACATCGTCAATTCTCTGTAAAACGGATTCTTTTGATTCAACGATTAGTTGCTTGATGTCCTCAAGATTAATCTGATGGGAGGTAGACCTCGTCCCGCCCGCCGGTCCCTGATCTTTGCCCTTTTGCTGAGACATGGTACCCAGTTTTCGTGCACGATATCAAAAATGTTAATTCTGAGCCTTTTTGTGTGTATATTTGTACTACAATTTATAAATCAAGTGTTCAATATTTCATTAGTAGGCAATATACCTTATATCTGACTCTTTAAAAGTCGATGTTGTTTGATAAACGCATCCTTTTAGTCAGAGCTCGATTCAGCTGCCTTCACTCGCCATAGCGACCTTGACCTTCAAGGTCACGAGATATGGTCATGGTGACCAGTTCTGAAATCTGTAAATAACTTTTTTCCAAGAAGGTATTAACATATCATATACATAGCTTCTTTCTTATAAATCTGGTGAATGATTTTGACATGTTCACATTCAAGGTCAAAAGTCAAGGTCATGAGTTCTTAAATCAGTTCAATAATCCTTGTAGACATGATAACTTCAAACATTTTTGTGCTGTCAGGCTCTTATTTGGTATATATCAACTATGGAGAAAGACCAAGATCTGAAAACGTTTTCGCTAAAATCAGTCAAAGGTCAAGGTCACAGCAAGGTCACAACTTAAGCATGCTATTGTGAATATGACTTATGTTAACAATGAACACTTTGAGTCATTGCATGATTGTTATACACAATGAAAAGTAATCATTGATGGTGTGACCTTGAAGGTCAAAGGTCAAAGTCATGAGATATTGGTTAAGGCCATGTTAATCCTTTGATCCAATTTTAAAATCAGAAATAGGTTTTAAGAACAAGTTTGTGAAAAGTGACCCCAGTGATGATTCAACTTGTTAGAATAACTTGAATAATAAGCAAATTTTTGCCCAAAAAAATTCCCATTTTATTTATGCTGAGGAGAAGGCGGAACAGGGAAAGCTGAGACCCAAAGTTTCGGAGCTGCTCTGCTTTTGCCGTGTCCCGCAAACGCTCATCTAGTTTATTAACTGTTTTGATCAACGAAAAGCTAATAATACTTATGTAAACACAAAAAAAAACCCAGGCAGTAAACAAATTCATAAATATGGCAGTGGGCATGACTGTTCAATTATCCATTCGTAATAATTTTGTTATACCGAGTTTGTCAACGAAACGAAAGCCCCGAATCGAAACAAGTGACATTTGATATTTGACTTTATTTGTTATAATTACTGTAGTGCTTATAAATTCAAGATCCTGACCATTGTGTACCAATGTCTACATGACCAAGCGCCCCAGTACCTCTCTGATCTCATCTCAGTGTACACACCACCACGGCAGTTGAGGTCACAACAGCAGTTCCTCCTAACAACACCTCTTGTCCATCTCAAGAACTACGGCCATAGATCGTTTAGCTTTGCTGCTCCTTCACTGTGGAACGATCTTCCCATAACAGTCAAAACAGCAATATCCCTTGACTCATTCAAATCTTCACTGAAGACTCACCTCTTCAGGAAATACTACGAGTAACATGAACACCTGCTGCAGTTTTTAGCTCAACCCAACAGGCGCCATGAGCATACACTAGTGTGTGGATACGGCGCCATACAAATGGACATATAATAATAATAATAACTAGGATTGACGCGTCAATACTGCAGGTCTTCAAGACTTCCGCTTTGACCTTTGGGCATGGAACCTTTGAAAACAACGTTTTTGGGCTTTGTACTTCTCAATAATAACTATGGGAACGGTTTAGAAGCAATTTGTAAAAGCAGTAAAAAAAAAAAAAAATTGGGGCTCAAAATTTTGTGCTCAAAGCATGATTTTTCGGTGTTACATGGTGGCAGAAACATGGCAAGACAGGAAAAGACACTTTTGGAGTTTGTACCTCTCAATAAGAACTAAGGACACCGATTTAGTTTTTTTTAACACCAGGGGGAAAAAAAGCGTTTTGCTCCGATTCGACTCAAACCTGGATTTTTCTGATGCTGGCGAGATTAGAAAGTTGAGAAATCAAGGTTGCGCTCTGGACTCTAAAAAAAAAAAAAAAAAAAAGTAAAAAGACCTCCATATATGTATGGCATTGATTCAGACAGGCAGGCTTTACTTGGTTGTTTTCTTGTGTCTATTGATTGAATAAGTTCGTCAGCTTTTATATGAGCTATCAAAGGTGATTCTATCTTCAGTAGTTTTCGAACAGAAAATCTCCAAAGAAAATCCCCTGAAAATCGTCAAATGTGTTCATGTCGACATTCTGCTTTCAGGGTCAACTTTTACATGAATACATTCTGAAGTGGAATTGTTAAACCATAATTGATGAACAGATTGCAAAAAACCGAATTCGAATCGTAGTTTTCCTTATGTTATGTCTCTTTGAATGCAAGCCCTAAAAATAAGTTTTTGAAAAAGTTCAATTTTCAAATTGCCGTAGCTCGTTAACCGTTAAAAATAGAGCAAGGGTTGGGGGGATTACTTTTTGCAGCACTATTTCAGCTTTCGAATGAGCTACTGCATGATGCTGTATCTATTGCCGTGATTTAGAAGAAGATTTTTGAAGACGCGTACCCTAAAAATCGCCAAAGTGCGCAAAATTTTCAGTTTTTTTGAAATAGCAAAAAATTTATTATTACGGCCGAAAACCGCTATAGGCCTAATCGATGGGGAATGTTCTTGCCCACATTTTGGTGCAAGTTTTATGAAAATATCTTGATAAGTTTTCGAGCTATTAAGGTTTGAAGTTTCAACTTAAAGGGGAGATAACCCTAGAAGGAAGTCAAAAATAAAAAAATCGGGCTCCGTCATGCACTGCGTTGGATCACAGACTACAAACCCTGAAAATTTCATGCAGATCGTACGAGCCGTTTTTCCGGAAAACTTGACACAAAATCTATGAAATAATAATAAGGAAAAACACGATAACAACAATAGGTCTTCAGACATTCGTCTTGAAGACCTAATAAATATAAAATAGTTAGATCTACCTTACTATTAATTTGCTGCAATTACTATTTTTTAAAGGTACTCCTACTATTTCTTACAAAAAGGGGTAGGCATGTCTGCATGACCCCAATTGGGGTCACAGGGGTCACAACCTTAAAAACCTATTTTCATCATCTTCTCCATTTCCACATGGTCTAGAGAGCTGAAAAGTTGTGTGCAGACTCCTTGGATAATGGGGATTCTAAATTGTAGATTTCGTGACCCCATGACCCCAATTGGGGTCACAGGGGTCACAACCGTAAAAACCTATTTTCATCTTCTTCTCCAGTTTCACAAGGTCTAGAGAGCTGAAAAGTTGTGTGCAGACTCCTTGGGTAATGGGGATTCAAAATTATAGATTTTGTGACCCCATGACCCCAATTGGGGTCACAGTGATCACAACCTTAAAAACCTATTTTCATCTTCTTCTCCAGTTTCACAAGGTCTAGAGAGCTGAAATGTTGCGTGCAGACTCCTTGGGTAATGGGGATTCTAAATTGTAGATTTTGTGACCCCATGACCCCAATTGGGGTCACAGGGGTCACAACCTTAAAAAACGATTTTCATCTTCTTCTCCAGTTCCATGAGGTCTAGTGAGCTGAAAAGTTGTGTGCAGACTCCTTGGGTAATGGGGATTCTAAATTGTAGATTTTGTGACCCCATGACCCCAATTGGGGTCACAGGGGTCACAACCTTAAAAACCTATTTTCATCTTCTTCTCCAGTTTCACAAGGTCTATTTGTGACCTCAAATGGGGTCACAGGGGTCACAGCCGTAAAAACCTATTTTCATCTTCTCTCTAGTTTCAAAAGGTCTGGAGAGCTGAAAGTTGTGTACAGACTCCTTGGCCAATGAAGATTCTAAATTGTAGATTTCATGACCCGGTGAGCCTAAATTGGGTTACAGGGGTCACAACCTTTAAAACCTATTTTCATATTCTTCTCCATCCTCGGTTACCCAGGGTTTTATATATGCTCCGTTACTCTCCACTATATCACCCATGGGAAATTTCATCAGAGAAATCTGTACTCGAATTACCTGCCCTTGACCGGCGTGAGCCAATTAAACCGCTACGCTGCTTGGACCTGCGAGCCAATGACAATTCATATTACTTCGATGCAAAGCATGCGAGGTCATTTTATTAGCCATCTGTCACCAGTTATCTTCCTTGACCATTTCCGTCTTATCATATTGAGTATTTTCTTTGGGTACTGACTTCGTCACGCCGGCCAAGGGCGGGTAATTTTAGTACAGATTTCGCTGACAGAGTTTCCCATGGGTGATATAGTGGAGAGAAACGGAGCATATATAAAACCATGGGTAACCGAGGATGATTCTTCTCCAGTTCCAAAGGGTCTAGAAAGATGACAAGGTTGGATTGAAAGTTGAAATGGGGAACATCACAGTGACCTGAAAAGCTATTTTCATCTTGAGATTTTATGTGCCCTTCAAAGGGAGGTAATTTAAAGGAAACAACAGTGATGAATTAAAACTTCAAGTGTGTCTTTATTTGTAGGGGATTTTATCTCTGGCCTCAAAGGTAGGTCAGAGGGGTAAGGACCTTAAGACCTATTTCATCTTCTCCGTTTAAAGTGCTTCCTATTTTTTGTACCTCTCACCTTGAAGTTGACATTTTGAATTAGGTAATGTATATTAAGCCAAAAATTAAGATCTAATGTACATGTGTTGCTAATTAGCAGCTCCGACCTAGTCGGAGCTGCTATCAGTTTTTGTGCAGTTTCCGCCGCCGCCACCGCCGCCAGTGCGTTTTGTATTCGCTATAACTATTTTCCTAGAAGGTTTTACAGAACTCATATACATAACTTCTTACTTATGCCCCTGGGGAATTTTTTTTGACATGTTCACATTCAAGGTCAAAGGTCAAGGTCACAAGTTCTGAAATCGCTTAAAAAATCCTTGTAAACACAATAACTTGAAAAATATTTGTGCTATCAGACTCTTATTTGGTGTATATCAACTACTGAGAAAGGCCAAGATTTGAAAAGGTTTTCGCTAACATCCGTCAAAGGTCAAGGTCATAGCGAGGTCACAACTTAAGCATGCTATTGTGAATATGCCTTATGTTAACAATGAGCACTGATCTTTGCCCTTTTGCTGAGACATGGTACCCAGTTTTCGTGCACGATATCAAAAATGTTAATTCTGAGCCTTTTTGTGTGTATATTTGTACTACAATTTATAAATCAAGTGTTCAATATTTCATTAGTAGGCAATATACCTTATATCTGACTCTTTAAAAGTCGATGTTGTTTGATAAACGCATCCTTTTAGTCAGAGCTCGATTCAGCTGCCTTCACTCGCCATAGCGACCTTGACCTTCAAGGTCACGAGATATGGTCATGGTGACCAGTTCTGAAATCTGTAAATAACTTTTTTCCAAGAAGGTATTAACATATCATATACATAGCTTCTTTCTTATAAATCTGGTGAATGATTTTGACATGTTCACATTCAAGGTCAAAAGTCAAGGTCATGAGTTCTTAAATCAGTTCAATAATCCTTGTAGACATGATAACTTCAAACATTTTTGTGCTGTCAGGCTCTTATTTGGTATATATCAACTATGGAGAAAGACCAAGATCTGAAAACGTTTTCGCTAAAATCAGTCAAAGGTCAAGGTCACAGCAAGGTCACAACTTAAGCATGCTATTGTGAATATGACTTATGTTAACAATGAGCACTTTGAGTCATTGCATTATTGTTATACACAATGAAAAGTAATCATTGATGGTGTGACCTTGAAGGTCTAAGGTCAAGGTCATGAGATATTGGTTAAGGCCATGTTAATCCTTTGATCCAATTTTGAAATCAGAAATAGGTTTTAAGAACAAACTTGTGAAAAGTGACCCCAGTGATGATTCAACTTGTTAGAATAACTTGAATAATGAAAAAAAAAAATTCAAAAAAATTCCCATTTTATTTATGCTGAGGAGAAGGCGGAACAGGGAAAGGCGAGACCCAAAGTTTCGGAGCTGCTCTGCTTTTGCCGTGTCCCGCAAACGCTCATCTAGTTATGTATGCTTTTATTTGTTTTCAGGCTTTAAGAAAGTTGAACATTTCACAACATGCCCCCTACAGACAGAATAGTCATGCTGAGCAACCAGGAGCTTGCTGACAAGCTTAGACAGTATGGCGTTACTGTTGGACCAATTGTTAGTAAGTCGCTCTAAACACTCGAAGATCATCAGGCAATCAAAGTTTTACCAAAAACAAGTTGGTAAAGGAAGCTAAATTTTCAGAATACCATCTTTGTTACATGACTGTTTCTTCATCTGGTCCTGGTAAACCCAAAATTAATGACCTAATGATCTATTTCTATGTTTGATATCTCCCCCAGAACCGCTATAATAAATAGAAGATTAAATATTTTGAAAGGTTCCTTGCACCTGAGGGATTAAAGTTTGTACATTTTCATCTGGCCTGGAAGGCCCGATGGGCTTATGGCATGATGTATGGCGTTCGTCTGTCCATCCATCCGTCCGCCCGTCCGTCTGTGTGTTTGTCCACAAAAACTTTAACCTTGGCCATAACTTTGGATTGCTCAGAGCTAGGGCTTTCATACTTGGCATGTGGATACCTTGTGATGAGACCTTTCAGATGAGGTCATCATATTTGACCTTGTGACCTTGACCTTGCCGCAGTGGACATTTTCAGAAATTTGAACCTTGGCCATAACTTTGGATTGCTCAGAGCTAGGGCTTTCATACTTGGCATGTGCATACCTTGTGATGAGACCTTTCAGATGAGGTCATCATATTTGATTGTGTGACCTTGACCTTGCCACTGTTGACATTTTCAGAAAACTTGAACCGTTGCCATACCTTGGTATATCTGGGGGCATCCGTGTTTAACAAACACATCTTGTCAAGTCATGTTTTTCCTAATGAGCTACAGAGCCCATGGCTCTATTTTTACTACTTTAGAATGCACTAGAATCCTGAAATATTGTGTAGACATATCTCTTGAAGTTGCTATAAACTTCATAATATAAATCTCTTATTCTAACGTAAACAGTTGTTAAATGATTCACTCAGTAAGTTGTCAACCTGAGATATTAAATCATGTAATTTCTTATGAACTACAGAGCCCATGGCTCTATTTTTGTGTACTTATTGCTTAACTTGTGTCTAATACACAACAAGAAGTCTTGGATACACACAAATGTTTTTCTTTTTAAACTTGACCAGTGGAGTGATGCTTTTTTGTGTCTTTACCCCAAGATTTTATTTTGTTTACAAACACCTGAAACAAACGAAACAAGTCATACCTACTTAGACATCAGTGCTCCAGATAAGTTGTGTATCCGCGTATTTTACGCACTCAAATTGTTAAAAATGTTTTAAGAAAAAACTGAGAGTACAGATACGCAGGCATTTTCTTTAAAACTCAATACAATCATAATATAAATCGTACTGTACGCACTAGTTTGGAAACACGAGCATATTTGAACATAAACTTACCACAATTTGATATCAAAGCTCAGTATTTGACATGTATAAACCGATGCCTCTGTTGTTTTAGATTATGGGGAATCTGAACAATAAATCTCATAAAACTCTACAACAGTATTGTGTAAAACGAAGCCTCCTCAATAATGTTATTTGTTTTACTATCCCCATGTATATGGAATGGGATTTGTGCCAAAAATGAAGACATGTTGACTTGTTACTTGTAAAGTGTAACATGTCGTTCTCAACCATACAAGTCTCAAAAAGACAAGTCCAATCATGCAAAACTAACATTTTAATTCTGTCAATCGTAACTTCGCATTCTCAACTTTACAAAGTTGAAATGTAATTCTAGAAATCGTCAAAGTCGAAAAGTCAACTTGTCATTTTTAATTATTAAATCTAAATAATATGCACATTTTGTTATGTTACAAGTTTCGTTTGACAAATCAAAAATGGAAAATGAGGAGTTGCAAAGTCAGCTTTGTAAAAAGGACTTTAGAATTTCGAGACTGACATGACTTGCATAGTTGCGAATGCAATGTTTCAAATTACATCTCTACATGAATTCGCATTGACCATATTTGGAAGTTTCCTGAACATTGCCGATGTTTTTCCGAGGACGAGAGGCATTTGCGAAAAAATGAGACCTCCCTCGCTCTGTCCCAGATGGGGAATCCCTTAGTCTATTTTGAGCCCAACGCTGGACGATTTGACCACGCGCCCTGAAAATCAAGGGACGTAACTCTTGTTATGTCCTACAAACAAACGCACGTTGTTAGTTCACGGAGCGCTACTGTCACTTACATTCCGTTTGATAGTGTCGCTTAGTAATTAAATGCCAAACGAAAATACTAATTGAAAATTAATTCTTAGGTATTCTAATTATTATTATATCCCCACCTTACAGCGTAAGCGGGGGTATATAGCGTTCATTCTTTCCGTCCGTCTGTCCGTATGTCCGTACGTCCGTCCCAAAACTTTGTGCGGAGCAGATCTCCCAAACTATACATGCTAGCATCACCAAACTTCATACACATGTCAACCATGATCCCTAGTTGTACCTTTTGAGGGTTAGAACTATTTCTGAATTTAATTTTTTTCGGTTTCCATGGAAACGTGACTAAAAAATGACTCTTTGAGGAAGTCATTTTGTGCGGAGCAGATCTCCAAAACTATGCATGCTAGGTTCATCAAACTTCATAAACATGTCAACCATGATCCCTAGTTGTGCCCTTTGAGGGTTAGACCTATTTTTTTTAATTTCTTTTTGGGCGGTTTCCATGGAAACATGGTAAGGAAGTAATTTTCTCTCGAGCATATACAAAACTATTCTTACAAGCTTTACCAAACTACTATACAAATGTCTTTGTCATTTGAAGTGTTAATTTTGTTGTTACTGTCATGGAAATATATTAATTGTAATCGCATTTTTTTCAAACATTGTACATTATCAATGAGTTGTTCTGAATACTGTCATGGAAATATATTAATTGTAATCAGCGGGGATATGTGAGCTGTGCTCGCTTCTACACTTGTTTCAATACATTTTAAGGACATTTGACAAACATTTATTTTTTTGGCAACACAATACGAATGGGGAAGTAATGTAAATGTGGGATGACACTGACAGATATAAAGGATCGCATAGTTTGATTGGCATTGATGCTATGATTAATGTATCCGATCCATTATCATAAAACTTCTTTCACTCAAATATAAAACTGCCGATTTACAAACCATATATAGACAGCCTACACCCGAAAAAATTAATTACTTTCTGTGCGTTCATTTACACATTATCTTCTCTCAGTTCAATCATGTCAACATTCACTTTTTTATACTCCAATTTTAGGTGTATTCAGTAAAGTCTTCTGCGTTCAGAAATGAATATATCCAAGTTTTGATAAAGAAAATCCTGATGTTGAAAGTATATAAACGTTAGGGGGGAAGAAATTGAAAGAAATACAAAAGCCATTGTTGATAACTTTATTATTAATTTTAAAATATTTTAAATGTACCATAAAGCAATGATCTAAATCAGGGAATTTCATATACTTGTTTAAAAATTTTAAAAAAATGCATTGCACTTTAATTATAACTGAAAACTGTCCTGAATGTCGATACGTCTTATTCTTACAGACAAATAATCAAGGGGAAATGTTCTTTAGCTGAGTTGAATTTATCTCTCTTAATTATTTCACAAACTTTTCTCAACTAGTTTAAATTATTTATTGGTTTTTAATATGTTAATTTATCTTTTTTCATTTACTTATAAAGCAAAGTATATTTTTAGTAATTGAAGCAGTGAAAAGTGTATTGTTGTGGAACAGAAAAATATTTGTCCATGATTAATATGTCCATTAATTCTATATAAAGAATCAAATTACTGAATTCAAGTATGAAATGTAAATCATAAGCCTAGATCTGTTGTTTCACACTTTAAACAATAAACATTCAACTTCTACATGCCAAAACATGATAATAATTATGAATATAGAATGCAAACTGAAAATAGAATTGTATCACTGGTAATTTCAAAAATATAATTGCATTGTTGAATTTAAAAATGGAATCGACTAATATATACAGGATATACAATTTTTTTTTTAAAACGTACAATTTCACTAAAATGGTCATTCATGAATACATTGACATGCATATTGTTTTCAATAAATCAAATATGTGTTTTATTAATTCATATATGAACAATGATAAATTTTATTTAGATAATAGTTCCGATAATTTATGATTTAAAACAATATGTCTCCCCTAAACGTACGTCTTTGCCGTGTCTATTAACACTTTTGTTTGTTAGTCATTAATGTAACAAACTCATAGTAGTAGAAACATATATCAAATTTTTAATTTAAAAGTTAAAAGAAAAGACATGTTCCTTCAATTAATGTGTTGTCAAGGAAAAACACAACACAATCTGGCTAGAAGTTGCAGAATGGGCTTCTTTATACACATATTTCACACAAGAGAGCTGCTGAAAATGAAAATAAGTCATTCAAATATTTGTTCTTTCTGTAAATCTGAACCAGAAAGTTTCCAATATGTTTTCATAAATATAATCACGTAAATGAATTTTGGGGGAATCGAAAGTTCCATGAACAATTGTCTTTTATCACCCAAAACTGGCTCCCTAAGTAGATGGTGCTTGTGTGAGATCAAGCGATATGGACAAGCGATATCAACATTGTAGATAACACTAAAATCAAATCTTCATAATCCTATTATATAATCAGTTAATGACAGTTAATTTGTAACTTTAATGAACTCGTGTTGATATATTTGATATCAGAAGACCCTTGGGTGAAATTCTCGATATTTACTCTGATATTATCATACCATTACAGTACCTCCAAAAAATTAAAATATACATAGAAAGTGTTGTAAATATTGTCAAGGATGTATCTAATGTTGCAAACATTATTCGCTCGTATAATAAAATCAACGCCTTTTTTCCATGTGAAATGGATTTTTTTAAACAATATTTCCAGGTTTAAAAATTGTTTCTTAGCTCTGCACATCCTTTATGTGTGTTTCACTTTTGTCTGTATACCTGTAAAATGAACTTAAGAAAACATTTGAAAATAATGTTTCATTGAGCTATACCGGATTTTTAGTTCTGCCCCAGAAAGGAATCCAAGTTGGGGAAAACAAATACCACACTGTGACCAGTGTTGAAACAGAAAAATGGCAATCATTTTGTGGACCCAAATCAAAGCAGTCCGTGACGCTGACAGTAATTTATGGTTCGAAACCACTTGAAATTACGTAAGGTTTATTTTGAAAAGTTACAAATATTTACCATCATGTATTTATTTTAAAAATGTCGATAAATTATCTAACAAAAATCGAATGTGAAAAAATGTCCCGATGAACTGTTTTTTTGTGTTATTTTTTTTTTTACAAAAAACGCAATGTTTTCTTTATACCCAATTGATACAGAGTGTTTTACTTATGAAGGCATTTTTAAACATGTAGTTTTACATTATGCCAACTCTTAATACATGTATAGGTATCATTATACCCGAGTGCAATCCTGTATACCCTTTTACAAACAAATCATACATACATACTATACTATAATATCACAAAATACATATATATTAATTTTGACCAGGAAGTATATTTCTTAAAAGTGTGGTCTAGCTATTCCTATGTTATTTAGAACAAATGAATAGACAATTCACAACTTTTCTCTAAATGTGTTAAATTATTTATTTTGATTCTGCTTGCATTTTGAACTGTATACTTATTTATGTGGTCACCCTGGAAAGAATGCAGAGAAACAAATGTTTTATTTTCCTTTTTGTGTTTGACCAGTACCTTCCTCCACGTGAAAATGTAGATTGTTTTCAAAAACTTTTGCATGGGCGGATATGGGGGAAAAAATTGGAGGTCATGATTACACATTAAATATGTGCGCGACCATCAGACTCGCAACAGAAATAACCGCGTCTCGAGCGTTCGGGCGGGCAGTTAGTTCCTCCACAGTAAAATGTGATGGTCTCCTATAATGTTTTAGTCAATGTGCTTTTGTCAACAGTATGCTAATAATGGGAAAACTAGTATGCAACTTTCAAACATGTGTTAGTAGTTGCTGGGAGATGCTTGCAAAGGGAGAAGTCATTGTTGAACATTGTGTTTATCAGATCGGGATTATTCGTTCCTTTCCGCTAATTTTCGTAATACAGTCAGGCCTCGATAATCCGAACGCTTCCGTTTTTCATCAAAAACGTTCGGAGAGTGAAATGTTCGGATTACTGAGTACTGAGGACTTCTAAAGAGTTTAGTTTGGTTACATCTTCCTACCGTTCGGAAACTGCTAGATTCGGATTATCGGTGGCCGCATTATCGCGGCTTGACTGTATTCCAAATATGGTCAATGCGAAATCGTGTGGAGATGTGATTTGAAACATTGCAATCGTAACTATGCAAGTCTAGTCAGTCTCGAAATGCTGAAGTCCGTTTTACAAAGCTTACTTTGCAACTCCTCATTTTCCATTTTTCATTTGTCAAATGTAACTTGTAATATTACACTATGTGTACTATTATTTAGATTTAATAATTTAAAATGACAAGTTGACTTTTCGACTTTGACAATTTCTAGAATTACATTTCAACTTTGTAAAGTTGAGAATAGAAAGTTAAGATTGACAAAATTAAAATGTTAGTTTTGCATGATTGGACTTGTCTTTTCAAGACTTGTATGGTTGAGAACGACATGTTACACTTTACAAGTTACAAGTCAACATGTCTTCATTTTTGGCACAAATCCCTTTCCATATAGGTATGTAAGTTATCAAAATGGCACTGTCAGTCGGTGGTCATAAATCTTTATTTTTGTAACAGTTTGTTACAAGCTAAGAAAACAATATTAATTTAATTTTAGACAATTGTTTCATGCAAATGTGAAAGAATGAAAGTAAGTCTAGATGACTAATTATTCTGTGAAATGACAACAGATATAATTATTTCATTTACTCTTTCAAAATGACATGACCAAAAAATATTGAAAAAATTACAGTACATTAATTGCTTTCAACATCTTCAATACATGGAAGATATATATGTTCAATAGTAAGAATAACCTAATCATATAAAATCTAGAGAGTAGTGTAATCCAATTTTTTGCTCATCTGGCCTGAAAGGCCCGATCGGCTTATGGCATGGAATGGTGTCCGGCGTCCGTCTGTCCGTCCATCGGTCTGTAAACTTTTCACATTTTCATCTTCTTCTCCAGAACCACTTGGTCTAGGGAGCTGAAAAGTTGTGTGCAGACTCCTTGGCTAATGGGGATTCTAAATTGTAGATTAAGTGACCCTGTGACCTCAAATGAGGTCACAGGGGTCACATCCTAAAAAACCTATTTTCATCTTCTTCTCCAGTTCCAAAAGGTCTAGAGAGCTGAAAAGTTGTGTGCAGACTCCTTGGGTAATGGTGATTCTAAATTGTAGATTTCGTGACCCCGTGACCTCAAATGGGGTCACAGGGGTCACATCCTTAAAAACCTGTTTTCATCTTCTTCTCAAGTTCCAAAAGGTCTAGAGAGTTGAAAAGTTGTGTGCAGCCCTCTTTGGCTAATGAGGATTCTAAATTGTAGATTTCGTGACCCCATGACCCTAATTGGGGTCAGAGGGGTCACAACCTCAAAAACCTGTTTTCATCTTCTTCTCCAGTTCCAAATGGTCTAGAGAGCTGAAAAGTTGTGTGCAGACTCCATGGCTAATGGGGATTCTAAATTGTAGATTTTGTGACCCCATGACCCCAAATGGGGTCACAGGGGTCACAACCTTAAAAACCTGTTTTCATCTTCTTCTCCAGTTCCAAAAGGTCTAAAGAGCTGAAAAGTTGTGTGCAGACTCCTTGGCTAATGGGGATTCTTAATTGTAGATTTCCTGACCCGGTGAGCCTAAATTGGGTCACAGGGGTCACAGCCTTTAAAACCTATTTTCATATTCTTCTCCAGTTCCAAAGGGTCTAGAAAGATGACAAGGTTGGATTGAAAATTGAAGTTGGGAACATCACAGTGCATTACATGCCCACATTTCTAATTTTTAAAAGTAGCCCTCTAGACCATTGTGAAAACTTGAATACCTGACGTATCCTTGCCCCAAATTTATATCACCTTTATTGTAGAGTCTACTTACGATCTGTTATTGCTTTAGGGACAACACGGGAACTGTATGAAAAGAAACTGCAAAAATTAGAATCGGGAGAAGTCAGCAGACCTAAATATGAAGAAGTGCCTAATGATGAAGACGACGAGGAAGACTATGACGAAGCAGGTAAATCTTTTCCCAATCTTTAGCTTATCAGGCCTGAAAGGACAATTAGGTGTCCAGCGTCATCCGTAAACTTTTCAGATTTTCAACTTCTTCTCCAGAACCGCTAAACCCCCAAAATTGAAATTTTGTGTGGAGGTACCTTGACCTAGAGGATCAATGTTTGTTCATTTCGGCTGCAATCCCCTTCAAATATGGGCATGGCAGGCAGTTTCCTGAAAACCTTGAACAACTTCTTCTCCATACCAGTTGATGTAGGGAGCTAAAATTTTCAGAATAAGATCGCTTTTACATGGAGACTCATGTTTGTGCAATTTT
This sequence comes from Gibbula magus, assembly GCA_936450465.1. Classification (NCBI taxonomy): domain Eukaryota; kingdom Metazoa; phylum Mollusca; class Gastropoda; order Trochida; family Trochidae; genus Gibbula; species Gibbula magus. Next base: position 36,416,023 of record OW388296.1, read on the forward strand.
AACTTTCTGTGTATCAAATGGTTTTTGAGTAGCAGTGGTTTAAAGATTTGAGGGTGGACCCCCCTTCAAATGTGGGTTTGGCAGGGGAAGTATGGAATGATTGGAATCTGAGGCAAAGAACCACAAAGCCACTGGGTGTGTATTGGAACATGAACTTTTGTTACTAAGGATGTGATAAAACTTAACCTTCAACATATTAAAATGACCATATAAGTTTCCACTCGACAAATCACAGATTATTATATTGTTACTTGGAAGGGACCTTGCATCAAAGGAATGATAAATTGATTCATATACTATAAAATAACTGAAAAATGTGTCAAAAATATTAAACTAAATAAATATTCATACACATAAAAAGTGACAAATTGTGGGTTTAGGGCAAAAAGGTACGTACCAAGTGCATTTTTTTCACTTCTTATCCGACCAGTATACATGTAATACCATGGGATATAGTCTTTGCCCTGTCTGTCCATAACAGGAATGCAGAAGTCCATTTTACAGGACATGGTCCATTGTGGATCCAGTTTGTCCGAATGGAAAATTGACCTGTCAGATATTGATATTTTACAATATTATTTACAAAAAAAAGGCTCCATGAAAATCACATTGTAAACAGGTTTTGTCAAAGATAAAATAATCACGAGAACGTGTGCCTTCACTGTACTAGTGATTCATGAATTTGTTACAGGTGAATTTTTTCATTCATAGAATCTCAAAAAGTTATAATTTAGCAGTCTTAAAACATAGTAGTGCAAATACGATAGATCAATATAGATATTTGGTAAAAAGACTACTGTATATTACTATGACCCCCCCCCCCCCCCCCCCCCCCCCCCCCTTCCAGCAATCATGGAATCAGGTCGACATGCCATGAAGGAGAACACGTGTCGTTAAGTTTGGTAACGGGAAGTTGATACCGGCAATTTGTAAGTGACATGACATTAATGTTTTGTAGAGCTGGTTATCACCAGATTTTGTCAGATCGATAATCAGTAGTTCCAGATCGATAATTGATCGATAATAATCGACATTCAACAAGCATTATTGTTATAAGTGACCAACTACAAGTCAGGTCGATACATGCCATGAAGGAGAACACGCGTCGTTGACGTTGGTAAGTTTGGTAATGGGAAGTTGATACCGGTAATCTCACTTTTTGTAATCCAAACATACAATAATCGTGTTGATGGGCTGTCTAGAATATAACGGGGAATTAACTCTAGGCAGATGAAATCCAAAGTCCTTGAAACAGTTATGCACAATGAACTCAAGAATATTGTTCTGCGTCTTGGAGGATTCCACACAGAAATGAGCTACCTCTGGTGCATTGGACATATCATGAGAGGTTCAGGCTAACAGGAACTGATGGAGGTTGTGTATGCACCAGCCACAGTTGTGCACATGCTCAGCGGTAAGGCAGTGTCTAGGGCAGTAAGAGGACATTTCCTAATCAAAGCTGCACTAAGTGATTAGTACGAAAGGTTTTCTCCATCCCTCAAACAGTTGCCACACAGAAGCTTACATCAGAGACTGATGATGAACAGATATGCCAATCCAGAGAAAGCAGTACAGTCGAGTCTGATCCTCAACAGCCAGCAAATGATCTCGAGGAAAATATCATTCAGAAGTTGGACTGTGACGTGGAAAAGAGTCTCTATGTTTTCGACCAACTTCTGCATGATGAAGTGTCCTGTGATGCTGTGTGCCAGGATGAAGCTCTCGACAGGATTCAGAGGAAACTTCAAATAGTGACAGCGTCATCCCCTCTTGGAACCCTGGTGGTTGGTTCTCCTCGGACAGCAACTTTGTGGATTCAGTACATTGAGATGGTTGATCTGCTACGCATGTTCATCAAAGCAGATAGGTCAGGACATTGGCTTCTCCATCTTTGTGCTCTTAAAAGAATGCTGCCATTCCTTGCTGCTACATCTGCTTGCAAGAAATGATGCACCTTGAGGAAAGACAACCAGAGGTTTATGCTATGTTTACGTCTGGCTTCCATGTCATTCGATGCAGTGACAGATATTGGGCAGGGTTGTCATCAGACCTAGTCATAGAACAAACATTGATGAGAAACATGAAAATAAGTGGTGGACTTACAAGAGGGCAGGGGATGTCTGACTCACAACGTACACAGTGGTTGCTTTCGATGTGTTGACATTAGCGATGCAATGCATGAGTTCACTGGTACAGACTACATTACCAGCGACCAACACAAAGACATGACAAATGCCAGACAAAAACGTGATGACAAAGACACAAACAAACTTGTGGCTTTCTTGGAAGAATGTGATCCATTCACCTCTGATACATCACTTTGAAACATCACCACGGGTGTCACGGCTTGAAACAATGTTAATTCTGACAGAGGACTGGAAGTTGGAAATCATATCCTTCAGTGGATGGTTGGCAAGCAAGTATTTGAATATTCCTTCAAGAAGAAAGAGCAGGTCATCACAATGGATCACAAGTCTTCAGTGAAGGTTGATAGTGATACAATGAATGTCGACTCCTAGTTACTTTTCCAGCGATTAGTGACAGCAGCCCAGAGGAATGCAGAGGACATTTCTGAAATCTTCCAGTTAGGGGTGTAACAATACATCGAACTATCGATGCATCGCAATAGTTGGCTTGCAAATAGTACTATATCGATAGTATATACAAAAACACTATCGCTATCGCAATAGTAAGATTAACTATCGATACTATCGAAACTATTAAATTTCCCTTAATTATGAATGATTTTTACAAGCCTCACTGCATTTAATTCAATATTTTACATTTTAGATTGTCAAAAGAGAAGAACTAGAGATAGGAAATAGCAGCATGACAAAAGTCTTTTCATTTATGACTTCTTTACTGATTTTGGTTCCATAGTCCTCACATCAATTAAACATTTCTACTAAAACCTGTAAAAAATCTAGCTGATTATTGCGTATTTGTACAAAAAACCCTATCGCAATAGTTATTGCAATAGTGAGTTACAATAGTCTATCACTATCGCAATAGTAAGTGGCAATAGACTATCGCAATAGTCTCTTTGGGTCAATAGTCATCCCTACTTCCAGTATGAACTCAGAACTGTTCATTCTGCTCTTTTTAAGCCAACTGGACTTAAGAGAGCAGCAAACAAACCTGCCTTTGCATTATGGATATCAGAGAAAGGATCTGAAATGTCCAGTGATTAATCTACAAATATGACTTTTAGAGTATAGGGACTCACTATCACAAGCTTTTATGAGTCCCAGAAAATAAAAGCGAGTCCCTCCATAGTAATCCAATTAGTATAAATAAAAACCTTTCATCTCAGGGACTCGCAGTTTAAATTTCTATGAGTCCTTTTAATATTTTGTGAGTAAATGAAGCAGGACTCGCAGGTAAATTTATCCCTGAATGTCAGTTGCACAAGAGGATAATATGATTCATGTTCTTGATGGTGGATCTCTCCTTCACGAGATCCCATGGCTAAGAAATGTTACATTTGCCACAATCTTGAACATGTATGTTGACCATGTAACAAGGAAATACCCAAGGCCTGTCAATGGATATGAGACCGGCCCATCAACAAAAGATGTTGCTCACATGAGATATTCAAGGGGTATTGTAGCTCCAGAAGTACTCTTTGTCGAAAACATGCCTATTGCAACACGGAAGGATCTTTTCCAGGAAAATCCCTCAGACAAACAGAGATTCATCAACATGCTCAGCAAGAAACTTGAAGAAAAGGGTTGCAAGACTGTTCATGCCAGAGATGATGCCTACCTTCTCATTGCACAGACTGCAGTGGAGAGTGCAGCTACTTGCCCGCCCAGTCATAGGCGAAGACACGGATCTCCTTATCTTGCTGTGTTTCCATGCTGAAACAACATCTCAAGGACTGTACTTCATGTCAGAGGGGGAAACATTTATGAATTAACAGAGTGTGGAACAATATTGAACTGAAGAAGAACTTAGGCAGTGACATGTGTTACTGCTTGCCCTTTCTGTATGCAGTTGGAGGATGTGACACCACATCACACATATTCGGGATAGGAAAGGGGGTTGTGCAGTTATACTGCAAGCTCATTGAAGTGACGGGTGTTTTCTTGTTCATCAAAACTTGGATATATTTGCTACCAAGATACAGCGGAGTGCGTCATCATTTCGGCTGGAACGTTTATATTTGTCCCCCGCCGCAACGCGGAACGGGACTATGTATTCAGCGGCGTCTGGGCGTCTGTACGTCACATTTCTTGTTAACGCGATATCTCATGAAGCGTTTTATTCAAAGTCTTCAAATTTGGTGTCAGCCTACATTGTTGGAAGACGCAGACACCAGTCGATTTTGGTGACCTTGACTTTATTTTCAAGATCACCACGACACATTGACCAATTTTCAAACTCTTGTTAACCCTTACGTTGCGTATATATATTTTACCATTTTTAGCCCCTGTGGCAGAATTTACAGGCTCGCAGCTCGCAGCAGTAGTTTGAGCTTAGGCACTAACGAGCTCTGCTGGCGGAATTTCCAGGCGGCGATTCCGGTACCATTTTTACGAAATATACCGCATCTACATGGCGAATAAGGACTATATACGGGCGTTCAATACAAATTCAAGTAGCGACACCCGTACACAAATGGCTAATTCACACCCGAAACTTTGAATGAATTTTCTATGATTTTTCGTTTTTATTCAATTTCTTTCGAAAGATTGTCTTTAATTCGGGCCTCGTAACATCATAAATACCAAACGAAAAAAAATCCATTTATATACGGAATTGAAGACAAGATGTCTAGCTTCACAATGATATAAAAATTATTAGAATGCGACCTTTGGTTATAATTCTATAGCTATGTAAAGTTTGTCTTTATTTCCACCTATAAAATCGTCAATACTTACAACATGTATGCGGCATTGCAAACGGTCGTTCATCGCACTTTTCCAAGAAATCATAATCTCGAACCAGTCGACAAATAAGCACATGTCAACCCAAATATGGTTATGTTGTTTGACTTTTCAAATAAACGCTAACCTCGAACCATAACTGATGAAAATATGTTGATTAGTTTGTGTGCCGTCTGGTTTCACATGCCTCTCAGAAAGGTAAAATTGTATCTTTATTTCTGTGAATAAATATGCGCATTTTATATAGAATAAAAGATTATTCTTTTCGGTTTATTGTGATATAAAAATTATGAAAATGCATTCAGTATTTTAGCCGTGATAAATGTGTAAGAAGTTGTGAAAATCGCCGATTTGTTTCAAAATTTATGAAGTGTAAACATGACCTTTTTCACGGTCTGTGTCTGTGCTGTGTCTTTATTATTTTTTTGAGATTTTCTAATTTTATATGGGAATGTAGTCCATTGTTTCCCCTTTATTTTGCCGTATTGTTTTTTTAATACAAACAATTCGCTTACATGATATGAAGTGCGGGAGTAGGGCGATTTGCTGATTTTTTCCCCGTCTCGCTAGATGCGAGGCAATGCAAACACGTGGGTGAAAATAGCCCCAAGCGAAATAAGGCTTCGGAGCGAAGCACGACAAAATTGGCCTTTTGTAAAGCTAATTATCGATGCGTTACGGGTCAACAATGCACACGCAATTTGGTGTGAATTTTACTTGATATTTCGACCGGACATTGACACATACTCGTTATCGTGGCTAACTGCGAGATGTATGTAAACAAGTTTTCATGTGGCGATCCACGGACACACTTCGTCTCGCATTTCGCCTGGGGGGCAAATATAATTATTACTTACCCGGTAAATGCACTAAGTCCAACGTACGCATCTCGCCAAGGGGTCTAACATTTTCTCTATGAGATAATTACGGGACCCGCAAGTTAAGGGTTAACATGATATCTCATGAAGCGTTGTATTAAGAGTTTTCAAATTTCCTGTCGGCCTACATTGATGGAAGACGCAGACACCAGTCGATTTTGGTGACCGTGACCTTATTTTTAAGGTCAACCTGACCACTTTGACCACTGTTCGAACTCTTGTTTACGCAATATATCATGACTGGATGGACCCAAAGTCTTCAAATTTGGTGTCAGTCTACATTGGGGGATGACGCAGACACCAGTCTTTTGGTGACCTTGACCTTATTTTCAAGGTGACTGACACTTGACCAAATGATGTGTCTTACTAAACTCAATGTTAACAGCGGGGGACATTGCCATGTTAGTGGCAAACACTTGTTGTATTTGACTTACCGAAGCGGTTCTTTACATGAGAGCTCGTTCGACTGATTTATATGTTGCGAAGTGTCATGAAGCCAATGTAACAGAAAAAAGGTCTCATAACTCAGATTTTGATTCCAGATCAGATGTTTGTACCCGATTGAATTGTGTCATGAACCGGGTCAGCTTCCAAGTGCAATTTCCTTCCCGCATTGTAGTTTTGACTATCATTAGCAGCCCCGACTTAGTCGGAGCTGCTATCAGCTTTTGCGCAGTTTTCATCGTCGCTGCGTTTTTTATTGGCAATAACTTTTTTATTTGGTATATTTTTTATTTGATGCCTTAAATATTTTAGGCTTGTTTAGAACCAAAGACAACACTTCTCACTAATTTTTATAATTTTTATCTAACTTATATTACACAATCATTACAAAAATCTTTAATATCCATATTTTACGACCCTAATTGCTTTCTTCATAACCTGTAATTTAAATCATTATTTAAACATTTCTTTAATTACTTAACATTTGCTTTCAATATTGTTCATTATTATTTAATGTATGCCACTTACTTGTTATATTATTTTCAGTTTATATAGTTTAGTCATTCATTATTTACGTTTATATTTTACTTGTGGTAAGGGCCCGGTGATTGCTTTTTGTTTGTATGCGACATATCATACGCATGCGCACTTGTAATAATTATTTCCTTTGTCTCAATCGCAGACACTTTTCATCCGTTATTATCAATTACTTCTGAGTTTCAGTATCAATTCATTTGATACCTATCAGCTATTTCATTACCCTATGTAGCCGCACATCGGTGTGTATGTCACAATGCCTCCCGTTAGGAATCGGCGGAGTTTGAGACAACGAGGTGCTGGTGAAGGTGAAAAACAACAGGACGAGGGAATTCCAACCCCCGATAGCGATTCCGAATCTGCACTTCCGGACATTCCAGCGAACTGGCATGTCGCTAAATTACGGCGGAAAATAGGCGTCAACTTAGGCATTCATTATCTTCCTACCACCCTCTCTAGATCTCAACTCCTTAAGATCTATTCTCAGAATAAGAGGACCACTGTCGTGACTGTGACGTCATCTGCAAGTGCCAGTTTGTCGACCCCACATCAGGAAACACCTCCGCCACATACGGGGAATCAACCATCGCAGTCTGAGTTCTCAGCTCTAGCCGAGCAGGTGGAAGTACTACAACAATCTGTGGCCACACTTACTAGGGCTCTACTACCATCTACAACTTCTACTACTACTGCCCCTATCAACGACAATGCTCTGCCAGGCACCACAGAGCGATCTAGCATTCGGATGGCAGGTAGGAACACCTTGGCATCTGCTCTCTCTAATTTCAATCTCAGAGCCCAGGATGGTGTTTTCTCAAGTGGAAGGGACCCAAATACTTTGTCCCGTCTTGACACTGTCTCCCCCCACCTCCGCCAATCCATCATTGAGGGTAAGGACATCAACCTTGCCCTCTTGCTGTGTCCTGATGAGGTCCATTTCAACCCCAAGTCAATCGAAGTTGGTAATGGGGAATTGAAACTGAAGCAAACTAGAGACCAACGCCTTCTCCAACCCCTCTCCTTGCCGCAATTCCTGAAAGCATTTGAGCGATACAAACGTATCCTCACAGAAGCCTTTCCGTCTAGGCTCAACGATTTAAACGATTACCAAACTCTTATAATTGGCCTAGCTGAGGAGTCTGCCATCAAGTTTTACTCATACCATAAACTCTTTTCCGCTAAGGCAGCAGCAGCTATCGAGCAGATAAATGAACCGGTAGCTTGGGGGAAATTAGACCAAGAATTATACATCAAAGTGTTCTTATCTCCATCGTCATCTCTCTGCCAGTCTTGTCAAGATGTCAACCATTCCACACAGTTCTGTCCGCTGAGGATGCACCTACCGACGTCATCAACACAGCAGTCAAGTAACAGGGAAGTTTCTGCCAACCGTCCAGGGAAAGATTCAAGAGGTCGGCAAATCATCTATCATAATGGCCAGTCATTATGCAACAACTTTAATTATGATCGGTGTGTTCAAGCAAATTGCCGCTTGTTGCATATCTGTGTCACCTGCAGGAACAATCACCCTCACTTTAGATGTAAAGACAAGTCTACCAAGTCGAAACTCAAGGAGGATTGACTCAAACAGCTAGCAGTGCCATCACCTGTGCATGTATCAAAACTGATGGAGTTGTTAACTCCCCACCCTCAGAGAGAGACAGTGCAATATCTCGGGGACGGCTTATAGATATATAGGTATAGATACTCCTCCTACTAAGTCCATGATATGTAAGAACCTGTTATCTACCAAAGGTACCAACAATGCTGAAGCGGTATCTTCACTAGTGACATCTGAGTTAGACAAGGGCTTCTTGATCGGACCCTTCTCTAACGTACCCTTTGACATTGTCAGGATCAATCCTATCGGACTTGTTGAAGGCAAATACTCAAAAAAGAAACGTCTGATTGTGGATTTGTCTGCGCTTCATGAGAATTTAGAACACCCAAGTTTAAATTCTTTGATTGACAAAGAGAAACATTCTTTACAATATGTTCGTATTGACGATGCCATTAACAACATTTTACAACTAAGCAGAAATTCTGTGATGTGTAAGACCGACATTAGTGATGCCTTCAAACTGTGCCCTATTCATCCATCCATGTGGGGTCTACATGGCATCCGGTGGCAAAACCAATTCTATTTCTACACTCGTTTAGTTTTTGGGAGTAGATCAAGTCCCAAAATCTTTGATACACTTGCCTCATCTCTATGTTGGATAGCACAGCATGAATATGGGATCGATCACATACTGCATCTGTTGGATGATTTCATATGTTTTAATCGGTCTCCCTCCGAAGGCAGTGTGACTATGCATAACTTGTTACGGATGTTTCAGGACTTACACATTCCCCTAGCAAGCCACAAGACAGTCGGACCGACTTCATGCATAGAATATTTGGGTGTCATTTTAGATACAGTTAAAATGGAAGCGCGGCTGCCCCAAGAGAAAATTGTCCGTATCTTGGAGAAGATGGAGTCAATCCGAGAGAAGAGAGCTGTGACTAAAAGAGAGCTACTCGTTGTATTAGGACACATGAACTTTGCTATGCGTGTGATACCACCAGGCAGATCCTTCATTAGTTATCTGTTGACTGTTGCTCATTCTGTTAGTGGTTTAAAAGAGAAAGTGAACCTGTCAGCTGATTGTCGACTAGACTTAAGTATGTGGAGGAAGTGCCTGAAAGAATGGAATGGTGTACTGTTTCCTTGTTTAGGAATGAGTTCATAGATTCACCTGACTTCCTATTGTACACAGATGCTGCAGCTTCTATTGGTTATGGTGGTTTCTTCCAATCTCAGTGGTTTGCAGCGGAGTGGCCAGCTGAACTGTTACACTTGGCTAAAGATGAGATGTCGATTGCACTGCTAGAACTTTTCACTATAGTGTCAGCCGTTTACATTTGGGGGAGACAGTGGTGCAGACAAAGTGTTCGAATTTATTGTGACAATATGGCAACTGTTAGCATGATTAATAAAGGCCGCTCCAAGTCTCGTGTCATTATGAGGCTATTACGGCGATTAACCTTGATGTCTACCCAATTCAACTGTACAATTCATGCTAAACATGTTCCCGGCAAATATAATGTGATCAGTGACGCTCTGTCTCGCTTACAGATGGAGAAGTTCCGGAACCTAGCCCCACACGCTCGGCAGCACCCCTGCAAGTGTCCACCAGTGAGTGCCCTGATGTTTCCATAGAGAGTGGTCTCCATTCAACACAGCGACAACAGGACCATGACAGACCTGACCAGCTTGTGGGATAATTCAGTGTCCTGCAAAACCTTAAGCTTGTACCAGACAGGATATAAGCCGTATGTTACGTTCATGATGTTGTGTGGATTTGCGTGGCAGCCCCACACTTTGCCCCCCATCTCTGAGGAGTTACTTCTTCAATTCATGGCGCACTGCCACAGCCAGCTTCATTTGAAGTACTCAACTTTTAAGTCCTACATGTGCGGAATTAGATTCATGTATCTCAAATTCAATGTAGACAACCCCTGGACAAACACCAACTTGCTGAGACTGACTACACTGGAACGTGGGATCAAACGCAGACAGGGATTAAGCACCTATGTGAGACTACTTATCACGACGGCCATTCTTACTAGGTTGTGTCTAGCCCTAAATAGGGGTGTGTTTCATAACGATGTGTGTCTTCTTATGAAAGCAGTGTGTTGCTTGGCCTTCTTTGGCTTCCTCAGATGTGGTGAGATTACTTGTAATGTGTTCAGCCCAGTACACCACCTATGTATCAAATCAGTGAAATTTGCAGGCGATTTGACATCTCTTACGTTCTCCTTGTCATCCTCTAAAACGGATCCATTCAGGCGTGGAATGGATGTTGTGATGTGTGCTACAAACTCTAATATATGCCCTGTTGCAAGCATGTTCTCTTATGTGTTCACCAGGCGAAACTCTTCGAGAGACGACCCCTTGTTTATCATGCCTGGTAACAAAGCACTGTCACGCCCATTCTTTATACAGCACCTGAAACAGTTGTTAAAAATATCAGGTTATGATGACAAAGCTTACAATGGCCATTCCTTCTGTATAGGAGCAGCGACATCTGCCGCTCAGGCAGGTGTACCCGACCATTTGATCCAAACACTTGGCAGATGGTCTTCAAACTGTTACACTAGGTACATAAGAACCTCTAAGTCTGCCATCTGCCAAGCGCAGAACCAGATGGCTACCTCTTCAAGCATACCATGATCCATGGATGCCACCAGACTGTAATATTTGAATGCTTCATTTTCTGAGTTGCACCATAGTTGGGGTACTCTTAATTTGCCACTTCATCTCTTTATCTACTCTATCTATTGTTAACCCTTGACAGGAGCTTACACTAGCTTGTCCGTCCATTTGTTGCCTGTATGTTATACCTTATATTTAGCATTACCCATGCAGTATTACATTTCTTTTGATGTAACATTCTTAATTATTGGCTCTTGCATCCTTTGTGTCAACCTTAATTATCTCATACCTTTGACGTGAGCATCTTATTTATCACTGATGTGACCATACTTTTATGTCCATAAGTTTCAGTACCTATCTGTGTCATAAATTCATGTTTTGCATAATTGTCTTACATTTATTGTCTTTTTCATTGTCTTTAGGTTTTGGAATAACTACTTATCTCCCTCCAATTCAATTACTTTGGGGATTCTCAGGTATCTATCAATATCACCTTCGTATGGGGAATCTCACCCCCAAATCGTAATTTCATGGGAAACTGGTCGCCATTCGGTTGTGGGCGCGCAACCCCAACCAGTCTTTGGTCTTCGTTTCAATCTTCAGTGCGATTCAGTATCATACAGGGCGCGCACCCCTCGTATACCCATGACGGGCATAGGTTTAAACCTTGCTCACTCTTCTTTGACCTTGAGAATCCCTAAATCCTAAACCTTATTAAATATTTAATGCTTTTAATGTGTTTGTTGTTCTTTGGTTGTAAAGGTATATTGTTTTTCACCTGTCCGTCTGTCTGTCTGTCCGTCTGTCCACAAAAACTTTAACCTTGGCCATAACTTTGGATTGCTCAGAGCTAGCGCTTTCATACTTAGCATGTGCAAACCTTGTGATGAGACCTTCAGATGAGGTCATCATATTTGACCTTGTGATCTTGACCTTGCCGCAGTGGACAATATTCAGAAAACTTTAACCTTTGCCATAACTTTAGATTGCTCAGAGCTTTAACAAAGACATCTTGTTTTTTATACGCAAACAATTTTGAAGATTTTGAGATATTTCGTGGCGATGGATAGTACATTATATTTAGAACAATTTATTTTGGTTTTCTACATCTACCAATACAATTACTGATGATCTACAGAGCCCATGGCGCTATGTTTTGAGAATTACCCTTTTATCTTATGGATTTTGCAGGTGCACCTGTTCAAGTTAGGTAAGTATCCAGCTATCTCATCTTTTTAGCTCATAATGCCTGAAAGACCCAATGTTTATTTTAGGGGGTCCATCTGTCCTTAAACATTTTTGCATTTTCGACTTCTTCACCAATACCAATGACTAGAGAGCTGGAATGTTGGGTGCAGACTCCTTTGCCAATGGGGATTCTAAATTGTAGATTTTGTGACCCTGTGACCCCAAATGTTGGTCACAGGGGTCATGACCTAGAAACCCATTTTCACTACAGAAGGCTCCAGAAAGCTGAAATGTTGTTTTAATACACTCCTTTGCCGGTGAGGATTCTAAATTGTAGATTTGGTGACCCTGTGACCGGAAATGTTTGTCAAAGGGGTCATGATCTAAAAACTTCTTTTCATCATCTTCTCCAGTACAAAAAGGCTTTAGAAAACTGAAATGTTTGTACAGAATCTTTGGCCAGTGGGGATTCTAAAGTGCAGATTTGGACCCTGTGACCCCAAATGTGACCTTTGTTCTTCCTACATGTACTTGAAATTTGAAATACCATTGATAAATACTTTACAGTTTAAATCTTATTAAGCTTAATGTTTAAAAGCTGATGAGCCAATGGCTCTAATTTGAACAAAATATTTGCAGTATGTTAAGAGTTGATAATGATATTCATTGAATATTCCTTTGTCAAAGTGTATCATTTACCATGTTTCGAAAAATAGTTTCAGCAGGCCAGTTTCAAGTGAAACTCGTCAACGTGGACCTACCAAAGTGACACCATCCCGAGTGAGGGGTGACAGGCAGACAGCCGCCAAGAGAGAGACCATGTCCCCTGCTTCCCAGTCTACCCCTCAAAGGTATCTCTCTTGCTAACTCAATCAATTAGTCAATCTTTTATATGAAGTAAAACATTCGTTTTTAGCACATCAGGCGCATGGCATGGCATGGCATACGGCGTCCATCCGTAAACATTCCGCTTTATTGACTTCTTCTCAAAAACCAATAACTCTAGAGAGCTGAAATTCTCCTTGGCTGCTGGGGATTCTAAATTGTAGATTTCATGACCCTGGGACCCAAAAAAGGGTCCCAGGGGTCACATCCTTGAAAACCCATTTTCATCTTCTTCTCCAGTTCCAAAAGTTATAGATAGCTGAAAAGTTGTGTGCATACTCCTTGGCCCATGGGGATATTAAATTGTAGATTTCATGATCATGTGACCCCAAATATCGCTGCGGTCGCAATGGACTGTGTCCCATTTATGGACGAGTTCTTGGAATGAAGTGGTATTTAAATCAGTGAGTAATAAATAAAATACTAAACTCGGTTCCGTTTAATAACATATTTATGAAACTTGTGAAATGGTATTTGTATTTCACTCGCTTTCGCTCGTTACATACAAACCACTCACTCGTTTCATAAATATGTTATTAAACGGGACGCCATTAAGTATTCTATAATTCTATATGGTAGATTTGGTGAAACTGTGGCCCCAAATAAGGGTCTCCTAGGCGATCAACTAATAACCTATTTTCATCTTCTACTCCAGAACAAAACAAAAAAAAGTGAGCAGAGTCTTAAGCCAATGGGGATTTTAAATAGTAAATTTGGTGACCCTGTGACCCCAAATATGGGTCACAACCTAAAACCTGTTGTAAGAGCTTTGAAGATTTTATTAGCACTTCTTTAAGTTTTGAGAAGTAATCAGGAATTGAGAAAAGAAAGTAACTTTGTAGTTAATCTTATTTGATAGTTATGTGAAATATATGTTAACTTTAGATTAATATCTACATTATGGACATGTTTGATGTAATCAATGTGAAATAAGAACTGTCGAATAGCCAATGAACTGAATATTGTGACAGGCCGCAAAGGAATAAATTGAAGATGAGATCATGACATCACATCTTCTTCTCAAGTACAAAAAAATTAATAAGTGTGGGGAAAACAACATTTAAAATATATAATTCACTGGCTGTGAGTCCAGGGTCTACATGTTGTGTAATAGTATTGCGTTGACCTGGGCAGTGACCAGTTATCTTAACTCGTTAGAGCTCAAACAGAAGTTTCAGGTTACTTCAAACTTCTATGTTGTGTTGCAGTTTTACACTCATATGCTCAAGAGAATTTATTTATAAAGTATCAACATTTTATTTCATATCGAAAAGGAGCCTATGAGAAACAGAATTTTCAGAAACAGATTTGGGCTCCTTTTCAATATGTAATAAATGTTGATAACATGCAAAGGTCGACAATATCTATAATGAATGTGGTTCAGCGTGTAACCAATTTTTAGCTGATCAGGCCTGAAAAGCCCGATGGGCTTATGGCATGGCATGACGTCCGGTGTCCGTCCATCCGTCCGTCCGTAAACTCCACAGAGCTGAAATGTTATATGCAGACTCCTTGGCCAATGGGGATTCTAGATTGTAGATTTCGTGACCTGATGACCCCAAATGGGATCACAGGGGTCACATGCTTAAAACCCTATTTTCATTTTCTTCTCCAGGTCCAAAAGGTCTAGAGGGCTGAAAAGTTGTGTGCAGACTCCTTGGCCAATGGGGATTTAAAAGTGTAGATTTTGTGACCCTGAGACCCCAATCTAGGTCATGGATCATGACCCAAAAACCTAAGTTCCTAAGAGATGATGAAAAACATAATTCCTGATGAGCTTCATAGCCAATGGCTCTATTTTTTCTAAATTCATTTAGCTTTCAGATGAGCTATGACACATAGCTGTATTTGTTGCTGTGATTTAGGATAAGATTTTTTAAGACGTGTACCCTTAAAAACGAAAAAGTTCGCCAAATTTATAGTTTTTTCGAAACAGCAAAAATCTATTGTTAAAGGAATATTCCAGCGTAATTTCAAATTATTTCCCATAAAAGATTGGGTTATCAGGTATTTTCTCACAAAATATGTTTGTATTTTGTCAATGGGTTAAATAATTACATCAAATAAAAACCGTCACTTTGGCTCAACGTGGGGGTCGCCATCTTTCTTGAAAATCTGCGGTAAATGACACACCAACGTAAATCCGTGCAAGGAGTTTCGATTGTAAACTCCGTACATCATTGTGCGGTAGAGTTTGTACAATAATCTAGACTCACTGTCTGTCTGCGCTGTGCACTTGTCATCGTGTGATGTGAATACGACTGATTAAAACCCCGTAGTGACAATAAAATACAGGGATATTCGATCATGGCACTGAATACATCATATTTTATATTCCATCAGTTCTTCAAGACTGTTTGTTTGAATGAAACATTCACATAACACGTAAGTCTTGTTCGCGCATGCGCATTGTTAAGTCAAGCACCATGACTAAGAAAATTGGCCAGTTACAAATAAAATAATATTTACAGATATCTTAATGGATATTAAATTAGTAATGGATTAGTAAATTTATCAACTAGGCCTACTTGAGGTGCAATGAAATGTTTGTCAACGTCGAGAAAGAAATTTTGACACTCGTTTTATTTGCATTCGTTGACCTGCAGTTTGTGTATTCAAAAGTTTAATATACAATTATTTTTGGCTCATCGAGCAATTTATTTTTAGACAAAACCCCGTTTTGACTATTTATCAAATAATAAACCTTTCCTAAATAGAATAAAATAAGGATAAAATTTATAGTTGAGTGATTTAATTTTTTAGGATTATAAAATTGTTTGATATAAATAAATAATTGAACCTGCTTCAAGTAACTGTACTTTCAATTAGTATATATCTGTAATTAATTCCAAATACACAATTCCACACTAACATATGTGTATTTAATTTGTAACTTGTACGATCAATTCATATTTTACTTCAGGATTTTCAAAATGGGTTGTAAATAGCCATATTGTTTAAATTACAATTATAATTTTAAAAACGTAATCACCTAATTTTCAATCACAATGCAATGTCGAGTGTAGGTGACTTCGTAGGAGGATCCGGTTTGTAGGACATTTTTTTCGATGAATTCGTAGGAGGATTTTTCATTTTTAAAATGCTGGATGATCGGCAATGTTTATTTTGATTTTATATTTAATTTGTTGTTTTAAAGATCTGATGAAATGAATTTTTCTCAAGAATGACAGATGATTACCTCTACGTATATTGTAGATTGGAATCAATTGAGCAGAAAATCGAGACAACATACACTTGCAATTGATAATTAAAACGATTTTAATTCGCCCATTTTAACACTAGCGCAATCAGTAGGGCGATTCATTTTGTAAATGCTCACTGAGGCGTGACTGTGATAAGCGACAGACTGGGTCGGCTAGACAGCTACTCCGCCGCCTCTCGTTAATTAATTCATGATGATTATCACTGCCGCTTAATGAATTTATGAGGTGTATTACATTGCCAAAAAGACATGTTTATGTAATAATTATGTAATTGTCATCTGCGGAATTACCTAGATGGATATCTAAACATTTGATATATGGGAAATTTAAGTTGGTTTATTGAAGATTTCTTTGTGAAATTAACAACCAAAATGTTGCGAAATTACGTTGAGTTATGACTATCGCCGAAAATCAGACTCCTCTTCATACGTCACAGAAGTCATCCCTTCAGGGGCCACACCCCCGCAGACTTTCATTCTGGTCGCCGGGGCTAAATAAGGCGTTTTTTTATAAAGCCGTATATAAGTAATTTATGGACCGATTTCAGAAATTTAAAATCGAGCAATTGTCAAATTGACATCCCATTCTAATGAACCCGATTTTGACCATATGTCATTTCATCTATCCTTTAATGAATAAAGTAATCTGGTAAGTATAACATTTATTCATTGTAACAATTATATCAGTAGTGATTTGACGATTAACAGATGTCCCTGAAGATGAGAAGACTAATTTATTTTTTATCAGTGAACTAAGAATAAGATTATGTGACCGTAAGTAATTAACAATTAGCCTATCAATCAGTGCTTTTCTCAGATTAATGTCATATAAAATGACAAAATCGTAATTAAGTAACTTCATTATAATAATCCTCCTACGAATTCACCGAAATATCCTCCTACGAACTGGAATGGACCGCTTAATACTTTCATCTTGTCAAAAGTTTAATGATGAACTAATCCCTAAAATATATATTCTGTCGTTAAAATGAAATACAATTGAATAAGTTGAAATACTGATGGAGATTTATAATAATATTGCTTAATATACTTTATTCTATAAATATGATATAATGGACATTTAAGTATTAAATGAAATTCATCTTTGATATCGTCTTTACACATTTGGCATTTACGACTTGCATAATCTAAATTTTGGTATCTGCAGGTTTCTACCGCTAAGTCTAAGTCTAACTCAGGTGTGTGTTGAGATGTGTTTATGGTCCTTTACTTTGTTGGCTACTTACCGTTTTCATCTTCACCGGCATCTGCTAATCTTCCAATCGTTGCTCATATGCGTTAAATTGTTTACACATGAAATCATACTTACCCGATTATTTTTTTTATTGATACGAACACAAAATGGGTAAACACTGCCGATCATTTGGCATAGGCTACTCTGTTTGAAACTCTCCCAGGAAATCACCGAAATTTACCAGAACTCACAGTAATGTTTACATATTCTGCTGTCATCCATTTCCCCAATTATACTTTAAACTGCAGATGCTAATTACAAATGTTATTACTAATATTATTTCCTAATATTGATATTTAATATTATATCCTAAATATTGTTAACAAGATATTTCATGCTTCACTGATTCATTTCAATAAGACAATTCATTAGAATTTGACTAAACTTATTATCTTCATGAAAATCCATAACAATAAGAAAATTATCATAATTTATATCAATTGAAATAATGAATGCCGAAATTATAAATCCTAAAACAATCATACATCACTACAACCACTACCATAATTCGTAATCAAATTGGTCTCGTACGAA
Source organism: Gibbula magus (assembly GCA_936450465.1). Classification (NCBI taxonomy): domain Eukaryota; kingdom Metazoa; phylum Mollusca; class Gastropoda; order Trochida; family Trochidae; genus Gibbula; species Gibbula magus. The sequence goes on from OW388296.1 coordinate 36,434,054, forward strand.
CAGTGATATAAATTTTAATGGAATACAATAAAATCATAATAACTAAGTTTCAGATCAATGAAACATATTAAACGATCAGAATAAAATACACAAAGAAAGAAAGCCAATTTCTAGTCGAATCAAATATATCTTAATACGTACATACGAATTACGTTTTGATTACGAACTTGTCACAATACACCGAGTCTTTGCTTAGTTTAGGATTCGAAATATTGTTACAAAATCAATGTAATTATACTACTAATAAACTTAATTTCTGTAAAATATGTTATTTTACTATTGAATTTATATCAACAAGGGTATTTCAGAAGTAATCTAAATTTAAATACTTATGGAATGGTCTAGATTTTTTTTTCAAAATTATCAAAATGTTCAAACCTCGCGTTGCCCGAACTTGAACAGCTGAAACAGTTGCAAATCTTAATTGTGCAAGCATATATTCCCGATTTTGTGCAGCAATCTACTGTTAAAAATCTTATATTTATTTGATCTGGGGATCGTAAATTATTACGTTTTGGGCAGCGGGGGCGATCATACTCCGGTCCTTACGATTTTAAAAAAACATGCATGACAGGCCCGCACCTCTCGCCATTGAAAACAGCGGCGTCCCCTATTTTCGTGGTGTGTCTTTCATAGCGTAATCTCGTCGTTTCACACTCTCGTTCTGGCAACATGGCGGCGCCCTGTGAGTCCGATAATTGCGTTTTTCCTCTGTTTAAATTTTTATTACAGATGTTGCAAAGTACCTAAAAAAAATATTGGATAGGATGTATCACTAGCCTAACAAACATTCTTTTATTAGCTTTATTTTCATTTTGCGATGGAATATTCCTTTAAGGCCGAAACTAATCGACGGGGAATGTTGTTACCCATATTTTGGTGAAAGTTTTATGAAAATATCTTGATTAGATTTCGAGCTATATTCCCCGTGGGGCCCTTACGAGGCGGAGCCGAGTAAGGCTTCAACGGGGAAAAGTGTTGGGTATCATTTGATACACGAGGAAAAGTCTTATACCCCACTTACGGTCGAGTGTAAGCGGATACTATTTCATAATATTTCAAAACAAATACAGCTGTTAACAAGCTTGTGCATGAAACGCAAAACCCAAATCTGTGACAACGCAGTCCTTGCTGCGTTGTATGGTTACCCATGTTTGGGGCTCGAAATCTAATTGATATGGCCTAATGACGGCATATTCAACGCATATGTACGTGCATCTTGCTGAAATGTACAGCTAACGCTATAAACTGCATGGCTAGTGTCAACTTGGCCAAAGTTTAGAGAAAACAGAAACAAGTTTCAGTATGTTAAGACATTTTGCACCCAAAATTAAATTCCATTCTTATATAAAAAGAAAAACATAAATTTGTGATATTATTTCAAGCATTATAAGAACCTTATTCATTTGGTCATGAAAAAATGTTCAGAGTTTCAACTGGCTTCGTGGTGTAATGGTTAGGTCGTTCGGCCAGAAAGCAACAGGACATGGGTTCGATCCCTGGTTCCTTATATGCTCATTTATAATCTGACATTTTATAAAGTATCATCACTTAGAATTTGGAAATTTAAAAAAATTGACTACATTGTTTCTCAGCTGTTAAAAAGTGTAGGTATATCAGAAAAAGTGTAAGTATATCAGAAAAAAAGTATAGGTATATCAGAAAAAATGTAGGTGTAATGGCTTATACACCTACACTTTTAACACAAGAAACCATAGCAACGAGACCGGAAGTTGGGTATAAGTCCAAATTGTGCCGAAACTTATCAATTTCTATATGATAATGATATGTTATAGAATTGTTATTATGGTTATTATAAAATTATTGCAATAAATAACTATGACATGAGTTTTTTCCAGACAGAGTTATGTCCATGTGCACATGGAGCCGACAAATCATCATTTAAGAATAGACCATATTCAAGGGCAGATACTTTTAGTTGTAGGATGAAATTCAAAATTTTGGCTTGCCACTTTGTTGGCCATTCATTGAGCTATCACACATAGCTGTAAATATTGCCGTTATTTTGAAGAAGATTTTCAAAGACGTGTACTCTCAAAACTGCAAAAGTTCACCAAATTCTAAGTTTTTTCCAAATAGCAAAAAATCTATTATTACGGCCGCAAACCGAAAGAAGCGTTATCGATGGGAAATGTTATTGCGCAAATTTTGGTGAAGGTTTTGTGAAACTGTCTTGAATAGTTTTCGAGCTATTGAGGTTTGAAGTTTTAACTTCAAGGGGAGATAACTCAAGAACCAGATCGAAATTTACAAAAATGGCTTGTGCAGAGCGAGATTGTGATAAGAGCTGTCATCCTTGAAACTTTCATGCAAATTGTTCCAGCTGTTAGTTCTGAATCGGTTTCACAAAGTCTGTGGAATAATAATAATAAACATGCCAACAACAATAACATGCCAACAACACTAAGAATTGCTGAATCCTTAAAAATCTGGATAATAACAATAGGTCTTTGAGATATACGTCTTGAAAACCAAATAATAATAATAATAATAGTGTTTCTTGCCTTTTCAAGAATTTGTTTAATATCAACAGAGCTAAAAAAAAACAGGGATACAAATACATACTATAATTCTATTCATTTGACATATAAATTAAAGTATTTACACATGTATTTAAAAGAGATACTGTGTTTGGAACAAATTACGTACGGTCTCTCAGAGTTTTCAAAACCAGGATTTTGTAGTGGCTGCCTGAAGGGAGGATGTGATATTCCAAATGTAAATAATGAGTTGGGTCAGATATGCGCAATATGCGCGCTCAGGAGTTTTGATTTCATAAAGCTGGAAATAAAGACAAACTCTTGATGACAATAGAATTATAACCAAAGGTCCCATGCTAATAATTTTTATATCATTGTAAAGACAAACATCTAGTCTTCAAATCCATATATAAATTGCAGTAGCACGCTCCGAATTTATGATGTTATAAGGCCCGAATTAAAGACAATCTTTACAAAGTAATGGAAAGCAAACGAAAAATCGTAGAAAATTCATTCGAAGTCGCGGGTATGAATTAACCATTTGTGTACGGGTGCCGCGACTTGAATTTGTATTGAACGCCCGTATATAGTCTGTATTCGTCATGTAGATGCGGTATATTTCGTAAAAATGGTACCGGAATCGCCGCCTGGAAATTCCACCAGCAGAGCTAATTAGTGCCTAAGGCAAAATACTGCTGCAAGCTGGAGGGTCTGTAAATTCCGCCGCATGGGCTAAAATGGGTAAAATAGAAATATGCAATGTAAGGGTTAACTTAGTCAAATTCTGAGCATTGTCCGATCGATAACAGAAAAACTATTCATCTCATCCTATTCAAATTTGGCACTTGTATAACATTTATTCGTTGTAACAATTATATCAGTAGTGATTTGACGATTAACAGATGTCCCTGAAGATGAGAAGACTAATTTATTTTTTATCAGTGAACTAAGAATAAGATTATGTGACCGTAAGTAATTAACAATTAGCCTATCAATCAGTGCTTTTCTCAGATTAATGTCATATAAAATGACAAAATCGTAATTAAGTAACTTCATTATAATAATCCTCCTACGAATTCACCGAAATATCCTCCTACGAACTGGAATGGACCGCTTAATACTTTCATCTTGTCAAAAGTTTAATGATGAACTAATCCCTAAAATATATATTCTGTCGTTAAAATGAAATACAATTGAATAAGTTGAAATACTGATGGAGATTTATAATAATATTGCTTAATATACTTTATTCTATAAATATGATATAATGGACATTTAAGTATTAAATGAAATTCATCTTTGATATCGTCTTTACACATTTGGCATTTACGACTTGCATAATCTAAATTTTGGTATCTGCAGGTTTCTACCGCTAAGTCTAAGTCTAACTCAGGTGTGTGTTGAGATGTGTTTATGGTCCTTTACTTTGTTGGCTACTTACCGTTTTCATCTTCACCGGCATCTGCTAATCTTCCAATCGTTGCTCATATGCGTTAAATTGTTTACACATGAAATCATACTTACCCGATTATTTTTTTTATTGATACGAACACAAAATGGGTAAACACTGCCGATCATTTGGCATAGGCTACTCTGTTTGAAACTCTCCCAGGAAATCACCGAAATTTACCAGAACTCACAGTAATGTTTACATATTCTGCTGTCATCCATTTCCCCAATTATACTTTAAACTGCAGATGCTAATTACAAATGTTATTACTAATATTATTTCCTAATATTGATATTTAATATTATATCCTAAATATTGTTAACAAGATATTTCATGCTTCACTGATTCATTTCAATAAGACAATTCATTAGAATTTGACTAAACTTATTATCTTCATGAAAATCCATAACAATAAGAAAATTATCATAATTTATATCAATTGAAATAATGAATGCCGAAATTATAAATCCTAAAACAATCATACATCACTACAACCACTACCATAATTCGTAATCAAATTGGTCTCGTACGAACAGTGATATAAATTTTAATGGAATACAATAAAATCATAATAACTAAGTTTCAGATCAATGAAACATATTAAACGATCAGAATAAAATACACAAAGAAAGAAAGCCAATTTCTAGTCGAATCAAATATATCTTAATACGTACATACGAATTACGTTTTGATTACGAACTTGTCACAATACACCGAGTCTTTGCTTAGTTTAGGATTCGAAATATTGTTACAAAATCAATGTAATTATACTACTAATAAACTTAATTTCTGTAAAATATGTTATTTTACTATTGAATTTATATCAACAAGGGTATTTCAGAAGTAATCTAAATTTAAATACTTATGGAATGGTCTAGATTTTTTTTTCAAAATTATCAAAATGTTCAAACCTCGCGTTGCCCGAACTTGAACAGCTGAAACAGTTGCAAATCTTAATTGTGCAAGCATATATTCCCGATTTTGTGCAGCAATCTACTGTTAAAAATCTTATATTTATTTGATCTGGGGATCGTAAATTATTACGTTTTGGGCAGCGGGGGCGATCATACTCCGGTCCTTACGATTTTTAAAAAACATGCATGACAGGCCCGCACCTCTCGCCATTGAAAACAGCGGCGTCCCCTATTTTCGTGGTGTGTCTTTCATAGCGTAATCTCGTCGTTTCACACTCTCGTTCTGGCAACATGGCGGCGCCCTGTGAGTCCGATAATTGCGTTTTTCCTCTGTTTAAATTTTTATTACAAATGTTGCAAAGTACCTAAAAAAATATTGGATAGGATGTATCACTAGCCTAACAAACATTCTTTTATTAGCTTTATTTTCATTTTGCGATGGAATATTCCTTTAAGGCCGAAACTAATCGACGGGGAATGTTGTTACCCATATTTTGGTGAAAGTTTTATGAAAATATCTTGATTAGATTTCGAGCTATATTCCCCGTGGGGCCCTTACGAGGCGGAGCCGAGTAAGGCTTCAACGGGGAAAAGTGTTGGGTATCATTTGATACACGAGGAAAAGTCTTATACCCCACTTACGGTCGAGTGTAAGCGGATACTATTTCATAATATTTCAAAACAAATACAGCTGTTAACAAGCTTGTGCATGAAACGCACAACCCAAATCTGTGACAACGCAGTCCGTGCTGCGTTGTATGGTTACCCATGTTTGGGGCTCGAAATCTAATTGATATGGCCTAATGACGGCATATTCAACGCATATGCATGTGCATCTTGCTGAAATGTACAGCTAACGCTATAAACTGCATGGCTAGTGTCAACTTGGCCAAAGTTTAGAGAAAACAGAAACAAGTTTCAGTATGTTAACCCTTAACATGCGGGCGACGGAATAATCCGGGCGGGCTATAAGCGATTCGTAGGTACTCCAGTACGGATCCCGGATCGCTTACTTAGAAGAATTCACGCCTGTCTATGTACTGGGCTAGCCTCCATACCGGGTCCCGAGTCGATTGTTTCCGCGACTCGCTGCATGAGAATGGCTGTATTTATGCCTCGCAGCCCGCAATGAGAATAAAACTTTCTTCAGTGTCTGGTCAGAACGTCCAGCAAAATTCACACCAATTTGCGTGTGCATTGTTGACCCGTAACGCATCGATAATTAGCTTTACAAAAGGCCAATTTTGTCCTGCTTCGCTCCGATGGCTACACTGCCCGGCGGCTAATTAGCACCTAAGTGTCTGCACTGCCCCGGGGTGAGATAGGCCCGTACAGGCTTATCTGTCTCGCATCCCGCCACATGGGCAGATAGCCTATGTTTATCTGTCTCGCATCTCGCCACATGGGCAGATAGCTTCTAATTACGGGAAGATATTGCGATAAGCAACCTTTCTCTCGCACTTCGTATCATATGAACCAATTGGTTGTTTTCATTTTTTTTTATACCAAAATAAAGAGGAAAGAATGGCCTTTATTCCCATATAAAAATCGCAATTGCGCTAACATAACTGAAAATACAGCAATCGCACAGAGATAGCCGACTTTCGCACTTTTGAATTTTGATACATGTGGCGCATTTACCCCAACATGCCTCGGCGCTCTATTTCTAAGAAACTACTTGGGATATTTTCATAATTTTTTTATCAGTATATAGATAAAAGAATTGTCTTCAATTCCATATAAAATACGTGTATTTTCGGCAATAACTTTTGATGCGCCAGGTGTCGCGCAGAAGGTGATATTCGGCTTTGAATAAGTGGCGCTCTTAGCATATACCATCATTACGGGCTTTATAACTTGTGAACCGCAAGTCCGATTTTTATAATTTTTACATCATTGTAAAGAGAAAAACATTGTCTTCAATTCCATGTATAATGCGCATGTTTTCGGGAAGAACTCTGCATGCGCAAAGCGCCGCGCCAAAAGGTATAATTTTCGCACTTCATAACTTTTGAACCGCAAGTCCGATTTTTATAATTTTTACATCATTGTAAAGAGAAAAACGTTGTCTTTAATTCCAGATATAATGCGCATGTTTTTGGGAAGAACTATGCATGCGCGAAGAGCCGCAATATTGATGTACGCATAAGTGAAGAAGTATGATAATATATAACTAAAATACTGTTCTTTTGATACGCAAATATAGAGCTTTATAAACGATGAACAACTGTCATGACGGAATTTTGTTTCCAGTTTTGGAAAAAAAATAATAACATAAAAGTGAAAATATATTTGAGTACGGGACCCGCCGCTCGGGGAAAAGCCTTTTCGTGGGAATATTTTCTCAGGAAAATATTTCACTTTTCGGAGTTTCTAAAAATGCGTGAACATTTTTGTTACTGATGCCATTTGCGAAAGGTTTTTATTTCTAAAATTCAAATGCGAGGGCGCACCTTTCTAAACCATTTGAATTGAATTTATTATTTTATCTTTTACATTATTGAATAAAAGACGTTTCATTCAATAAGATTTGAAGAATTATTTATATGTGTAGCGGACTGAACTGAGCAGATGGAGAATTTGATTCCTCACCACTTTTATTACCAAAGTTCTTTTGTATCACAATTACTTTTTTAGGTATTAGTTTTTTCGTGAGCAGGGGAATTTCCGACGGGATTCGCCATGACATAATGAGAAAAAATTCCCATGAACATGGGCGTGGTCCGTCATCTTCGGGACCGACCCACAAGTATAAATATCTACCGGGGGGTGCGCGGACCCCCCCGCTTTTGGTCGCCACCCCCCAAACTTTTTGTGCAAATTATTATTTTTTTTCTACTTTGAAATAAAGGTTCGTGTCATTCCGAGGTATGAAGGTTTCTGCTATATATGTCGAGAGGGCATGGGAACCCATTCCCAATAGAATCCGGGGTTCGTCCCATAGGATTGTTCCTCGGAGTCTCTCGTTCTCAAAAGAGAACATGGGAAACCTGTCCCGCAATTGAATCCGGGGTCCGCCGCGGAAGACGGGGACGGGAATTCCCGGAGAGCATGGGAGTAGGCTCCCATGGGTCCGGGCTCCGCCTCGAGAGACCGCTCCTTGGATGCTCTGCTTCTCGAAAAGAGAAGTCATTCGGCAACTGACAACCCGAGCTTCCCTGACAAAGTAGTTTATTTTCCGGGCCTCGCGCCCGGTGCTACACGTCGCCGAGGAAATCAGAAAATGGTCCGTTTGACATATGCGTCGGAAAAATCGGCGCGATGTCAGAAGCCGTCGGCGCCGTCGGCGCTTGCGGCGCAGTCGTCCTAGATGCGCCGGGAGGTTCTGAAACTGGCAAATGAACGTCCATGAAGCTCACATTCATTATCTCTGTATGTTTATTGTCTCTAATCACATGTTATATGTTGCATACATCTAACGCATTTTCAATCATTTACAGGTTGAAGCAGAATGCTGCGCGGACGTGGACGCAAGGCCCTGCGACGGCCTAGGACGTTGCATACTAGGACACGCAGCTTTGAAGCCGTTACAAGCGACGACGACTTCATCAACGAGATCCATGCTGATGAAGCCTCTGATATGGAGTCAACTGACAGTGATGGTAGCAGTGGTTTAGACAGTGATGATGCATATGATCGGGACACTGTAATAGATAGTGAACATGGTGACACAGATGCTCTGAGTGATATAGAGACAGAGATTGCCAGAAAGATTCTAGCCGCCGGTAATTCCACCGAAGAAGACTTTAGTGGTTTTGAGGAGGAGTTTGCCGAAATACCACAATATAATCATGATAATTCACAGACGTTTGATGAGTGGGTGGATGGTCCGCGGCCACGTGTAAACTTGCCTTTCACTGGTCAAACTGGGTTGCGCCAGTTCATAGAACTTCCTGAGAACCCTGAACCTATTGACTTTTTCAATTTGTTTATACATAATGATGACTATGAGGATATGGCAACGGAAACCAATAGATATTTCAAACAAGCAATGGAGGACAAAATTCTAAGACCCCGTTCAAGAATGCAACAGTGGCAAGACACTAATGCAGAAGAGATGAAGGTATTTGTAGCCATGACAATTGCCATGTCATTGGTTGTGCAGAGAAACTTTGCTGATTACTGGTCAACAAGTGATGTTACCTCAACGCCTTTCTTCGCCAAGTGCATGCCCCGAGACAGGTTTTGGCTTCTTATAACCTACCTACACTTGGCTGACAACAGGAGGATGCCGGGCCGTAACACCCCGTGCTTTTCACCAATAAATAAACTGGGACACTTGTATAACCGGATAGTTCACCGTTTTTCAAGAGTGTATAAACCGCATCAAAACATTTCAGTCGACGAGGGCATGGTGCCCTGGAAAGGTAACTTATCTTTCAAAGTTTATCTTCCCGACAAGCCTAAGAAGTATGGGATAAAGGCTTTCATGTTGTGTGACTCGCACAACGGATACGTTTGCAAGTTCAAACTCTACACTGGAAAAACGAATGAACCGGTTTCTGAAGGTGGCAAAACTTATGATGTAGTCATGGACTTGGTGAACGACTACGTTGGACAGGGGCATCACATCTTTATGGACAACTACTATTCGTCCACAAATCTGTACATAAATTTGTGGGAGCGGGGAATAGGTGCCACGGGGACGTTGAGAGCCAATCGAAAGGGACTTCCTGATTCAGTCAAGAAACCTAAAAAGAAAGCCAAGCAAGGGGACATGACAGTTTCTCACAACCATGGCCTACTCGTTCTTCGCTACGAAGATAGAAAATCAGTGCTTCTCATGTCAACTGTTGAAGATACACAACTTGAACAAACAGGGAAGAAGAACCGGGCAACAGGGGAACCAGTTCTCAAGCCGCACATTGTAACAACGTACAACAAGTACATGGGAGGTGTTGATCGGGCCGACCAGATGTTGTCGTACACGCCGTTCCGAGTGAAGACCCTGAAGTGGTGGAAACAGGTTTGGTTTCACGTTCTCAACGTTGCCATGTTGAACTCTTACATCGTTTATAAAGAATACAGCAAAGATAAACCTCTAAAAACAAGTCGGGAATACAGGAAGGCTTTGGCGCAACATATAGTAACATTTGCGGACAAGGAACAAGTTCCATCACTTTGCAGACGTCCCCGTGGTCGGCCGAGCACGAGCGACGAGAGTGTCACTCGTCTTCATGGACGTCACTTTCCGACGAAGATTGAGCCTGTCGGAAGGAAGAAAAACGTCACAAGGATGTGTGTGGTATGCTCTAAGGCAAAACGCGCCGTCCTCGCAAAACAGATTGAAGAAGGCAATGGGCCAGCAAGGAAGAAAAAACGAGTAGGCAGAGAGTCTTCTTATGAATGTACAGATTGTAATGTTTCTCTGTGCGCCGCACCATGCTTCAAACTGTACCACACCGCCACTGACTATTCCAGGGCTTACATCACTGCCACGGAAAAAGAAAGAAATGAAGAAGGGAATGAAGAAGAAGAAAATTGAAAGTAAAGAGAGCCGAAGTGTGGACAACCAGTATATACACATTATATACATACCTTGTTAGGTCCCTAAAGCTGTTCTGCGCACAACCGCAGGTAAATATTGTGTATATTTGTACGTAAATGCATTGTAATTTCATTGTAATACATGTCATTGCAAATAAAATATTTTTTATTTTATCAAAGAGACAGAGAAAGTGAATGCGATCTTTCATTGGAAGTTCAGCCAGAACCGCATCATAAAAAACACCCATAAATGCTGAACCGGGTGGCCGATTTTCATAAAACTTACATGGGGTAAAGAGGAAAGATTCGGCTTTGATTCAATATAAAATTTATACATGCGCACGAAAAACTAAAGTTGCGGCACGTGCCCCGATATGCGCGATAGTCAAAAAGTTGCCTCAAAGTACCGAGGGTACCTTCATTTGGCCCGCTATAGCTTCCGAACGAAGTTGCGCATTTTTTTTCTTTTTACATCATCGTAAAGAGCAATAAATTGTCTTCAATTCCATGTATCATATGTATATGCGCAGCGAAAAATAAACATGCGGCAAATGATGCGCCAGATGTCGCAAAAAGTTAGTTTTTCAAAAATGAATTTTCTAAGTACTGGGGGTGCCTTCCTTACGCTCTTCATATATTGCGAACCGTTTGACGTATTCCAATAATTTTTATATCATTGTAAAGAGGAATAAATTGTCTTCAAGTACATACGTGTTTCGCATGCGCGCGAAATAATTTACGATTTTATAAAGCTGGAAATAAAGACAAACTTTACACCGCGCAACATGTATTGCGTTCGCCGCGGTGATTAGTGTATGCTGTGCTCATTAGTACCCATTAGTTTCACGCGCGCTCGGCTCTGGCACCCTCGAGGAGGTCTCGAGGAGGTCTCGAGGAGGTAACGGTACTGTAATTAGCACAGTCCCGGGGGGACCAAGCAGTGCCAGTAACTTGGTGCGCGTCGGGACCATTCACGTGGTACTGTCGGGGTAGCGTCACTCTCCTTTGGTTGGTTATATTTTCTGAACCATAAGTCGTATTCTAATAATTTTTACGTCATTGTAAAGAGGAATAAACTATCTACAAGCACATATAAATTTCGCAATATGCGCGCTCAGGAGTTTTGATTTCATGAAGCTGGAAATAAAGACAAACTTTAGATGACAATAGAATTATAACCATAGGTCGCATTCTAATATTTTTTATATCATTGTAAAGACAAACATCTGGTCTTCAAGTCCATAAAAAAATTTCAGTAGCGCGCTCCAAATTCATGATGTTATAAGGCCCGAATTAAAGACAATCTTTACAAAGTAATAGAAAAGTAAAGAAAAATCGTAAAAAAATAATTCAAAGATGCGGGTATGAAGCAACCATTTGTGTACGGGTGCCGCGACTTGAATTTGTATTCAACGCCCGTATATAGGCCGTATTCGCCATGTAGATGCGGTATCTTTTGTAAAAACGGTACCGGAATCGCCGCCTGTAAATTCCGCCAGCAGAGCTAGTTAGTGCCTAAGCTCAAACTACTGCTGCGAGCTGCGAGCCTGTAAATTCCGCCACAGGGGCTAAAAATGGTAAAATATATATACGCAACGTAAGGGTTAAGACATTTTGCACCCAAAATTAAATTCCATTCTTATATAAAAAGAAAAACATAAATTTGTGATATTATTTCAAGCATTATAAGAACCTTATTCATTTGGTCATGAAAAAATGTTCAGAGTTTCAACTGGCTTCGTGGTGTAATGGTTAGGTCGTTCGGCCAGAAAGCAACAGGACATGGGTTCGATCCCTGGTTCCTTATATGCTCATTTATAATCTGACATTTTATAAAGTATCATCACTTAGAATTTGGAAATTTAAAAAAATTGACTACATTGTTTCTCAGCTGTTAAAAAGTGTAGGTATATCAGAAAAAGTGTAAGTATATCAGAAAAAAAGTATAGGTATATCAGAAAAAATGTAGGTGTAATGGCTTATACACCTACACTTTTAACACAAGAAACCATAGCAACGAGACCGGAAGTTGGGTATAAGTCCAAATTGTGCCGAAACTTATCAATTTCTATATGATAATGATATGTTATAGAATTGTTATTATGGTTATTATAAAATTATTGCAATAAATAACTTTGACATGAGTTTTTTCCAGACAGAGTTATGTCCATGTGCACATGGAGCCGACAAATCATCATTTAAGAATAGACCATATTCAAGGGCAGATACTTTTAGTTGTAGGATGAAATTCAAAATTTTGGCTTGCCACTTTGTTGGCCATTCATTGAGCTATCACACATAGCTGTAAATATTGCCGTTATTTTGAAGAAGATTTTCAAAGACGTGTACTCTCAAAACTGCAAAAGTTCACCAAATTCTAAGTTTTTTCCAAATAGCAAAAAATCTATTATTACGGCCGCAAACCGAAAGAAGCGTTATCGATGGGAAATGTTATTGCGCAAATTTTGGTGAAGGTTTTGTGAAACTGTCTTGAATAGTTTTCGAGCTATTGAGGTTTGAAGTTTTAACTTCAAGGGGAGATAACTCAAGAACCAGATCGAAATTTACAAAAATGGCTTGTGCAGAGCGAGATTGTGATAAGAGCTGTCATCCTTGAAACTTTCATGCAAATTGTTCCAGCTGTTAGTTCTGAATCGGTTTCACAAAGTCTGTGGAATAATAATAATAAACATGCCAACAACAATAACATGCCAACAACACTAAGAATTGCTGAATCCTTAAAAATCTGGATAATAACAATAGGTCTTTGAGATATACGTCTTGAAAACCAAATAATAATAATAATAATAGTGTTTCTTGCCTTTTCAAGAATTTGTTTAATATCAACAGAGCTAAAAAAAAACAGGGATACAAATACATACTATAATTCTATTCATTTGACATATAAATTAAAGTATTTACACATGTATTTAAAAGAGATACTGTGTTTGGAACAAATTACGTACGGTCTCTCAGAGTTTTCAAAACCAGGATTTTGTAGTGGCTGCCTGAAGGGAGGATGTGATATTCCAAATGTAAATAATGAGTTGGGTCAGATATGCGCAATATGCGCGCTCAGGAGTTTTGATTTCATAAAGCTGGAAATAAAGACAAACTCTTGATGACAATAGAATTATAACCAAAGGTCCCATGCTAATAATTTTTATATCATTGTAAAGACAAACATCTAGTCTTCAAATCCATATATAAATTGCAGTAGCACGCTCCGAATTTATGATGTTATAAGGCCCGAATTAAAGACAATCTTTACAAAGTAATGGAAAGCAAACGAAAAATCGTAGAAAATTCATTCGAAGTCGCGGGTATGAATTAACCATTTGTGTACGGGTGCCGCGACTTGAATTTGTATTGAACGCCCGTATATAGTCTGTATTCGTCATGTAGATGCGGTATATTTCGTAAAAATGGTACCGGAATCGCCGCCTGGAAATTCCACCAGCAGAGCTAATTAGTGCCTAAGGCAAAATACTGCTGCAAGCTGGAGGGTCTGTAAATTCCGCCGCATGGGCTAAAATGGGTAAAATAGAAATATGCAATGTAAGGGTTAACTTAGTCAAATTCTGAGCATTGTCCGATCGATAACAGAAAAACTATTCATCTCATCCTATTCAAATTTGGCACTTGTATAACATTTATTCGTTGTAACAATTATATCAGTAGTGATTTGACGATTAACAGATGTCCCTGAAGATGAGAAGACTAATTTATTTTTTATCAGTGAACTAAGAATAAGATTATGTGACCGTAAGTAATTAACAATTAGCCTATCAATCAGTGCTTTTCTCAGATTAATGTCATATAAAATGACAAAATCGTAATTAAGTAACTTCATTATAATAATCCTCCTACGAATTCACCGAAATATCCTCCTACGAACTGGAATGGACCGCTTAATACTTTCATCTTGTCAAAAGTTTAATGATGAACTAATCCCTAAAATATATATTCTGTCGTTAAAATGAAATACAATTGAATAAGTTGAAATACTGATGGAGATTTATAATAATATTGCTTAATATACTTTATTCTATAAATATGATATAATGGACATTTAAGTATTAAATGAAATTCATCTTTGATATCGTCTTGACACATTTGGCATTTACGACTTGCATAATCTAAATTTTGGTATCTGCAGTTTTCTACCGCTAAGTCTAAGTCTAACTCAGGTGTGTGTTGAGATGTGTTTATGGTCCTTTACTTTGTTGGCTACTTACCGTTTTCATCTTCACCGGCATCTGCTAATCTTCCAATCGTTGCTCATATGCGTTAAATTGTTTACACATGAAATCATACTTACCCGATTATTTTTTTTATTGATACGAACACAAAATGGGTAAACACTGCCGATCATTTGGCATAGGCTACTCTGTTTGAAACTCTCCCAGGAAATCACCGAAATTTACCAGAACTCACAGTAATGTTTACATATTCTGCTGTCATCCATTTCCCCAATTATACTTTAAACTGCAGATGCTAATTACAAATGTTATTACTAATATTATTTCCTAATATTGATATTTAATATTATATCCTAAATATTGTTAACAAGATATTTCATGCTTCACTGATTCATTTCAATAAGACAATTCATTAGAATTTGACTAAACTTATTATCTTCATGAAAATCCATAACAATAAGAAAATTATCATAATTTATATCAATTGAAATAATGAATGCCGAAATTATAAATCCTAAAACAATCATACATCACTACAACCACTACCATAATTCGTAATCAAATTGGTCTCGTACGAACAGTGATATAAATTTTAATGGAATACAATAAAATCATAATAACTAAGTTTCAGATCAATGAAACATATTAAACGATCAGAATAAAATACACAAAGAAAGAAAGCCAATTTCTAGTCGAATCAAATATATCTTAATACGTACATACGAATTACGTTTTGATTACGAACTTGTCACAATACACCGAGTCTTTGCTTAGTTTAGGATTCGAAATATTGTTACAAAATCAATGTAATTATACTACTAATAAACTTAATTTCTGTAAAATATGTTATTTTACTATTGAATTTATATCAACAAGGGTATTTCAGAAGTAATCTAAATTTAAATACTTATGGAATGGTCTAGATTTTTTTTTCAAAATTATCAAAATGTTCAAACCTCGCGTTGCCCGAACTTGAACAGCTGAAACAGTTGCAAATCTTAATTGTGCAAGCATATATTCCCGATTTTGTGCAGCAATCTACTGTTAAAAATCTTATATTTATTTGATCTGGGGATCGTAAATTATTACGTTTTGGGCAGCGGGGGCGATCATACTCCGGTCCTTACGATTTTTAAAAAACATGCATGACAGGCCCGCACCTCTCGCCATTGAAAACAGCGGCGTCCCCTATTTTCGTGGTGTGTCTTTCATAGCGTAATCTCGTCGTTTCACACTCTCGTTCTGGCAACATGGCGGCGCCCTGTGAGTCCGATAATTGCGTTTTTCCTCTGTTTAAATTTTTATTACAAATGTTGCAAAGTACCTAAAAAAATATTGGATAGGATGTATCACTAGCCTAACAAACATTCTTTTATTAGCTTTATTTTCATTTTGCGATGGAATATTCCTTTAAGGCCGAAACTAATCGACGGGGAATGTTGTTACCCATATTTTGGTGAAAGTTTTATGAAAATATCTTGATTAGATTTCGAGCTATATTCCCCGTGGGGCCCTTACGAGGCGGAGCCGAGTAAGGCTTCAACGGGGAAAAGTGTTGGGTATCATTTGATACACGAGGAAAAGTCTTATACCCCACTTACGGTCGAGTGTAAGCGGATACTATTTCATAATATTTCAAAACAAATACAGCTGTTAACAAGCTTGTGCATGAAACGCACAACCCAAATCTGTGACAACGCAGTCCGTGCTGCGTTGTATGGTTACCCATGTTTGGGGCTCGAAATCTAATTGATATGGCCTAATGACGGCATATTCAACGCATATGCATGTGCATCTTGCTGAAATGTACAGCTAACGCTATAAACTGCATGGCTAGTGTCAACTTGGCCAAAGTTTAGAGAAAACAGAAACAAGTTTCAGTATGTTAACCCTTAACATGCGGGCGACGGAATAATCCGGGCGGGCTATAAGCGATTCGTAGGTACTCCAGTACGGATCCCGGATCGCTTACTTAGAAGAATTCACGCCTGTCTATGTACTGGGCTAGCCTCCATACCGGGTCCCGAGTCGATTGTTTCCGCGACTCGCTGCATGAGAATGGCTGTATTTATGCCTCGCAGCCCGCAATGAGAATAAAACTTTCTTCAGTGTCTGGTCAGAACGTCCAGCAAAATTCACACCAATTTGCGTGTGCATTGTTGACCCGTAACGCATCGATAATTAGCTTTACAAAAGGCCAATTTTGTCCTGCTTCGCTCCGATGGCTACACTGCCCGGCGGCTAATTAGCACCTAAGTGTCTGCACTGCCCCGGGGTGAGATAGGCCCGTACAGGCTTATCTGTCTCGCATCCCGCCACATGGGCAGATAGCCTATGTTTATCTGTCTCGCATCTCGCCACATGGGCAGATAGCTTCTAATTACGGGAAGATATTGCGATAAGCAACCTTTCTCTCGCACTTCGTATCATATGAACCAATTGGTTGTTTTCATTTTTTTTTATACCAAAATAAAGAGGAAAGAATGGCCTTTATTCCCATATAAAAATCGCAATTGCGCTAACATAACTGAAAATACAGCAATCGCACAGAGATAGCCGACTTTCGCACTTTTGAATTTTGATACATGTGGCGCATTTACCCCAACATGCCTCGGCGCTCTATTTCTAAGAAACTACTTGGGATATTTTCATAATTTTTTTATCAGTATATAGATAAAAGAATTGTCTTCAATTCCATATAAAATACGTGTATTTTCGGCAATAACTTTTGATGCGCCAGGTGTCGCGCAGAAGGTGATATTCGGCTTTGAATAAGTGGCGCTCTTAGCATATACCATCATTACGGGCTTTATAACTTGTGAACCGCAAGTCCGATTTTTATAATTTTTACATCATTGTAAAGAGAAAAACATTGTCTTCAATTCCATGTATAATGCGCATGTTTTCGGGAAGAACTCTGCATGCGCAAAGCGCCGCGCCAAAAGGTATAATTTTCGCACTTCATAACTTTTGAACCGCAAGTCCGATTTTTATAATTTTTACATCATTGTAAAGAGAAAAACGTTGTCTTTAATTCCAGATATAATGCGCATGTTTTTGGGAAGAACTATGCATGCGCGAAGAGCCGCAATATTGATGTACGCATAAGTGAAGAAGTATGATAATATATAACTAAAATACTGTTCTTTTGATACGCAAATATAGAGCTTTATAAACGATGAACAACTGTCATGACGGAATTTTGTTTCCAGTTTTGGAAAAAAAATAATAACATAAAAGTGAAAATATATTTGAGTACGGGACCCGCCGCTCGGGGAAAAGCCTTTTCGTGGGAATATTTTCTCAGGAAAATATTTCACTTTTCGGAGTTTCTAAAAATGCGTGAACATTTTTGTTACTGATGCCATTTGCGAAAGGTTTTTATTTCTAAAATTCAAATGCGAGGGCGCACCTTTCTAAACCATTTGAATTGAATTTATTATTTTATCTTTTACATTATTGAATAAAAGACGTTTCATTCAATAAGATTTGAAGAATTATTTATATGTGTAGCGGACTGAACTGAGCAGATGGAGAATTTGATTCCTCACCACTTTTATTACCAAAGTTCTTTTGTATCACAATTACTTTTTTAGGTATTAGTTTTTTCGTGAGCAGGGGAATTTCCGACGGGATTCGCCATGACATAATGAGAAAAAATTCCCATGAACATGGGCGTGGTCCGTCATCTTCGGGACCGACCCACAAGTATAAATATCTACCGGGGGGTGCGCGGACCCCCCCGCTTTTGGTCGCCACCCCCCAAACTTTTTGTGCAAATTATTATTTTTTTTCTACTTTGAAATAAAGGTTCGTGTCATTCCGAGGTATGAAGGTTTCTGCTATATATGTCGAGAGGGCATGGGAACCCATTCCCAATAGAATCCGGGGTTCGTCCCATAGGATTGTTCCTCGGAGTCTCTCGTTCTCAAAAGAGAACATGGGAAACCTGTCCCGCAATTGAATCCGGGGTCCGCCGCGGAAGACGGGGACGGGAATTCCCGGAGAGCATGGGAGTATGCTCCCATGGGTCCGGGCTCCGCCTCGAGAGACCGCTCCTTGGATGCTCTGCTTCTCGAAAAGAGAAGTCATTCGGCAACTGACAACCCGAGCTTCCCTGACAAAGTAGTTTATTTTCCGGGCCTCGCGCCCGGTGCTACACGTCGCCGAGGAAATCAGAAAATGGTCCGTTTGACATATGCGTCGGAAAAATCGGCGCGATGTCAGAAGCCGTCGGCGCCGTCGGCGCTTGCGGCGCAGTCGTCCTAGATGCGCCGGGAGGTTCTGAAACTGGCAAATGAACGTCCATGAAGCTCACATTCATTATCTCTGTATGTTTATTGTCTCTAATCACATGTTATATGTTGCATACATCTAACGCATTTTCAATCATTTACAGGTTGAAGCAGAATGCTGCGCGGACGTGGACGCAAGGCCCTGCGACGGCCTAGGACGTTGCATACTAGGACACGCAGCTTTGAAGCCGTTACAAGCGACGACGACTTCATCAACGAGATCCATGCTGATGAAGCCTCTGATATGGAGTCAACTGACAGTGATGGTAGCAGTGGTTTAGACAGTGATGATGCATATGATCGGGACACTGTAATAGATAGTGAACATGGTGACACAGATGCTCTGAGTGATATAGAGACAGAGATTGCCAGAAAGATTCTAGCCGCCGGTAATTCCACCGAAGAAGACTTTAGTGGTTTTGAGGAGGAGTTTGCCGAAATACCACAATATAATCATGATAATTCACAGACGTTTGATGAGTGGGTGGATGGTCCGCGGCCACGTGTAAACTTGCCTTTCACTGGTCAAACTGGGTTGCGCCAGTTCATAGAACTTCCTGAGAACCCTGAACCTATTGACTTTTTCAATTTGTTTATACATAATGATGACTATGAGGATATGGCAACGGAAACCAATAGATATTTCAAACAAGCAATGGAGGACAAAATTCTAAGACCCCGTTCAAGAATGCAACAGTGGCAAGACACTAATGCAGAAGAGATGAAGGTATTTGTAGCCATGACAATTGCCATGTCATTGGTTGTGCAGAGAAACTTTGCTGATTACTGGTCAACAAGTGATGTTACCTCAACGCCTTTCTTCGCCAAGTGCATGCCCCGAGACAGGTTTTGGCTTCTTATAACCTACCTACACTTGGCTGACAACAGGAGGATGCCGGGCCGTAACACCCCGTGCTTTTCACCAATAAATAAACTGGGACACTTGTATAACCGGATAGTTCACCGTTTTTCAAGAGTGTATAAACCGCATCAAAACATTTCAGTCGACGAGGGCATGGTGCCCTGGAAAGGTAACTTATCTTTCAAAGTTTATCTTCCCGACAAGCCTAAGAAGTATGGGATAAAGGCTTTCATGTTGTGTGACTCGCACAACGGATACGTTTGCAAGTTCAAACTCTACACTGGAAAAACGAATGAACCGGTTTCTGAAGGTGGCAAAACTTATGATGTAGTCATGGACTTGGTGAACGACTACGTTGGACAGGGGCATCACATCTTTATGGACAACTACTATTCGTCCACAAATCTGTACATAAATTTGTGGGAGCGGGGAATAGGTGCCACGGGGACGTTGAGAGCCAATCGAAAGGGACTTCCTGATTCAGTCAAGAAACCTAAAAAGAAAGCCAAGCAAGGGGACATGACAGTTTCTCACAACCATGGCCTACTCGTTCTTCGCTACGAAGATAGAAAATCAGTGCTTCTCATGTCAACTGTTGAAGATACACAACTTGAACAAACAGGGAAGAAGAACCGGGCAACAGGGGAACCAGTTCTCAAGCCGCACATTGTAACAACGTACAACAAGTACATGGGAGGTGTTGATCGGGCCGACCAGATGTTGTCGTACACGCCGTTCCGAGTGAAGACCCTGAAGTGGTGGAAACAGGTTTGGTTTCACGTTCTCAACGTTGCCATGTTGAACTCTTACATCGTTTATAAAGAATACAGCAAAGATAAACCTCTAAAAACAAGTCGGGAATACAGGAAGGCTTTGGCGCAACATATAGTAACATTTGCGGACAAGGAACAAGTTCCATCACTTTGCAGACGTCCCCGTGGTCGGCCGAGCACGAGCGACGAGAGTGTCACTCGTCTTCATGGACGTCACTTTCCGACGAAGATTGAGCCTGTCGGAAGGAAGAAAAACGTCACAAGGATGTGTGTGGTATGCTCTAAGGCAAAACGCGCCGTCCTCGCAAAACAGATTGAAGAAGGCAATGGGCCAGCAAGGAAGAAAAAACGAGTAGGCAGAGAGTCTTCTTATGAATGTACAGATTGTAATGTTTCTCTGTGCGCCGCACCATGCTTCAAACTGTACCACACCGCCACTGACTATTCCAGGGCTTACATCACTGCCACGGAAAAAGAAAGAAATGAAGAAGGGAATGAAAAAGAAGAAAATTGAAAGTAAAGAGAGCCGAAGTGTGGACAACCAGTATATACACATTATATACATACCTTGTTAGGTCCCTAAAGCTGTTCTGCGCACAACCGCAGGTAAATATTGTGTATATTTGTACGTAAATGCATTGTAATTTCATTGTAATACATGTCATTGCAAATAAAATATTTTTTATTTTATCAAAGAGACAGAGAAAGTGAATGCGATCTTTCATTGGAAGTTCAGCCAGAACCGCATCATAAAAAACACCCATAAATGCTGAACCGGGTGGCCGATTTTCATAAAACTTACATGGGGTAAAGAGGAAAGATTCGGCTTTGATTCAATATAAAATTTATACATGCGCACGAAAAACTAAAGTTGCGGCACGTGCCCCGATATGCGCGATAGTCAAAAAGTTGCCTCAAAGTACCGAGGGTACCTTCATTTGGCCCGCTATAGCTTCCGAACGAAGTTGCGCATTTTTTTTCTTTTTACATCATCGTAAAGAGCAATAAATTGTCTTCAATTCCATGTATCATATGTATATGCGCAGCGAAAAATAAACATGCGGCAAATGATGCGCCAGATGTCGCAAAAAGTTAGTTTTTCAAAAATGAATTTTCTAAGTACTGGGGGTGCCTTCCTTACGCTCTTCATATATTGCGAACCGTTTGACGTATTCCAATAATTTTTATATCATTGTAAAGAGGAATAAATTGTCTTCAAGTACATACGTGTTTCGCATGCGCGCGAAATAATTTACGATTTTATAAAGCTGGAAATAAAGACAAACTTTACACCGCGCAACATGTATTGCGTTCGCCGCGGTGATTAGTGTATGCTGTGCTCATTAGTACCCATTAGTTTCACGCGCGCTCGGCTCTGGCACCCTCGAGGAGGTCTCGAGGAGGTCTCGAGGAGGTAACGGTACTGTAATTAGCACAGTCCCGGGGGGACCAAGCAGTGCCAGTAACTTGGTGCGCGTCGGGACCATTCACGTGGTACTGTCGGGGTAGCGTCACTCTCCTTTGGTTGGTTATATTTTCTGAACCATAAGTCGTATTCTAATAATTTTTACGTCATTGTAAAGAGGAATAAACTATCTACAAGCACATATAAATTTCGCAATATGCGCGCTCAGGAGTTTTGATTTCATGAAGCTGGAAATAAAGACAAACTTTAGATGACAATAGAATTATAACCATAGGTCGCATTCTAATATTTTTTATATCATTGTAAAGACAAACATCTGGTCTTCAAGTCCATAAAAAAATTTCAGTAGCGCGCTCCAAATTCATGATGTTATAAGGCCCGAATTAAAGACAATCTTTACAAAGTAATAGAAAAGTAAAGAAAAATCGTAAAAAAATAATTCAAAGATGCGGGTATGAAGCAACCATTTGTGTACGGGTGCCGCGACTTGAATTTGTATTCAACGCCCGTATATAGGCCGTATTCGCCATGTAGATGCGGTATCTTTTGTAAAAACGGTACCGGAATCGCCGCCTGTAAATTCCGCCAGCAGAGCTAGTTAGTGCCTAAGCTCAAACTACTGCTGCGAGCTGCGAGCCTGTAAATTCCGCCACAGGGGCTAAAAATGGTAAAATATATATACGCAACGTAAGGGTTAAGACATTTTGCACCCAAAATTAAATTCCATTCTTATATAAAAAGAAAAACATAAATTTGTGATATTATTTCAAGCATTATAAGAACCTTATTCATTTGGTCATGAAAAAATGTTCAGAGTTTCAACTGGCTTCGTGGTGTAATGGTTAGGTCGTTCGGCCAGAAAGCAACAGGACACGGGTTCGATCCCTGGTTCCTTATATGCTCATTTATAATCTGACATTTTATAAAGTATCATCACTTAGAATTTGGAAATTTAAAAAAATTGACTACATTGTTTCTCAGCTGTTAAAAAGTGTAGGTATATCAGAAAAAGTGTAAGTATATCAGAAAAAAAGTATAGGTATATCAGAAAAAATGTAGGTGTAATGGCTTTTACACCTACACTTTTAACACAAGAAACCATAGCAACGAGACCGGAAGTTGGGTATAAGTCCAAATTGTGCCGAAACTTATCAATTTCTATATGATAATGATATGTTATAGAATTGTTATTATGGTTATTATAAAATTATTGCAATAAATAACTTTGACATGAGTTTTTTCCAGACAGAGTTATGTCCATGTGCACATGGAGCCGACAAATCATCATTTAAGAATAGACCATATTCAAGGGCAGATACTTTTAGTTGTAGGATGAAATTCAAAATTTTGGCTTGCCACTTTGTTGGCCATTCATTGAGCTATCACACATAGCTGTAAATATTGCCGTTATTTTGAAGAAGATTTTCAAAGACGTGTACTCTCAAAACTGCAAAAGTTCACCAAATTCTAAGTTTTTTCCAAATAGCAAAAAATCTATTATTACGGCCGCAAACCGAAAGAAGCGTTATCGATGGGAAATGTTATTGCGCAAATTTTGGTGAAGGTTTTGTGAAACTGTCTTGAATAGTTTTCGAGCTATTGAGGTTTGAAGTTTTAACTTCAAGGGGAGATAACTCAAGAACCAGATCGAAATTTACAAAAATGGCTTGTGCAGAGCGAGATTGTGATAAGAGCTGTCATCCTTGAAACTTTCATGCAAATTGTTCCAGCTGTTAGTTCTGAATCGGTTTCACAAAGTCTGTGGAATAATAATAATAAACATGCCAACAACAATAACATGCCAACAACACTAAGAATTGCTGAATCCTTAAAAATCTGGATAATAACAATAGGTCTTTGAGATATACGTCTTGAAAACCAAATAATAATAATAATAGTGTTTCTTGCCTTTTCAAGAATTTGTTTAATATCAACAGAGCTAAAAAAAAAACAGGGATACAAATACATACTATAATTCTATTCATTTGACATATAAATTAAAGTTTTTACACATGTATTTAAAAGAGATACTGTGTTTGAAACAAATTACGTACGGTCTCTCAGAGTTTTCAAAACCAGGATTTTGTAGTGGCTGCCTGAAGGGAGGATGTGATATTCCAAATGTAAATAATGAGTTGGGTCAGATATGCGCAATATGCGCGCTCAGGAGTTTTGATTTCATAAAGCTGGAAATAAAGACAAACTCTTGATGACAATAGAATTATAACCAAAGGTCCCATGCTAATAATTTTTATATCATTGTAAAGACAAACATCTAGTCTTCAAATCCATATATAAATTGCAGTAGCACGCTCCGAATTTATGATGTTATAAGGCCCGAATTAAAGACAATCTTTACAAAGTAATGGAAAGCAAACGAAAAATCGTAGAAAATTCATTCGAAGTCGCGGGTATGAATTAACCATTTGTGTACGGGTGCCGCGACTTGAATTTGTATTGAACGCCCGTATATAGTCTGTATTCGTCATGTAGATGCGGTATATTTCGTAAAAATGGTACCGGAATCGCCGCCTGGAAATTCCACCAGCAGAGCTAATTAGTGCCTAAGGCAAAATACTGCTGCAAGCTGGAGGGTCTGTAAATTCCGCCGCATGGGCTAAAATGGGTAAAATAGAAATATGCAATGTAAGGGTTAACTTAGTCAAATTCTGAGCATTGTCCGATCGATAACAGAAAAACTATTCATCTCATCCTATTCAAATTTGGCACTTGTATAACATTTATTCGTTGTAACAATTATATCAGTAGTGATTTGACGATTAACAGATGTCCCTGAAGATGAGAAGACTAATTTATTTTTTATCAGTGAACTAAGAATAAGATTATGTGACCGTAAGTAATTAACAATTAGCCTATCAATCAGTGCTTTTCTCAGATTAATGTCATATAAAATGACAAAATTGTAATTAAGTAACTTCATTATAATAATCCTCCTACGAATTCACCGAAATATCCTCCTACGAACTGGAATGGACCGCTTAATACTTTCATCTTGTCAAAAGTTTAATGATGAACTAATCCCTAAAATATATATTCTGTCGTTAAAATGAAATACAATTGAATAAGTTGAAATACTGATGGAGATTTATAATAATATTGCTTAATATACTTTATTCTATAAATATGATATAATGGACATTTAAGTATTAAATGAAATTCATCTTTGATATCGTCTTTACACATTTGGCATTTACGACTTGCATAATCTAAATTTTGGTATCTGCAGGTTTCTACCGCTAAGTCTAAGTCTAACTCAGGTGTGTGTTGAGATGTGTTTATGGTCCTTTACTTTGTTGGCTACTTACCGTTTTCATCTTCACCGGCATCTGCTAATCTTCCAATCGTTGCTCATATGCGTTAAATTGTTTACACATGAAATCATAATTACCCGATTATTTTTTTTATTGATACGAACACAAAATTGGTAAACACTGCCGATCATTTGAAACTCTCCCAGGAAATCACCGAAATTTACCAGAACTCACAGTAATGTTTACATATTCTGCTGTCATCCATTTCCCCAATTATACTTTAAACTGCAGATGCTAATTACAAATGTTATTACTAATATTATTTCCTAATATTGATATTTAATATTATATCCTAAATATTGTTAACAAGATATTTCATGCTTCACTGATTCATTTCAATAAGACAATTCATTAGAATTTGACTAAACTTATTATCTTCATGAAAATCCATAACAATAAGAAAATTATCATAATTTATATCAATTGAAATAATGAATGCCGAAATTATAAATCCTAAAACAATCATACATCACTACAACCACTACCATAATTCGTAATCAAATTGGTCTCGTACGAACAGTGATATAAATTTTAATGGAATACAATAAAATCATAATAACTAAGTTTCAGATCAATGAAACATATTAAACGATCAGAATAAAATACACAAAGAAAGAAAGCCAATTTCTAGTCGAATCAAATATATCTTAATATGACATACGAATTACGTTTTGATTACGAACTTGTCACAATACACCGAGTCTTTGCTTAGTTTAGGATTCGAAATATTGTTACAAAATCAATGTAATTATACTACTAATAAACTTAATTTCTGTAAAATATGTTATTTTACTATTGAATTTATATCAGCAAGGGTATTTCAGAAGTAATCTAAATTTAAATACTTATGGAATGGTCTAGATTTTTTTTTCAAAATTATCAAAATGTTCAAACCTCGCGTTGCCCGAACTTGAACAGCTGAAACAGTTGCAAATCTTAATTGTGCAAGCATATATTCCCGATTTTGTGCAGCAATCTACTGTTAAAAATCTAATATTTATTTGATCTGGGGATCGTAAATTATTACGTTTTGGGCAGCGGGGGCGATCATACTCCGGTCCTTACGATTTTTAAAAAACATGCATGACAGGCCCGCACCTCTCGCCATTGAAAACAGCGGCGTCCCCTATTTTCGTGGTGTGTCTTTCATAGCGTAATCTCGTCGTTTCACACTCTCGTTCTGGCAACATGGCGGCGCCCTGTGAGTCCGATAATTGCGTTTTTCCTCTGTTTAAATTTTTATTACAAATGTTGCAAAGTACCTAAAAAAATATTGGATAGGATGTATCACTAGCCTAACAAACATTCTTTTATTAGCTTTATTTTCATTTTGCGATGGAATATTCCTTTAAGGCCGAAACTAATCGACGGGGAATGTTGTTACCCATATTTTGGTGAAAGTTTTATGAAAATATCTTGATTAGATTTCGAGCTATATTCCCCGTGGGGCCCTTACGAGGCGGAGCCGAGTAAGGCTTCAACGGGGAAAAGTGTTGGGTATCATTTGATACACGAGGAAAAGTCTTATACCCCACTTACGGTCGAGTGTAAGCAGATACTATTTCATAATATTTCAAAACAAATACAGCTGTTAACAAGCTTGTGCATGAAACGCACAACCCAAATCTGTGACAACGCAGTCCGTGCTGCGTTGTATGGTTACCCATGTTTGGGGCTCGAAATCTAATTGATATGGCCTAATGACGGCATATTCAACGCATATGCATGTGCATCTTGCTGAAATGTACAGCTAACGCTATAAACTGCATGGCTAGTGTCAACTTGGCCAAAGTTTAGAGAAAACAGAAACAAGTTTCAGTATGTTAAGACATTTTGCACCCAAAATTAAATTCCATTCTTATATAAAAAGAAAAACATAAATTTGTGATATTATTTCAAGCATTATAAGAACCTTATTCATTTGGTCATGAAAAAATGTTCAGAGTTTCAACTGGCTTCGTGGTGTAATGGTTAGGTCGTTCGGCCAGAAAGCAACAGGACACGGGTTCGATCCCTGGTTCCTTATATGCTCATTTATAATCTGACATTTTATAAAGTATCATTACTTAGAATTTGGAAATTTAAAAAAATTGACTACATTGTTTCTCAGCTGTTAAAAAGTGTAGGTATATCAGAAAAAGTGTAAGTATATCAGAAAAAAAGTATAGGTATATCAGAAAAAATGTTGGTGTAATGGCTTATACACCTACACTTTTAACACAAGAAACCATAGCAACGAGACCGGAAGTTGGGTATAAGTCCAAATTGTGCCGAAACTTATCAATTTCTATATGATAATGATATGTTATAGAATTGTTATTATGGTTATTATAAAATTATTGCAATAAATAACTTTGACATGAGTTTTTTCCAGACAGAGTTATGTCCATGTGCACATGGAGCCGACAAATCATCATTTAAGAATAGACCATATTCAAGGGCAGATACTTTTAGTTGTAGGATGAAATTCAAAATTTTGGCTTGCCACTTTGTTGGCCATTCATTGAGCTATCACACATAGCTGTAAATATTGCCGTTATTTTGAAGAAGATTTTCAAAGACGTGTACTCTCAAAACTGCAAAAGTTCACCAAATTCTAAGTTTTTTCCAAATAGCAAAAAATCTATTATTACGGCCGCAAACCGAAAGAAGCGTTATCGATGGGAAATGTTATTGCGCAAATTTTGGTGAAGGTTTTGTGAAACTGTCTTGAATAGTTTTCGAGCTATTGAGGTTTGAAGTTTTAACTTCAAGGGGAGATAACTCAAGAACCAGATCGAAATTTACAAAAATGGCTTGTGCAGAGCGAGATTGTGATAAGAGCTGTCATCCTTGAAACTTTCATGCAAATTGGTCCAGCTGTTAGTTCTGAATCGGTTTCACAAAGTCTGTGGAATAATAATAATAAACATGCCAACAACAATAACATGCCAACAACACTAAGAATTGCTGAATCCTTAAAAATCTGGATAATAACAATAAGTCTTTGAGATATACGTCTTGAAAACCAAATAATAATAATAATAGTGTTTCTTGCCTTTTCAAGAATTTGTTTAATATCAACAGAGCTAAAAAAAAACAGGGATACAAATACATACTATAATTCTATTCATTTGACATATAAATTAAAGTATTTACACATGTATTTAAAAGAGATACTGTGTTTGGAACAAATTACGTACGGTCTCTCAGAGTTTTCAAAACCAGGATTTTGTAGTGGCTGCCTGAAGGGAGGATGTGATATTCCAAATGTAAATAATGAGTTGGGTCAGATATGCGCAATATGCGCGCTCAGGAGTTTTGATTTCATAAAGCTGGAAATAAAGACAAACTCTTGATGACAATAGAATTATAACCAAAGGTCCCATGCTAATAATTTTTATATCATTGTAAAGACAAACATCTAGTCTTCAAATCCATATATAAATTGCAGTAGCACGCTCCGAATTTATGATTTTATAAGGCCCGAATTAAAGACAATCTTTACAAAGTAATGGAAAGCAAACGAAAAATCGTAGAAAATTCATTCGAAGTCGCGGGTATGAATTAACCATTTGTGTACGGGTGCCGCGACTTGAATTTGTATTGAACGCCCGTATATAGTCTGTATTCGTCATGTAGATGCGGTATATTTCGTAAAAATGGTACCGGAATCGCCGCCTGGAAATTCCACCAGCAGAGCTAATTAGTGCCTAAGGCAAAATACTGCTGCAAGCTGGAGGGTCTGTAAATTCCGCCGCATGGGCTAAAATGGGTAAAATAGAAATATGCAATGTAAGGGTTAACTTAGTCAAATTCTGAGCATTGTCCGATCGATAACAGAAAAACTATTCATCTCATCCTATTCAAATTTGGCACTTGTCTTCTTCACCACTAGGAGAGGTGCATGGCAAAATGTAACAAGATTTAGTGAATTTATGAATATTTGGCGATTTTTTAAATTTTTTACTTCCTCATATTCTGAGCTATAATGAATGAAGCTACTTCTGTGTTGTGATTTGTTGACTTTATCATTATCTATTTCATGTAACTTTCATCATAAGTTACTTCTGTGTTCTTGTTGATTTTACTATTTTATATTTCCACAGGTTATATTTTTGGAAAATATTCTTTCCTTTCAGCCATAAACTGCTGTATATCCCTCACTGTGCCTACAGGGGTGTGCTTCCATGTACCTGTTGTTTCAAGTCACTCGAATGAATCATTATGATGGATTTATTTCCAAAATAAAGTTGAAATCAGTGGTAATGGCAGTAGTGTATTATGTTACCCCTACCTTTTCAAGTTACTATTATTCCTACTTTTACTTAAACCACCTTTTTTACATGAAGAGACTTGTCCTACCCTTTCACAAACAGTTTAATCTTAGCAATTACATTTCATAGCTTATCAATTCTTAGGTGTGCAGACACCTCTCTCTATAAGTCAAATAAAAATGTCAAACTTTAAAAGTCGGGGTATTAGTGAGCCACGCTCACTTTTTAGCTCATCAGGCCTGAAAGGCATGGCATGGTGTCCGTCGTCCGTCGTCCCAAATGGGTTCACAGGTGTCACATCCTTAAAAACCTATTTTCATCTTCTTCTCCAGTTCCAAAAGGTCTAGAGAGCTGAAAAGTTGTGTGCAGACTCCTTGGCCAATGGGGATTCTAAATTGTAGACTTTGTGACCCCATGTTAACAATGTATTACTTGAGATAACTTCGATATTCAACCTTAGATAATAATCAAATCCTGATGAGCTACAGAGCCCATGGCTCTATTTTTTGCTTGTTTTAACTGTTTTGTACAACGAAGAACATAACAGAAGTTCAAGAAACAAACAAGTAAAGTATTCTACTGTTGGAAAATACTATATTCATGTCTCCTTTCCCTGATATGATTTACTTCATAAAGGCTCCTGCAGCTAAATGCCTTCACATATTTTCATGAAACCTTCAGGAATGATTGCTAAGATATTCTATTAAACAGCTAATCAATCACTATTGCTTCTGAATCCTTTTATCATCACTTGTGACTTTATTATTTCTTGTTTCTTATATACAGGAAAGAAGAGAGCAAGAAAGGCTTTCCTGTTTGGACACTTTTGTTTATCTTCCTTATTGTCGTCGTCTTGGGCTACATGATTGTGAAGAATATGGAAGCAGATGCAGAGAGCAGCATTCCCAACCAAATTGATGTCCAGGTGTAAAATGTACCAGTCCTGCCTCTTACCATTTCAGAGCCCTTTACACAAACATTGCTGATGCTGCTTCATTCATGTCCAAAAGTCACTTTAACACTTCGATTTTCTAGATCATGAAATATCTGTCATCTCACCCCCTGGAACCCTGTACTGCAGGGCTCCAGTGATAGTGATTTTGTACAGCGAGAGATGCAGTGATAGTGATCGGAGATTACAGACGTTAGTGCATCGGTTGATGAACGTATTTAAATCCATCGACACAAACAAATCCTTACTTCCATGTAAGCATAGTTCATGCATGTGGAGGCATCAATGTATCCCTATTTTTTTTCTAATGTAGATAAGCTAAACATCGAGAAAGTTATCGGCAAGTTTATTTGGTAGCATTATGTTAAACAGAGAAATATAGCCAGTATGTAAATAATAATTGATTAAAAAAGCAATGGAAAATTAAGTCGTAATTGTTAAAGTTAGGTGATCATTTGGGCAAAGTCTTTAGTTGTTTACTTCAATACTTTTAGAGAATTTGTGAAAAATAGTTGATGAAGTGATCGTGATCGTCTGACTGTACATGTTCTGTACATTGCCTTCAGTGATCGTGGTTTTTGGGTGCTGTGATCGAAATTAGGTTCACAATTATATGCGTCAAGGGCTTCAAAATAATAAAAATAACTGGCATTGAACTCCTGAATATGAGCTTTGTCAGCAAAGGAAGCGAAAAAGTAGTTGATTCCAAGTACAATTTGTAACCATATATCACAAACATGTAACATGAAAGTGCATTTGAGAAGACACACCGTGCGTGACTTCTCAAATGCCATTTGTACTAATACCATCCAAGTGCTTTCACCATTTTGCCATTCTGTTAACTATTGGATATCAACATCGCTTCTATTTGAGATTTGTCTATTTGACTTTTGTGTGGCACAATATTCAACTTCAAGCTGCTTGGTATACTGTCAAACACTTACCAACAACACAACAAAACTAAACTAAAAGAAGTGCCTATTAAATGAAATAATTCCCCCATTAGTGTCCAAAACAATCTACAGCAATTTATTCACAAATCAATATTTTAAATGCTTAAATTGCGTATTTCAAAATTCAGTTTTTATCAAACCTTTATAATGCTTTTAAGTGTAGCAAATTTCGTTTTGGTAAATGTGGTTATAATAATGCGATGTTTATTCTGGACATGTTGCGAAGAAAGGACATTTATTATGATTTTGACATGATTGTTGTTGAAAGATTGAAAGTTATAAGAAACATTATTAACAGTTCTACCCATCATGTGTCCCTATGCAATGACATCAGATAATATGCTAGGAGGTGACAAATTAAGCATGCCATGACATCGCATTTATTCAATGTACTGAACTAGTATTTATATCATGTCTATACGATGAAATGTCAAAATCTCTCAATAAATAGTTTTGCTGACAATGACCAAAAGACCATTAAACCAATTTCAAATATGATTTTTATTTTAATTTGAGAAACTAGAAGGAGTAGGAGAAAATAAATTATTGATTTTGATTAAAGCATGGAATAAGTTCAATTTGGTTTGATTATACCTTTTCGGGTTCTTTCAAAGCAATCTTTCTTGCATGTAAAGAAAGAAATCGCCAATTTGACGTGATACATTTTCTTTTATTGATCATTTTGGCCGATTAGAACACTTAATGCCATCTTAGATTTTTCAGGGTTTCATGGCACATTGTCTGCGAAGGAAGATTTAGGTATCTGCCTCTACTTTCATAATAGTTTACAACTTTACAGTCAGTATCTTAATTTTTGGTCTCTCTATGGAATTGTATACTACTTTCTTTGAAAGTACCCATTACAGAACAATATCCGCACCCTACAGTATCTTCCACGATGACTGGAAATTGATTACAAATTCCTCTTTTGAAATTCAATTAATAATCGATTCTGATGCTCAATTTGAAGTATTTACTAATTTCGTACAGAAAATCACGATCACTGCACATTTATCCATTTATCACTGATCTGTACTGATCACGATCACTGCGAGGTATGTACTGTATAATATTTTAACAATAACTTTTCACACAATAAGCAACTATCTCCCAAATTGATACAATGTGGTTTCTGAAGGCTAAAGTTTGTGTTAATTCTATAATTTGGTCGATATGGTGCGTAGTTTTTCCATACGTATTCCATTAAGGTTTTATTTTGATGGCCCCGACTAATAAACCACAAGACCACAAACATATGCATCATTAAAAGGTAAAAGTAAATACGTTTATGAATGGGCCATAGATTCAGCTTGCCATCAGTCATAATCATGTACTGTGTATTACCCATATGTTGCTTTACACCTGCATTTTGTACACACATAGAGCAAATATACTCGCTAATCCGATCACTATCACTGCTGTACAAAATCACTATCACTGGAGCCCTGCAGTATAGGGTTCCAGGGGGTGCATCTGGGTTTTTTTGGTGCAAATATATATATACATACAAAATGGAATAAGTCAAGTACTTTACACTGGATACTTTTCATATTTTGCTTGTAGGTTCACCATAATATAGTGAAAGTAATGTTCCTACAGACCTTCATTTCAAGGTCACAACGAAACATGGTCATTTACCCTTGTCTGCGGGATATCTCAAGAACTGTCGACTGAATTCTCTTAAAAATTACACATAACTTTTCCAAGGGATGACAAAGGGCTGATGAGGTGACCTTGAAATTTCTTTCAATATCACAGTGGACCTCTAAATTTTTGGGCGTGTGAACTTGCCTTGTCAGCGGGTTATCTCAAGAACCATTAACCATGGATTATCTTCATATCTGATACATAGCTTCTCCTAAGGAAGACAAAGTGCTCATTAGATTTTGGTGACCTTGACATTATTCTAATCAGGCCTGAGAGTCTGGATTGGCTTATGGCATGGCATATTGTCTGGCATCCATCCATCTGTCTTTTTGCTTTTTCATCTTCTTCTCCAGAACCACTGACTCTAGGGAGCTGAAATTTTGTGTACGAACCCCTTGGTCAATGAGGATTTTAAATTTGGTGACCCTTTGGTCCCAAGTAAGGTCACAGGGGTATTCTCCACTACCAAACGGTCCAGAAAGTTGAAAACTTGTGTACAAATTCCTTGACCAGCTGGGATTATATATTGTAAATCCGGTGACCCTGGGACCTCAAATATGATCATAGGGGTCATGAAATTAAAAACCTTCTCCTTCTTCTCCAGTTTAAAAAGCGATAGAAATTGGATTCTTAATAATTACAGTTATTGGGTCACGGGTCATGATCTAAATAAGCTATTTTCATCTTCTTCTCCAGATGAGACAAATGATGTCTAGAAAGAACAATGTTGTGTCCAGACTCCTTGGTCAATGGTGATTTTAAATTGTAGATTTGGTGACCAAGTGACCCCATATATGGGTCACAGGGGTTATGACCTAAAAACCTATTTTCATCTTCTTCTCCAGTACCAAAAGCTATAGAAAGCTGAAATGTTTTGTACAAACTCCTTGGCCAATAGGGATTATAAATTGTAGATTTGGTGACCCTGTTATATTGGTCACAGGGGTCATGACATAAAAACTTACTTTCATCATCTTATCTATTATGAACAGCTCTTGAAAGCTGAAATGTTGTGTACAGACTCCTTGTCCACACAATTAAAACAATAACTTTGCATTGTTTGTTTGTTGTTTTCTAAGCGTTATGAGCACGTCATAAAATGACTTTGGTACTCAGGGATAACTGTGAAAGATGGTTACAGTTATACTGAACAGCAACAGAAACCCCAGTTTTTAGCTCATCAGGCCTGGCATGGCATGGTGTCCGGCGTCCGTCCATCCGTCCATCCGTAAACTTTTCGCTTTTTCGACTTCTTCTCCAGAACCAATGACTCCACAGAGCTGAAATTTTGTGTGCAGACTCCTTGGCCAATGGGGATTCTAAATTGTAGATTTCGTGACCCAGTGACCCCAAATGGGGTCACAGGGGTCACATCCTTAAAAACCTATTTTCATCTTCTTCTCCAGTTCCAAAAGGTCTAGAGAGTTGAAATGTTGTGTGCAGACTCCTTGGCCAATGGGGATTCTAAATTGTAGATTTCGTGACCCCGTGACCCCAAATGGAGTCACAGGGGTCACATCCTTAAAAACCTATTTTCATCTTCTTCTCCAGTTCCAAAAGGTCTAGAGAGCTGAAAAGTTGTGTGCAGACTCCTTGGCCAATGGGGAGTCTAAATTGTAGATTTCATGACCCCATGACCCCAAATGGGGTATCAGGGGTCACATCCTTAAAAACCTATTTTCATCTTCTTCTTCAGTTCCAAAAGGTCTATAGAGCTGAAAAGTTGTGTGCAGACTCCTTGGCCAATGGGGATTCTAAATTGTAGATTTCATGACCCCATGACCCCAAATGGGGTCACAGGGGTCACATCATTAAAAACCTATTTTCATCTTCTTCTTCAGTTCCAAAAGGTCTAGAGAGCTGAAAAGTTGTGTGCAGACTCCTTGGCCAATGGGGATTCTAAATTGTAGATTTCGTGACCCCGTCGTGACCCCGGTTGGGGTCACAGGGGTCACATCCTTAAAAACCTATATTCATCTTCTTCTCCAGTTCCAAAAGGTCTATAGAGCTGAAAAGTTGTGTGCAGACTCCTTGGCCAATGGGGATTCTAAATTGTAGATTTCGTGACCCCATGACCCCAAATGGGGTCACAGGGGTCACATCATTAAAAATCTATTTTCATCTTCTTCTTCAGTTCCAAAAGGTCTAGAGAGCTGAAAAGTTGTGTGCAGACTCCTTGGCCAATGGGGATTCTAAATTGTAGATTTAGTGACCCCATGACCCCGATTTGGGTCACAGGGGTCACATCCTTAAAAACCCATTTTTTATCTTCTTCTCCAGTTCCAAATGGGGTCACAGTGGTCATGATCTTAGAACTTATCTTTTGCTTGTAAACAATAACTTAAATAACTTAAATATTCAACTTTAGATAGTAAATCAATGAAATCCTGATGAGCTACAGAGCCCATGGCTCTATTTTTATGATTATAGTTTCTGTTTGCATATCAGCCCATGGTTTGTCATATTGTATTAATTCGCGAAAATGCACTTCACATGTTGCCATGGTAACATGATATGCATGAGCCGGTTGAAATTCAAATTACTCGTGCTGTTATCTGAGACTTGCTCTGTGAAAAGGACCCCAAATTATGACTCCAGCCTAAATGTTTAAAGGTACACACGTCTCACTAGTGTCATCCCAAATTGACCGCCGCTAACGAGCCCTGATGATGATGAATACAGAGTTTTAACGAGCGATTTTCAGCGGAGCTGTTCTCTCACTCGGCTACCAAAAATAAACGCCAGGTAGCGATTAATGGAGGTTCGATCTACCATGTAGATCAAACTATGCTGGAGTACGTCGAGCAGCTGCTTGGGGAGTCCAGTGAGAGCGGGCTTGCTAGGCTGCATAGCTGCGA
Source organism: Gibbula magus (assembly GCA_936450465.1). Lineage (NCBI taxonomy): Eukaryota > Metazoa > Mollusca > Gastropoda > Trochida > Trochidae > Gibbula > Gibbula magus. The sequence continues at coordinate 36,469,962 of OW388296.1, forward strand.
GTTCAATTAGGCCGGAGCGCTAATTAGGTGTGTTCACTTCAGCTGCTGGGAGCGAGTGTGTGTGTTACGTACTTGATTTTATGGGTAACACGGTCACGTGAATCAAACTGGGCTTCTGCCAAGCAAGCTCGTCAATGTCTAGGCGGGGGATTTCCCCTTTTGACACGCGATCGCTGATTGGCTGTTTCATCTCACTGCACACCGACATGTACACCTTGTCCCGAGTTGTTCACGCTTCTGATGTCGTATTTGAATAGTAAATTTTTATACATTCTATTAATATTATTAGTACTGACAAACATCTTGAAACACAATTCATTGAAATATTTTCAACTCAAAATTATTTGACAGGTTTTTGATACAATCTTTCGGAATCTACTTCTACATTAAAACTTCACATACGGGATTAAATGTAAATGTAAGAACACGTATATATTACTTAAACGGCATGTATTTCAAGATGATATATGGAAATGGGGATTGACAAACAGGGTTACAGGTACAGGTACACACACACACACACACACACACACACATACACATTTATCATTGCTGTATGTAAAGGTTACCAGCCTCATTTTGAGTGGGTATGAATTGGAACACCGATGCACGTGCAGTGCGTGACAGCTCGGTGTCACGCACTGCACATGCATCGGTGTTACAATTCATACCCACTCAAAACGAGGCTGGTAACCGTCTTACCGATCAACAAGTCATTTATTTAATTCATTTGTTCATTTGATGAAAAGACGTCGAGTTGGAAGGACGTAGTTTAAAGCGCAAATAACACAAATTAATTTCATTAAATTCGAGGAGAGCGGAATAGGCCTCAATAGTCAATAACTTTTTATTCACCAATCCCCTGTGGCCTAGTGGTACAGTCTTGGACTACAGTTTGAAAGGTTATGGGTTCGAATCCCATACGCTTTACTTTTTAAAATTTTACATTTAGAAATTTTACTTGAACGCAAGAGGATGAGGTTGTTGCAAATTTCATATACCGAAAAATAATCACATTTCTAAAATATCACGTGAACAGTGAAAATTAACTTTTAAAGTTTGAGGAGAGCAGAATAGATATCACAAATCAATCCCTTCATATTCACCAATCCTTTGTGGTCTAATGGTATAAGTCTTGGGCTATGATAATATACGTAAAAAATATATTAAGGATTCTATTTTGTCCATCCATCAATTGATAAATTTTCTTCTTTATTGAATTGTTCAAATGAAAATGTAATTAAAAATGTTGCAGTTTTTCTCCACAAAGCTCTAATGTTATGCAGTGCATACATGTGAAATGTACTATAGGCCTGTGGCCTTCTAAGTACCGAAATATAGATTGATTGAATCCCGCGGTTTCGCTTCTGAAAATTTTGGAGATCGATTACCTTACCGGTCTTTGAAATTATGAGGTGCGAAATGGAGGGCCTCATGCTAAATAATAACCTCCTTGGGCCTTGAGGTATATAATGCAGTGTATACCACCTGAGCACAAGCAAATAAGAGGTGTGAAAGGAGGTTACCACCCTGGTTCAAACAATGGAGTTGATCGGTAAGTAATGTTCGTCCAGCATAGGCGTAGGAACATGGGGGGCCCGGGGGGGGCCGGGCCCCCCCACTTCTGAACCTGGGGGGGCACGGCCCCCCCACTTTTCACCCACGAAAAAAATTCAATAGCGCCTTCTAGGAGCAAAAAGTCTGTGTCAATTTTGAAGAAAATTTCTTTTCTCATACTATTTTTTCAGAAACAGATAATATGACGAGTCCTCACCCTATTTTTAACACTAATATGGATGAAAATTTTGATCCTACAGCATCTTCTAGTGAAAATACGACATGACAACCCCAATTTTCAGACGAAATTGAAAAGAATGTTGTTCCTATAGCTGTGTTTGGTGGGAGGAGGGTGCTTTGATACGTTTTTAATACGTTTCAAAAATCGGAAAATGGGGATCTTAAATTGCCGAGTTTGTGGCCCTGGTGGTCCTCAGATGCCATGGCCCAAAAAACCTATTTTAGGCTTTTTCTCCAGAAGAAAGAGCTAGAAAGTTGAAATATCGACTCCTAAGACATTTGGGATTGAAATTGTACATTTGGTGACCATGTGACCCCTAGTAAGGGCAACATTGGCCACTCCTGAATACGTATTTAGCTCATCAGACCTGACCTCAAAAACCTATTTCGTCTTTCTTCTCTAGAACCAGCTCTGTAGTGACTACAGACAGTTGGCATCTCGTGTACATACTCCTACTGTCACTCCTTAGATCATGGGTATCTTGATTAATAAGGGCCCAAGGAACCACAGCATTAAAACATATTTTCGTCTTATTCTACAGAACCACTGATTCCAGAGAACTGGAATCATTAGTACAGTTAGCTTGGCAAGCGGAGATTCTGATTCATATGTTTGGTGACCTATTGATCCCTAATAAGGTCCTCAGGGGCCACAAACTCAAGGACTATATGTGTCTTTTTCTCCAGAACCAGTAACTCTAGAAAGTTGAAGTTCTGTGTACAGGCACCTTGGCAAGTGGGGATGATAATTAATAGATTTGGTAACTTTTGGGTGTCATGGTTTTATGACCTTCTACAGAATGAAAAGTCTTTGTATTGGTCTCTTGGATTATGAATTGTAATTTTTCAAACAATATGTCATTTTGGATGCTATTTCAGGATTAATTCTGATCGAACTGAGATATGAATGTTCTTTCTCCGTTTCTGGATCAAGTAAAACTTGTCCACTTTTATTTCAATCCTATTTTATTTCCATTTTATCGTGACTTCCGTTGTCTTGTCTGCAAATATTGAAGCTCATACATATCCCTTAGCTTGCAATTACAACTATATGGTCCCCTATGGTACCCTAACACACGCACTCAGAAATTCCAAATTGTTGCGATTATGGACTAATCGTGGCCTAGTGTAAACGCAGCATATGCAGATTAAACATTTGTAATGATTATTATCCGAAATATTAAGAACAAAAGAACTAGGAATATGATACATGCTAACTTTCAACTATCTCGCGAGTATAGGTCTCTGTCCCTTTCACAGCTAGGACATACTGTCCTTTCTCTCAAAATGAATTATTTCTATTATAATTTTTTTAAATTTCCGCCTTTAAAAATGTGTTAACGGTGCTTATTCTTTTCAGGTGCATGTTTCAGTTCAAACACATTTTCAAATGTTCATTTCTGATTTGATCTAGGTACAATTTGGTGTATTTTCTTGACATAAAATCGATTTTTTACAGCCACACCTGTGTCAAGTGACTTTTTTGGCCTCAAAAGCAAGGTCACGTGACATTTTTGGCTTCCAAAGCAAGGTCACGTGACTTTTTTTGGCCCCAAAGTAAGGTCACGTGACTTTTTTTGGCCCCAAAGTAAGGTCACGTGACTTTGTTGGCCCTAAAGTAAGGTCACGTGACTTTTTTTGGGCCCTAAAGCAAGGTCACGTGATTGTAAATTTAAATAATCAGTGAAACACGCTTTAAACCCCATCCAAAATGATTTAGATCACCCCCCCCCCCCCCCCCCATCCCCCCCATCCTGAGAAGCTAATACCCCCCCCCCCCCCCCCCCCCCCCCCCCCCCCAAAGCTCGATCCACCCCCCGCTCTCAAGAAAAAAAATTGGGCCCCCCCACCCCAAAAACCGTTCCTACGCCACTGTCGTCCAGGATTGTCATTTCAACAAGTTTGTTACAATATTTCATAGAGAAAATCGTAGTTTACCACGTTTCTGAATACCAATAAATAATAATATAATTTAAATGCTACTAAATGGTTTCATAGAATGCATAAGAGAGGTAATATTACGACATCGATTTCCTGGAAAGATGTGTGCGTGTTTGGTGAAATATCATGGTTACGACTCACATTTCATTCAACGTTTCTTTGTTGTGACAGAGATATCAGATATCAGTGACAAAGTATATCCAAAAGTGTAAGTACATAAACATTAACAAGTTCAAATTGTCGATCAAAATATTGTTTCGACCCCTATATGATGTAATGCAGTGCAAACTATTTTCACTTGCTATATGAGTTTTATGAAATTTATTTCATGTATAAATACATGAACTGGATTGGTCAACAACTGAACAAGCTCACTGAATTTTACATGACGATTGTTGCATTGTACACGCACACATATATACGTTATGATTATTGTGTTCATAAACGTATCATCATTTAAACATCATGAACAAATGTGAACCATGCATGCATTGTTGATTGGCATTTACAAAAGTCATCTAGACTTTTTTGCCAATTCATTTCTTCTTATTGAGTATAATACATTTAAACCACATTGTGATTATACACATTTATAGACAACGAACAAGATCGAATGAAATCATTTTTGTTACCAAACTTACTGTACATCTCGTAAATGAAAACGACATGGATTGGTAAATACGCTGATTGAATTTACTTGCCGCTCCAATACAAATGATCAGTTTAGCGTACCATATAGATGTTCCTTCAAGATCAAAGGAGAGAGAAGTGTTGTTACAGCAAATTAGTTTACGTAATTAAGCTGAACAATGTCAAATAAGCTTAGTATAGGTGAGAAAAGGGGGGAGCCTCGAGTGTAATTATTATGTTTTTACAGATAACTAAGTTTACTGGACCGGTTCTATTACACAACAAATGGCATCTCGGTGGCCGGCATGTCAATTGACATGTTAATTGTCAAATGTTCGGTCTTGGTGACACAATGCTGATCATGACAACAAATACACATTAATGCGACTTTCAGTCTGGATGATGTCAGCCAATCAAAGTTAGGAACTTATATTCGACCAATGGAATTTAGGAATAGGATGATAGTTTTGTATTTTGTTTGTTTGACACTCATGAATAAAACCATATCATTGGACGATTACTTAAGTAATGGAATCTATGGTAAAACATCGCCTCCAATCTCGCCTAAACACCAATCCCTTAAACAACGACCAGAGTGGCTTCACTCCGGGTCGTTCTGCCATAAACAATCTTGCTCGTCTAGAGCAAGATATTAAAGTAGGCCAAAACAAAAAGCACTATACACTCGCAATCTTCCTGGATTTTTCCAAAGCTTTTGATATGGTGTGGCATAACGGCCTCATCCAAAAATTAACTAAACAAGAGAATTAGTGAGCACAGCTCACTCATGATACCCCCGCTTTTAACATTGGTCAAAGAGAAATGTTTGAAAATAGCAAAAGGGCATCAATGTTTAAACTTTTGTATGAACAGACCATTTTATATAAGTATTATAAAGCAGAGTAAGTATTCCACTTGTAAGCATGTTTTAGAAGTAAAAGTCGAAATTTTTTTAAAATGGCATTAAATATGCAAATGAGGGTATGAAACATACAAATACACAAATGAGGGTATGAAACATACAAAAGGCAGATGTACACATCGTGGTGATTGTACATATCAAGTTTCGTAACATTTGAACAACTGGTTTCAGAGTTCTGAGTGGAACAAAAAGTGTGAATGGTTAAGTCGAAAACGGAGAAAATTTGCATAAATTATGCAAATGAGGGTATGAAACATACAAAAGGCAGATGTACACATCGTGGTGATTATATGTATCAAGTTACAAGACATTTGAACAATTTGTATTTGAGTTATGAGTGGAACAAAAACTGAATGGCAAAGTCGAAAAACGAAAATTTGCATAAATTATGCAAATGAGGGTATGAAACATACAAAAGGCAGATGTACACATCATGGTGATTGTACATATCAAGTTTCGTAAAATTTGAGCAACTGGTTTCAGAATTATGAGCGGAACAAAAACCGGACGGACTCACGGACGGACGGACGTGCTGACCGCTATATACCCCCGACTACTTCGTAGCGGGGGTATAAAAAGGCCTTTCGGGCAACATAATTAATTACATCCAGGATTTCCTACACAATAGGCAAATAACTAGTCTTACACTCAGACTATGAAAAAAGTATTTATTCTGAAAATATCACCATTTTATTAAATATTGAAAAGGAGACTGTAAGAAATGGAATTTTCATAGTCTTATGATATCTGGATTTGGTGCTATTCACCATCAATTAGTTAGAACATCACATTAACGAGGAGGCATCAGATAAGCTGCATGACTGATAGGCAAATATATTGGCCCCGTTGTTAAATGCTGACCTCTTGGATGGAGGGAGAGTTAAAGTGCCTCTGTCAACAAGACTCCTAGAGGAACAGGTTAGCCTTGGCTTGGTCTCTTTTTGCCCTTATATCATCCCTTTCCCACCGCAGAATAAATACTATCAGATGTCAGATTACAGCAAGTCTATATACCCCCTAGTGTTGGTTGGTTTACAAGACTTGGCGATTTCATCCAAAGCTTGCTGTCTCAGATGATTTTTTTTCTGAATTGAATGGCTTACTCCCAAAATTCATCTGAGATCCCAACAAAATCGTCGAAGAAGTTGAATTATCTTCATCTTCTAGTGAATCTATTTGTGTCATAAACATTAAGAAAATGTATCAAGGAAACTTCAAGTGTATTAAAATATAAAACCTGTGCGTGTCTACTTCTTAAAGATGTTTTAAATATTTCAATAACACAAAGATGTTCTACTGATATTGTGTGTAAAACTTGTTCTGGTATTGCGTCTACAGTTTTTTGTTATAATCACAACTTTGTGATGCAATGTGCTTTAACAATGAAAATACTTTAATCTGTCCAACTCAACAACCAAATCCCGATATTTTCTTAGAATTGATTCCGGACTTGTATATGTAAATCTATATGTATATGATGTAATATGTAAAAATCCTTTTCATTATTTCCTTGTGTGTCCACTGTATAATACATTCAGATTCAGCAAATACTTTTACCATAATAATATAACTGTACGTGCTATTCTAAGCGGTGACGAAGCTTTGTCACATAGTGAAAACGAATTGTTGATAAAAAAAAATCTGTGTATAATTTCATAAATGATACCAACCGTTTTTCATGAAGTTCGGTACCATATGCTTTTATGTTTAACTACTGCGAGTTTACTAAACATGTGTATGACTTTTAATGTATTTCAACAAATGTATTTACAAACTGATTTGTTTTCAGTTTGTTTAGGTGAAGCGTTTATATAGGCTAGTGTATAGCCTGTTTGCTAATCCTTTTTTAGCTCATCAGGCCTGAAAGGCCCGATGGGCTTTGGCATGGCATGGTGTCCGGCGTCCGTCCATCCGTCCGCCCATCCGTAAACTTTTCGCTTTTTCGACTTCTTCTACAGAACCAATGATTCCACAGAGCTGAAAAGTTGTGTGCAGACTCCTTGGCCAATGGGGATTCTAAATTGTAGATTTCGTGACCCCATGACCCCAAATGGGGTCACAGGGGTCACATCCTTAAAAACCTATTTTCATCTTCTTCTCCAGTTCCAAAAGCTCTAGAGAGCTGAAAAGTTGTGTGCAGACTCCTTGGCCAACGGGGATTCTAAATTGTAGATTTCGCGACCCCATGACCCCAAATGGGGTCACAGGGGTCACATCCTTTAAAACCTATTTTCATCTTCTTCTCCAGTTCCAAAAGGTCTAGAGAGCTGAAAAGTTGCGTGCAGACTCCTTGGCCAATGGGGATTCTAAATTGTAGATTATGTGACCCCATGACCCCAAATGGGGTCACAGGGTTCACATCCTTAAAAACCTATTTTCATCTTCTTCTCAAGTTCCAAAAGGTCTAGAGAGCTGAAAAGTTGTGTGCAGACTCCTTGGCCAATGGGGATTCTAAATTGTAGATTATGTGACCCCATGACCCCAAATGGGGTCACATCCTTAAAAACCTATTTTCATCTTCTTCTTCAGTTCCAAAAGGTTTAGAGAGCTGAAAAGTTGTGTGCAGACTCCTTGGCCAATGGGGATTCTAAATTGTAGATTTCATGACCCCAAATGGGGTCACAGGGGTCACATCCTTAAAAACCTATTTTCATCTTCTTCTCCAGTTCAAAAAGGTCTAGAGAGCTGAAAAGTTGTGTGCAGACTCCTTGGCCAATGGGGATTCTAAATTGTAGATTTCGTGATTTCGTGACCCCATGACCCCAAATGGGGTCACCGGGGTCACATCCTTTAAAACCTATTTTCATCTTCTTCTTCAGTTCCAAAAGGTCTAGAGAGCTGAAAAGTTGTGTGCAGACTCCTTGGCCAATGGGGATTCTAAATTGTAGATTTCGCGACCCCATGACCCCAAATGGGGTCACAGGGGTCACATCCTTAAAAACCTATTTTCATCTTCTTCTTCAGTTCCAAAAGGTCTAGAGAGCTGAAAAGTTTAGTGCAGACTCCTTGGCCAATGGGGATTCTAAATTGTAGATTTCATGACCCCATGACCCCAAATGGGGTCACAGGGGTCACATCCTTAAAAACCTATTTTCATCTTCTTCTCCAGTTCCAAAAGGTCTAGAGAGCTGAAAAGTTGTGTGCAGACTCCTTGGCCAATTGGGATTCTAAATTGTAGATTATGTGACCCCATGACCCCAAATGGGGTCACAGGGGTCACATCCTTAAAAACCTATTTTCATCTTCTTCTTCAGTTCCAAAAGGTCTAGAGAGCTGAAAAGTTGTGCGCAGACTCCTTGGCCAATGGGGATTCCACATTGTAGATTATGTGACCCCATGACCCCAAATGGGGTCACAGGGGTCACATCCTTAAAAACCCATTTTCATCTTCTTCTCAAATTCCAAAAGGTCTAGAGAGCTGAAAAGTTGTGTGCAGACTCCTTGGCCACTGGGGATTCTAAATTGTAGATTTCGTGACCCCATGACCCCAAATGGGGTCACAGGGGTCACATCCTTAAAAACCTATTTTCATCTTCTTCTCCAGTTCCAAAAGGTCTAGAGAGCTGAAAAGGTGTTTGCAGACTCCTTGGCCAATGGGGATTCTAAATTGTAGATTTCGTGACCCCATGACCCCAAATGGGGTCACCGGGGTCACATCCTTTAAAACCTATTTTCATCTTCTCTTCAGTTCCAAAAGGTCTAGAGAGCCGAAAAGTTGTGTGCAGACTCCTTGGCCAATGGGGATTCTAAATTGTAGATTTCGCGACCCCATGACCCCAAATGGGGTCACAGGGGTCACATCCTTAAAAACCTATTTTCATCTTCTTCTCCAGTTCAAAAAGGTCTAGAGAGCTGAAAAGTTGTGTGCAGACTCCTTGGCCAATGGGGATTCTAAATTGTAGATTATGTGACCCCATGACCCCAAATGGGGTCACAGGGGTCACATCCTTAAAAACCCATTTTCATCTTCTTCTCAAATTCCAAAAGGTCTAGAGAGCTGAAAAGTTGTGTGCAGACTCCTTGGCCACTGGGGATTCTAAATTGTAGATTATGTGACCCCATGACCCCAAATGGGGTCACAGGGGTCACATCCTTAAAAACCCATTTTCATCTTCTTCTCAAATTCCAAAAGGTCGAGTGCTGAAAAGTTGTGTGCAGACTCCTTGGCCAATGGGGATTCTAAATTGTAGATTTCGCGACCCAATGACCCCGAATGGGGTCACCGGGGTCACCGGGGTCACATCCTTTAAAACCTATTTTCATCTTCTTTTCAAGTTCCAAAAGGTCTAGGGAGCTGAAAAGTTGTGTGCAGACTCCTTGGCCAATTGGGATTCTAAATTGTAGATTTCGCGACCCCATGACGCCAAATGGGGTCACAGGGGTCACATCCTTAAAAACCTATTTTCATCTTCTTCTTCAGTTCCAAAAGGTCTAGAGAGCTGAAAAGTTGTGTGCAGACTCCTTGGCCAATGGGGATTCTAAATTGTAGATTATGTGACCCCATGACCCCAAATGGGGTCACAGCTGTCACATCCTTAAAAATCTATTTTCATCTTCTTCTTCAGTTCCAAAAGGTCTAGAGAGCTGAAAAGTTGTGTGCAGACTCCTTGGCCAATGGGGATTCTAAATTGTAGATTTCGCGACCCCATGACCCCAAATGGGGTCACAGGGGTCACATCCTTAAAAACCTATTTTCATCTTCTTCTTCAGTTCCAAAAGGTTTAGAGAGCTGAAAAGTTGTGTGCAGACTCCTTGGCCAATGGGGATTCTAAATTGTAGATTATGTGACCCTATGACCCCAAATGGGGTCACAGGGGTCACATCCTTAAAAACCCATTTTCATCTTCTTCTCAAATTCCAAAAGGTCGAGAGCTGAAAAGTTGTGTGCAGACTCCTTGGCCAATTGGGATTCTAAATTGTAGATTTCGCCACCCAAAGACCCCAAATGGGGTCACAGGGGTCACCGGGGTCACCGGGGTCACATCCTTTAAAACCTATTTTCATCTTCTTTTCAAGTTCCAAAAGGTCTAGGGAGCTGAAAAGTTGTGTGCAGACTCCTTGGCAAATTGGGATTCTAAATTGTAGATTATGTGACCCCATGACCCCAAATGGGGTCACAGGGGTCACATCCTTAAAAATCTATTTTCATCTTCTTCTCAAGTTCCAAAAGGTCTAGAGAGCTGAAAAGTTGTGTGCAGACTCCTTGGCCAATGGGGATTCTAAATTGTAGATTTCGCGACCCCATGACCCCAAATGGGGTCACAGGGGTCACATCCTTAAAAACCTATTTTCATCTTCTTCTTCAGTTCCAAAAGGTGTAGAGAGCTGAAAAGTTGTGTGCAGACTTCTTGGCCAATGGGGATTCTAAATTGTAGATTTCGTGACCCCATGACCCCAAATGGGGTCACCGGGGTCACATCCTTTAAAACCTATTTTCATCTTCTTTTCAAGTTCCAAAAGGTCTAGAGAGCTGAAAAGTTGTGTGCAGACTCCTTGGCCAATGGGGATTCTGAATTGTAGATTTCGTGACCCCGTGACCCCAAATGGGGTCACAGGGGTCACATCCTTAAAAACCTATTTTCATCTTCTTCTCCAGTTCCAAAAGGTCTAGAGAGCTGAAAAATTGTGTGCAGACTCCTAAATTGTAGATTATGTGACCCCGTGACCCCAAATGGGGTCACAGTGGTCATGATCTTTTGCTTGTAAACAATAACTTAAATAACTTAAATATTCAACTTTAGATAGTAAATCAATGAAATCCTGATGAGCTACAGAGCCCATGGCTCTATTTTTCCAATTTAACTTCTCACAATTTCTTGTACATCAGCTTCTCCGTCTTTGATATCCTGAATGAAGCAATATGTTCTTCGATGATGTCATGAAGATAAACAGATTTAAGTCCAAGTTCCTGTGATCTGTCATAATGTCATTCTCATAAGTGCAATGAGGGGTGATACAACTAAACAGTACATGTACGTCCTCTCTATTCAAATAGGCTTGAATCACAAGTCGCTGATTTGATCTAAAATCATCTTTCCCTAAATGTGTTAGGCATATCTGTAAGATAGTTTCAATGTCAACTTCCAACGTCACCTAAACACTAAACAGCTATTAAAAATGCTTAATTCTGTCAGCATGTGAAACAATTTCAGTAATGATCAGATATAAGCTTAATATGCCACTATTAGAAGAACAATTCAGCCAGATATATTCATAATAAAAAAAATATTTAAAACCACCAACCTAATAGTAAACCCCTATGCTGGCATTTTGTATATACAAGAGCTTTACCCAAGCCGGGACCATCTCACACATCAGATGTTAATGAGGTTTGACACGGTCAGATTCCAACAAGTTGCATGAGGGCAAGATAACTTCATTAAGGCATTCAGCTTGTAACCTGATCGAAATCCTGGTTAAACCGTCACCCTCATTACATTAGACTGTATAAAAAAAAGTCTCCTTTTTTGGAAAATGGCACCCCACAAGGCAGCATCATTAGCCCCACTTTATTCAATATCATGGTGGATGACTTTTTCGAAGGCATCTCACCGAAAATAAACACCTCCAAATTTGCAGACGACGGTGCCCTATGGGCACGTTGTAACAACCTCCATACTTCTACCACCTTACTCCAATCCGCACTAAATAAAGTCGACCAATGGGCCGACAAATGGGGCTTTAAACTAAATGCGGAAAAAACCATAGGGGTAGTATTTAAACATAAAAATATGCGCCCTATCTCTCCCAATCTTTACCTTAAAAATAAAAAATAAACTTCCAAAAACAAACTTAATTTTTAGGGCTAATCTTTGACGAGCATCTCACCTGGGAAGCTCATGTCAAACACCTTAAACTGAGTTGCTCGAAAGACCTTAATGTCATGAGAGCAATCTCCGGCACAGGCTGGGGAGCAAATAGGCAAACCTTACTCCAACTCTATACCTCCCTAATAAGGTCCAAATTGGACTACGGCGCTCCTATCTACAATTCCCTAAAACCTACTCTTTATCAACACCCTTAATTCTATCCAATATCAGGCATTAAAATTAGCCACTCGCACTCAAAAGGGTACCTCACTCGAAGCACTTCAAGCCCTAACTGGTGAAATTCCCCTCGCAACGAGACGGGACCATCTCACCTTAAACTTCTGGGCTGGAACTTCAGAGGACCCTCTTATAAGGGATATGCTTAGCACCATACCATCTAAATTCTTTAAAGCTTTATTCAATAAATACCCACTCCGCGCACCCATCTCTCATCGCGTATATTCTCTTATATCCCAAGCTGAGACGGGCCATATTAAACACCCCACAAATTATACGGTGCTTCACCCTATCCCCCCACTTCCGGCTCCCAAAATAAATCTCCATCTCAGCAAAATAACTTCTAAACAAAACCCTTAACTCGCGCAAACAACCACACTTCACTACATACGGGAACATTGGTCCGACTGGTGTCACATTTACACAGACGGGTCCAAGGACCCGGAAGCACGCACAACAGGTGTAGGCATACATTTCCAACATCCACAACCCTCTTCATTCTCCAATAGGCTTCCCACCGACCAATCGGTCTACACTGCTGAGCTTATGGCCATCGCAATTGCCTTAAGCCATCAACATTTTTAAAAACCAGGACAAAATTCTCATCCTTTCGGACTCACTCAGTGCTTTAGAAGCACTCAAAAACAAATCTACCAAAAACCGTCCTGGTTTAATTTCCAAAATTCTTCATACCATCCAATCTCTTACCAATCAGGGCAAGGCAGTAAAACTCCTACGGGTACCAGCCCATGTCGGAATATTTGGCAACGAAAAAGCCGACAAAGCAGCAAAGGAGGGCCTTAAACTTCCAAATTCAGTTCCTTTTTACCATTCGAAACAAGAGGCAAAAACCCTTTCAAAATCTTATGGAAAGCGGCATGGCATAAGCAATATTCAAACTCCACAAATGCTCACAGTACCAAACAAATTCTCCCTAAACCACTAGGCAAACACAAAATTTACTCCAAAAACAAAAATATTGATAGGGCAATATTTAAGCTCCAAACGGGGCATACTTAACTAAATTCCCATCTCCATATAATCAAACTAAAAGCTTCACCCACATGCCCACACTGCCCGCAAGCAGAAACAATCCAACACATTCTAACATAATGCCCACAGTATGCGGCCTTCCGCCAAATACTCAACCTAACTCTAAGGGCCAACAACATCCCACCACAAAACATTAATCTAATATTAAATCCAAACAATAACCAAACTACCTTCCAAGCATTAGGCACTTATCTCAAAGATTCGGACCTCCTGACCCGAATCTAAAAACATAAACAAACTCAATTCCAAACCTAACAACTCATACCTCCCCCACCATCCCCCAACCCCCAGGTTCGTTATTCTATTCACACATTGTATATTGCTATTCGCATGCCAAATATTTGCAAAATCATCACAATTGTACTTTGGTTATATTTACAAAAATGTTATTTTAATTGGCCTGTACGTCGCGTGTATGTTTTCTTACATACATAAGCCTATGGCTGATATACCGATCCATTTCTCTTTTTTTATCATGATAAGAAACCATTACCATTTAAAACAAAACAGACTGTTATGGTATTTGTTTCGATCAAAAGACATTCCTATACCGCTCGTGTACGGCAAGTGGCGAGGATTAGCGGGTGCGCAAAGTAAGCATCGCTGAGTAGGACTAACACTAGCTGAGATTTCATACTCGCGTATTACCTAACTGAATTGTCTCCTTCCATAGCTAAATTCGCTGAAGTGTTCCCCTTTAAGAAGTTAATGCTTGGCAAAAACCGTGAAAATTTTGGTAACTGGGATATTGGTCGATTGAATGCTGAACAGTTTGCAAGGAGTGTAAATGTGCTCTTGGAACACTTGGGTACCGAAAAAGAATGCAATACCTTGAAGTTTTGCCAAAATAAGACCCATAAAATCATTCTGAATGAAATTTGAAATGATGTATAACATCAAATCAACATCAGCAAAACCCGGGTTTTTTCATCAAACAACTTAATGGGAGTGTAACAGTGTTTGTACAAGTTCTAATTGCATTTAAAAGCACATTGGGCCCTTCATCATCCTCGATAATCCAGCGCTTTCGTTCCGATCAATCTACACACAAGCCCTGGAAAATTTTAAGCGTATTTATCTTGAACCTAGTTACCTCCTCTTTGGTCCATGTTATCTAATCAGAAACGAAACACAGACACTATCTGCGTAAACAACTCAACAAATCAAAACGCATCTTTTATCACTACCGTTGTTTAGAGAGACAAACATGGCGGCAGCCCACTCACTCGATTACGATAAAGTTTGTAACAAATTCAGCGTAGAAAACCTGACAGAAACTCAAAAGAAAGTTTAAAGACTTCTTTACGAGAAGAAGGGTGTATTCATGTCCATCAAAACTGGTGGACGTAAATCCCTGTGCTACCAGGCGTTCCCAATCATCTGCGAAAGCCAAGATCCTGAAACGAGAGTTACGCCCCTTACACAACTTCCGTTCGCAACATCAAATGATCTCATTGGTTGTTAGAAAGCAAGAGGTTCACTGAGTCATTGCGAAGGGAGGTAACTAGGTTCGAGATAAATACCCTTAAAGTTTTCCAGCACTTGTGTGTAGATTTATCGGAACGAAAGCGCTGGATTATCGATGATGGCCCTTCATCATCTGAACAGGAATGTTGCTGTTTTCCCAGAGAATAACTATGGTACAAGAAAATTCTATGAATGAGTTTTACCATCCTCGGTTACCCAAGGTTTTATATATGGTCCGTTACTCTCCACTATATCACCCCTGGAACACTCCATCAGAGAAATCTGTAATCAAATTACCCACTCATGGCCCGTTTGACGAAGTCAGTAACAAATGAAAATGCTCGATTGGATAAGACAGACATGGTCAAGGGAGATAACCGGTAATGGATGGCAACAACATGACTGCGCCCAGGATGTGCGTGCTTTACAACGAAGTGATATGAAGTGTCATTGGCTCGCAGGTCCAAGCTGCGTAGCAGTTTGATTGGCTCACGCCAGCCAAGGGCGGGTAATCTGAGTACAGATTTCTCTGATGGAGTGTTCCAGGGGTGATATAGTGGAGAGCATATGTATAAAACCCTGGGTAACCGAGGATGGAGTTCTACATCAGTATTAACTTTTCGTTATGTCTGCATGCTGTTCAAAACGGTATTAACATCATGTCAACACAATTTTAATGCTCTGATATTATATAAATTTGCACAATACAGCGTTATCACTAATTACGAAATTATTACAGTGGACTGGCGTTTCTTTTGCTGTTCAATATTATAAGTTATAACATTCAGTGGAGGGTGACATCGTAATTTATCAGACCCTCGTCAGTGTTTATCCAACAACCGGTAGGCGAGTTGGATAAACACTAACAAGGGTCTGATAAATTACAATGTCACCCGAACAAACTGAATGTTATAATGTATTTATCTGCTGTTTCAAAATATCATTTTAAAAAAAAGACAAATGTTGACAATAAACAGCTGATCGATCGACAAACTATGACCTTTAACTTGTGTCACGTGACATGGAATGAATACATGGATACATGCTCTATTCATGTTGCGGGATATAAAACATTTATCACCCTCGGGAAGATTTATCAACCCATATGACGGTGTTTATTGATATTTGTTAATGGTCACATGGACCAATCAGGAATCGACATTCTTACATGAGGTACAATTACAATTAAAGTACAATTAAAACTGGGGGAAAGATTTGGATGTGAAAGGATCCTGAAAGTATGAAATTTGCAATTGTTTGCCAACTTGGGTGCGTTCGTGAAATGCAAACTTCACTATGCAACGGTGAAATTAGTTCTTCATTAGTGCACATCTGCATCACAATAATTTTCAAAACGAAAAGCTATGTCATCAAATCTAAAGGGACAACAAAATCTGAAACAAACACTTTACATTATATCAAAAGTTGTTAAAGACTATGCCACCCAAATTCACTCTGCAACTGTTTACTTTTAATTTTAAAAGTTTTTATAATTCAATCTGCAAAGTTTCAATGAATATAGTATCACCCAAGTTAATTAGCAGCCGCTGCCAGGGACGCTGACGGCAGAAAGTTTGAAATGGAGTCAGTTTGGTTCACTGATAGGCTGCCATCAAGGATGTTCGTGTTTCAAATACAAAATTATTTGTGGAAATTATACTTATTACGTCAATTGCTAGAGAAATCTTTTATCTACAACATGAAATGTGTTAATAATGTTCTTATTATCAAGACAATGTAATGAAATTTTTATAGTACTCCTTCGATTACTGCACGTCAAGGGTATCTGACGTCATTTTAACAGAATTCCCTTTATTGCATGAAACGTACAACACAGCAGCAAGCGTTTTCCGAAGCGTGAAGGCTCGTCTTTAGCGCAAGTCGTCATAGCAACCCACATGCTGCACGTGCTTCTCTTTGAAGGCTACCCTTGTCACACATTACTGAATGTGACGATTGTTTTATAAACACTGATTCTAAATGTCCTGAGAACATACACATTATTGTAATGTAATTTTATTAGCTCATCAGGCCTGAAAGTCCGGATTGGCATATGGCATGGCATATTCTCCGCCATCCGTCCATCTGTAAACTTTTCGCTTATTCGACTTCTTCTCCAGGACCAATAACTCTAGAGAGCTTAAATTGAATGTGCAGACTCTTTGGACTACGGGCATGCTAAATTGTAGATTTCGTGACCCTGTGACACAGAGGTCACAACCTTAAAAAGCTATTTTCATCTTCTTCTCCAGTACCAAAAGGTCTACAAAGCTGAAATGTTGTTCGCAGACTCCTTGGCCAGTGGGGAATCGAAATTGTAGATTTCATGACCCCATTAGTCATAATAGGGTCTCAGGGGTCATGATCTAAAAACCTATTTTTATCTTCATCTTCAGTCTGAAAAGCTCTAGAGAGCTGAAATGTTGTACTCCTTGGACAATGGGGTTTCTAAATTGTAGAGGCTATTTTCGACTTCTTTTCCAGTATGAAGAACTGAACACGCTGAGAACCATTTATTTCGGTTTTTCAAACAATACAAATCCTATGGGGCTATAGAGCCCATTAGCTCATCAGGCCTCATTATGGCATGGCATGGTGTCCGGCGTCGGTCTGCCCATTCATCCAACCGTCCGTCCGTAAACTTTTCGCTTTTTCAACTTCTACTCCAGAACCAATGACTCCAAAGAGCTGAAATTTTATGTGCAGACTCCTTGGCCAATGGGGATTCTAAATTGTAGATTTCGTGACCCCGTGACCCCAAATGGGGTCACAGGGGTCACATCCTTAAAAACCTATTTTCATCTTCTTCTCCAGTTCCAAAAGGTCTAGAGAGCTGAAAAATTGTGTGCAGACTCCTAAATTGTAGATTATGTGACCCCGTGACCCCAAATGGGGTCACAGTGGTCATGATCTAAGAACCTATCTTTTGCTTGTAAACAATAACTTAAATAACTTAAATATTCAACTTTAGATAGTAAATCAATGAAATCCTGATGAGCTACAGAGCCCATGGCTCTATTTTTCCAATTTAACTTCTCACAATTTCTTGTACATCAGCTTCTCCGTCTTTGATATCCTGAATGAAGCAATATGTTCTTCGATGATGTCATGAAGATAAACAGATTTAAGTCCAAGTTCCTGTGATCTGTCATAATGTCATTCTCATAAGTGCAATGAGGGGTGATACAACTATAACTAACGCCTTCTTAGTCCTGTGGATATCTTTATAAAGAAGTAGCGCAATCGCAAAAGTCAGGTTTTCCATTGCCTGTTGAGCAGGTAAACAGTACATGTACGTCCTCTCTATTCAAATAGGCTTGAATCACAAGTCGCTGATTTGATCTAAAATCATCTTTCCCTAAATGTGTTAGGCATATCTGTAAGATAGTGTCAATGTCAACTTCCAACGTCACCTAAACACTAAACAGCTATTAAAAATGCTTAATTCTGTCAGCATGTGAAACAATTTCAGTAATGATCAGATATAAGCTTAATATGCCACTATTAGAAGAACAATTCAGCCAGATATCATAATAAAAAAAATATTTAAAACCACCAACCTAATAGTAAACCCCTATGCTGGCATTTTGTATATACAAGAGCTTTACCCAAGCCGGGACCATCTCACACATCAGATGTTAATGAGGTTTGACATGGTCAGATTCCAACAAGTTGCATGAGGGCAAGATAACTTCTCTAAGGCATTCAGCTTGTAACCTGATCGAAATCCTGGTTAAACCGTCACCCTCATTACATTAGACTGTATAAAAAAAGTCTCCTTTTTTGGAAAATGGCACCCCACAAGGCAGCATCATTAGCCCCACTTTATTCAATATCATGGTGGATGACTTTTTCGAAGGCATCTCACCGAAAATAAACACCTCCAAATTTGCAGACGACGGTGCCCTATGGGCACGTTGTAACAACCTCCATACTTCTACCACCTTACTCCAATCCGCACTAAATAAAGTCGACCAATGGGCCGACAAATGGGGCTTTAAACTAAATGCGGAAAAAACCATAGGGGTAGTATTTAAACATAAAAATATGCGCCCTATCTCTCCCAATCTTTACCTTAAAAATAATACACCGCTCGTGTACGGCAAGTGGCGAGGATTAGCCGGTGCGCAAAGTAAGCATCGCTGAGTAGGACTAACGCTAGCTGAGATTTCATACTCGCGTATTACCTAACTGAATTGTCTCCTTCCATAGCTAAATTCGCCGAAGTGTCCCCCTTTAAGAAGTTAATGCTTGGCAAAAACCGTGAAAATTTTGGTAACTGGGATATTGGTCGATTGAATGCTGAACAGTTTGCAAGGAGTGTAAATGTGCTCTTGGAACACTTGGGTACCGAAAAAGAATGCAATACCTTGAAGTTTTGCCAAAATAAGACCCATAAAACCATTCTGAATGAAATTTGAAATGATGTATAACATCAAATCAACATCAGCAAAACCCGGGTTTTTTCATCAAACAACTTAATGGGAGTGTAACAGTGTTTGTACAAGTTCTAATTGCATTTAAAAGCACATTGGGCCCTTCATCATCCTCGATAATCCAGCGCTTTCGTTCCGATCAATCTACACACAAGCCCTGGAAAATTTTAAGCGTATTTATCTTGAACCTAGTTACCTCCTCTTGGGTCCATGTTATCTAATCAGAAACGAAACACAGACACTATCTGCGTAAACAACTCAACAAATCAAAACGCATCTTTTATCACTACCGTTGTTTAGAGAGACAAACATGGCGGCAGCCCACTCACTCGATTACGATAAAGTTTGTAACAAATTCAGCGTAGAAAACCTGACAGAAACTCAAAAGAAAGTTTAAAGACTTCTTTACGAGAAGAAGGGTGTATTCATGTCCATCAAAACTGGTGGACGTAAATCCCTGTGCTACCAGGCGTTCCCAATCATCTGCGAAAGCCAAGATCCTGAAACGAGAGTTACGCCCCTTACACAACTTCCGTTCGCAACATCAAATGATCTCATTGGTTGTTAGAAAGCAAGAGGTTCACTGAGTCATTGCGAAGGGAGGTAACTAGGTTCGAGATAAATACCCTTAAAGTTTTCCAGCACTTGTGTGTAGATTTATCGGAACGAAAGCGCTGGATTATCGATGATGGCCCTTCATCATCTGAACAGGAATGTTGCTGTTTTCCCAGAGAATAACTATTGTACAAGAAAATTCTATGAATGAGTTTTACCATCCTCGGTTACCCAAGGTTTTATATATGGTCCGTTACTCTCCACTATATCACCCCTGGAACACTCCATCAGAGAAATCTGTAATCAAATAACCCACTCTTGACGAAGTCAGTAACAAATGAAAATGCTCGATAGGATAAGACAGACATGGTCAAGGGAGATAACCGGTAATGGATGGCAACAACATGACTGCGCCCAGGATGTGCGTGCTTTTACAACGAAGTGATATGAAGTGTCATTGGCTCGCAGGTCCAAGCTGCGTAGCAGTTTGATTGGCTCACGCCAGCCAAGGGCGGGTAATCTGAGTACAGATTTCTCTGATGGAGTGTTCCAGGGGTGATATAGTGGAGAGCATATGTATAAAACCCTGGGTAACCGAGGATGGAGTTCTACATCAGTATTAACTTTTCGTTATGTCTGCATGCTGTTCAAAACGGTATTAACATCATGTCAACACAATTTTAATGCTCTGATATTATATAAATTTGCACAATACAGCGTTATCACTAATTACGAAATTATTACAGTGGACTGGCGTTTCTTTTGCTGTTCAATATTATAAGTTATAACATTCAGTGGAGGGTGACATCGTAATTTATCAGACCCTCGTCAGTGTTTATCCAACAACCGGTAGGCGAGTTGGATAAACACTAACAAGGGTCTGATAAATTACAATGTCACCCGAACAAACTGAATGTTATAATGTATTTATCTGCTGTTTCAAAATATCATTTTAAAAAAAAGACAAATGTTGACAATAAACAGCTGATCGATCGACAAACTATGACCTTTAACTTGTGTCACGTGACATGGAATGAATAACGTGGATACATGCTCTATTCATGTTGCGGGATATAAAACATTTATCACCCTCGGGAAGATTTATCAACCCATATGACAGTGTTTATTGATATTTGTAAATGGTCACATGGACCAATCAGGAATCGACATTCTTACATGAGGTACAATTACAATTAAAGTACAATTAAAACTGGGGGAAAGATTTGGATGTGAAAGGATCCTGAAAGTATGAAATTTGCAATTGTTTGCCAACTTGGGTGCGTTCGTGAAATGCAAACTTCACTATGCAACGGTGAAATTAGTTCTTCATTAGTGCACATCTGCATCACAATAATTTTCAAAACGAAAAGCTATGTCATCAAATCTAAAGGGACAACAAAATCTGAAACAAACACTTTACATTATATCAAAAGTTGTTAAAGACTATGCCACCCAAATTCACTCTGCAACTGTTTACTTTTAATTTTAAAAGTTTTTATAATTCAATCTGCAAAGTTTCAATGAATATAGTATCACCCAAGTTAATTAGCAGCCGCTGCCAGGGACGCTGACGGAAGAAAGTTTGAAATGGAGTCAGTTTGGTTCACTGATAGGCTGCCATCAAGGATGTTCGTGTTTCAAATACAAAATTATTTGTGGAAATTATACTTATTACGTCAATTGCTAGAGAAATCTTTTATCTACAACATGAAATGTGTTAATAATGTTCTTATTATCAAGACAATGTAATGAAATTTTTATAGTACTCCTTCGATTACTGCACGTCAAGGGTATCTGACGTCATTTTAACAGAATTCCCTTTATTGCATGAAACGTACAACACAGCAGCAAGCATTTTCCGAAGCGTGAAGGCTCGTCTTTAGCGCAAGTCGTCATAGCAACCCACATGCTGCACGTGCTTCTCTTTGAAGGCTACCCTTGTCACACATTACTGAATGTGACGATTGTTTTATAAACACTGATTCTAAATGTCCTGAGAACATACACATTATTGTAATGTAATTTTATTAGCTCATCAGGCCTGAAAGTCCGGATTGGCATATGGCATGGCATATTCTCCGCCATCCGTCCATCTGTAACTTTTCGCTTATTCGACTTCTTCTCCAGGACCAATAACTCTAGAGAGCTTAAATTGAATGTGCAGACTCTTTGGACTACGGGAATGCTAAATTGTAGATTTCGTGACCCTGTGACACAGAGGTCACAACCTTAAAAAGCTATTTTCATCTTCTTCTCCAGTACCAAAAGGTCTACAAA
Source organism: Gibbula magus (assembly GCA_936450465.1). Classification (NCBI taxonomy): domain Eukaryota; kingdom Metazoa; phylum Mollusca; class Gastropoda; order Trochida; family Trochidae; genus Gibbula; species Gibbula magus. The sequence continues at coordinate 36,492,086 of OW388296.1, forward strand.
GCTGAAATGTTGTTTGCAGACTCCTTGGCCAGTGGGGAATCGAAATTGTAGATTTCATGACCCCATTAGTCATAATAGGGTCTCAGGGGTCATGATCTAAAAACCTATTTTTATCTTCATCTTCAGTCTGAAAAGCTCTAGAGAGCTGAAATGTTGTACTCCTTGGAAAATGGGGTTTCTAAATTGTAGAGGCTATTTTCGACTTCTTTTCCAGTATGAAGAACTGAACACGCTGAGAACCATTTATTTCGGTTTTTCAAACAATACAAATCCTATGGGGCTATAGAGCCCATTAGCTCATAAGGGCTCATTATGGCATGGCATGGTGTCCGGCGTCGGTCCGCCCATTCGTCCAACCGTCCGTCCGTAAACTTTTCGCTTTTTCAACTTCTACTCCAGAACCAATGACTCCAAAGAGCTGAAATTTTATGTGCAGACTCCTTGGCCAATGGGGATTCTAAATTGTAGATTTCGTGACCCCGTGACCCCAAATGGGGTCACAGGGGTCACATCCTTAAAAACCTATTTTCATCTTCTTCTCCAGTTCCAAAAGGTCTAGAGAGCTGAAAAATTGTGTGCAGACTCCTAAATTGTAGATTATGTGATCCCGTGACCCCAAATGGGGTCACAGTGGTCATGATCTAAGAACCTATCTTTTGCTTGTAAACAATAACTTAAATAACTTAAATATTCAACTTTAGATAGTAAATCAATGAAATCCTGATGAGCTACAGAGCCCATGGCTCTATTTTTCCAATTTAACTTCTCACAATTTCTTGTACATCAGCTTCTCCGTCTTTGATATCCTGAATGAAGCAATATGTTCTTCGATGATGTCATGAAGATAAACAGATTTAAGTCCAAGTTCCTGTGATCTGTCATAATGTCATTCTCATAAGTGCAATGAGGGGTGATACAACTATAACTAACGCCTTCTTAGTCCTGTGGATATCTTTATAAAGAAGTAGCGCAATCGCAAAAGTCAGGTTTTCCATTGCCTGTTGAGCAGGTAAACAGTACATGTACGTCCTCTCTATTCAAATAGGCTTGAATCACAAGTCGCTGATTTGATCTAAAATCATCTTTCCCTAAATGTGTTAGGCATATCTGTAAGATAGTTTCAATGTCAACTTCCAACGTCACCTAAACACTAAACAGCTATTAAAAATGCTTAATTCTGTCAGCATGTGAAACAATTTCAGTAATGATCAGATATAAGCTTAATATGCCACTATTAGAAGAACAATTCAGCCAGATATATTCATAATAAAAAAAATATTTAAAACCACCAACCTAATAGTAAACCCCTATGCTGGCATTTTGTATATACAAGAGCTTTACCCAAGCCGGGACCATCTCACACATCAGATGTTAATGAGGTTTGACACGGTCAGATTCAAACAAGTTGCATGAGGGCAAGATAACTTTATTAAGGCATTCAGCTTGTAACCTGATCGAAATCCTGGTTAAACCGTCACCCTCATTACATTAGACTGTATAAAAAAAAGTCTCCTTTTTTGGAAAATGGCACCCCACAAGGCAGCATCATTAGCCCCACTTTATTCAATATCATGGTGGATGACTTTTTCGAAGGCATCTCACCGAAAATAAACACCTCCAAATTTGCAGACGACGGTGCCCTATGGGCACGTTGTAACAACCTCCATACTTCTACCACCTTACTCCAATCCGCACTAAATAAAGTCGACCAATGGGCCGACAAATGGGGCTTTAAACTAAATGCGGAAAAAACCATAGGGGTAGTATTTAAACATAAAAATATGCGCCCTATCTCTCCCAATCTTTACCTTAAAAATAAAAAATAAACTTCCAAAAACAAACTTAATTTTTAGGGCTAATCTTTGACGAGCATCTCACCTGGGAAGCTCATGTCAAACACCTTAAACTTAGATGCTCGAAAGACCTTAATGTCATGAGAGCAATCTCCGGCACAGGCTGGGGAGCAAATAGGCAAACCTTACTCCAACTCTATACCTCCCTAATAAGGTCCAAATTGGACTACGGCGCTCCTATCTACAATTCCCTAAAACCTACTCTTATCAACACCCTTAATTCTATCCAATATCAGGCATTAAAATTAGCCACTCGCACTCAAAAGGGTACCTCACTCGAAGCACTTCAAGCCCTAACTGGTGAAATTCCCCTCGCAACGAGACGGGACCATCTCACCTTAAACTTCTGGGCTGGAACTTCAGAGGACCCTCTTATAAGGGATATGCTTAGCACCATACCATATAAATTCTTTAAAGCTTTATTCAATAAATACCCACTCCGCGCACCCATCTCTCATCGCGTATATTCTCTTATATCCCAAGCTGAGACGGGCCATATTAAACACCCCACAAATTATACGGTGCTTCACCCTATCCCCCCACTTCCGGCTCCCAAAATAAATCTCCATCTCAGCAAAATAACTTCTAAACAAAACCCTTAACTCGCGCAAACAACCGCACTTCACTACATACGGGAACATTGGTCCGACTGGTGTCACATTTACACAGACGGGTCCAAGGACCCGGAAGCACGCACAACAGGTGTAGGCATACATTTCCAACATCCACAACCCTCTTCATTCTCCAATAGGCTTCCCACCGACCAATCGGTCTACACTGCTGAGCTTATGGCCATCGCAATTGCCTTAAGCCATCAACATTTTTAAAAACCAGGACAAAATTCTCATCCTTTCGGACTCACTCAGTGCTTTAGAAGCACTCAAAAACAAATCTACCAAAAACCGTCCTGGTTTAATTTCCAAAATTCTTCATACCATCCAATCTCTTACCAATCAGGGCAAGGCAGTAAAACTCCTACGGGTACCAGCCCATTTCGGAATATTTGGCAACGAAAAAGCCGACAAAGCAGCAAAGGAGGGCCTTAAACTTCCAAATTCAGTTCCTTTTTACCATTCGAAACAAGAGGCAAAAAGCCTTTCAAAATCTTATGGAAAGCGGCATGGCATAAGCAATATTCAAACTCCACAAATGCTCACAGTACCAAACAAATTCTCCCTAAACCACTAGGCAAACACAAAATTTACTCCAAAAACAAAAATATTGATAGGGCAATATTTAAGCTCCAAACGGGGCATACTTAACTAAATTCCCATCTCCATATAATCAAACTAAAAGCTTCACCCACATGCCCACACTTCCCGCAAGCAGAAACAATCCACCACATTCTAACATAATGCCCACAGTATGCGGCCTTCCGCCAAATACTCAACCTAACTCTAAGGGCCAACAACATCCCACCACAAAACATTAATCTAATATTAAATCCAAACAATAACCAAACTACCTTCCAAGCATTAGGCACTTATCTCAAAGATTCGGACCTCCTGGCCCGAATCTAAAAACATAAACAAACTCAATTCCAAACCTAACAACTCATACCTCCCCCACCATCCCCCAACCCCCAGGTTCGTTATTCTATTCACACATTGTATATTGCTATTCGCATGCCAAATATTTGCAAAATCATCACAATTGTACTTTGGTTATATTTACAAAAATGATATTTTAATTGGCCTGTACGTCGCGTGTATGTTTTCTTACATACATAAGCCTATGGCTGATATACCGATCCATTTCTCTTTTTTTATCATGATAAGAAACCATTACCATTTAAAACAAAACAGACTGTTATGGTATTTGTTTCGATCAAAAGACATTCCTATACCGCTCGTGTACGGCAAGTGGCGAGGATTAGTCGGTGCGCAAAGAAAGCTAACGCTAGCTGAGATTTCATACTCGCGTATTACCTAACTGAATTGTCTCCTTCCATAGCTAAATTTGCCGAAGTGTCCCCCTTTAAGAAGTTAATGCTTGGCAAAAACCGTGAAAATTTTGGTAACTGGGATATTGTCGATTGAATGCTGAACAGTTTGCAAGGAGTGTAAATGTGCTCTTGGAACACTTGGGTACCGAAAAAGAATGCAATACCTTGAAGTTTTGCCAAAATAAGACCCATAAAACCATTCTGAATGAAATTTGAAATGATGTATAACATCAAATCAACATCAGCAAAACCCGGGTTTTTTCATCAAACAACTTAATGGGAGTGTAACAGTGTTTGTACAAGTTCTAATTGCATTTAAAAGCACATTGGGCCCTTCATCATCCTCGATAATCCAGCGCTTTCGTTCCGATCAATCTACACACAAGCCCTGGAAAATTTTAAGCGTATTTATCTTGAACCTAGTTACCTCCTCTTGGGTCCATGTTATCTAATCAGAAACGAAACACAGACACTATCTGCGTAAACAACTCAACAAATCAAAACGCATCTTTTATCACTACCGTTGTTTAGAGAGACAAACATGGCGGCAGCCCACTCACTCGATTACGATAAAGTTTGTAACAAATTCAGCGTAGAAAACCTGACAGAAACTCAAAAGAAAGTTTAAAGACTTCTTTACGAGAAGAAGGGTGTATTCATGTCCATCAAAACTGGTGGACGTAAATCCCTGTGCTACCAGGCGTTCCCAATCATCTGCGAAAGCCAAGATCCTGAAACGAGAGTTACGCCCCTTACACAACTTCCGTTCGCAACATCAAATGATCTCATTGGTTGTTAGAAAGCAAGAGGTTCACTGAGTCATTGCGAAGGGAGGTAACTAGGTTCGAGATAAATACCCTTAAAGTTTTCCAGCACTTGTGTGTAGATTTATCGGAACGAAAGCGCTGGATTATCGATGATGGCCATTCATCATCTGAACAGGAATGTTGCTGTTTTCCCAGAGAATAACTATTGTACAAGAAAATTCTATGAATGAGTTTTACCATCCTCGGTTACCCAAGGTTTTATATATGGTCCGTTACTCTCCACTATATCACCCCTGGAACACTCCATCAGAGAAATCTGTAATCAAATTACCCACTCTTGGCCCGTTTGACGAAGTCAGTAACAAATGAAAATGCTCGATAGGATAAGACAGACATGGTCAAGGGAGATAACCGGTAATGGATGGCAACAACATGACTGCGCCCAGGATGTGCGTGCTTTTACAACGAAGTGATATGAAGTGTCATTGGCTCGCAGGTCCAAGCTGCGTAGCAGTTTGATTGGCTCACGCCAGCCAAGGGCGGGTAATCTGAGTACAGATTTCTCTGATGGAGTGTTCCAGGGGTGATATAGTGGAGAGCATATGTATAAAACCCTGGGTAACCGAGGATGGAGTTCTACATCAGTATTAACTTTTCGTTATGTCTGCATGCTGTTCAAAACGGTATTAACATCATGTCAACACAATTTTAATGCTCTGATATTATATAAATTTGCACAATACAGCGTTATCACTAATTACGAAATTATTACAGTGGACTGGCGTTTCTTTTGCTGTTCAATATTATAAGTTATAACATTCAGTGGAGGGTGACATCGTAATTTATCAGACCCTCGTCAGTGTTTATCCAACAACCGGTAGGCGAGTTGGATAAACACTAACAAGGGTCTGATAAATTACAATGTCACCCGAACAAACTGAATGTTATAATGTATTTATCTGCTGTTTCAAAATATCATTTAAAAAAAAAGACAAATGTTGACAATAAACAGCCGATCGATCGACAAACTATGACCTTTAACTTGTGTCACGTGACATGGAATGAATAACGTGGATACATGCTCTATTCATGTTGCGGGATATAAAACATTTATCACCCTCGGGAAGATTTATCAACCCATATGACGGTGTTTATTGATATTTGTTAATGGTCACATGGACCAATCAGGAATCGACATTCTTACATGAGGTACAATTACAATTAAAGTACAATTAAAACTGGGGGAAAGATTTGGATGTGAAAGGATCCTGAAAGTATGAAATTTGCAATTGTTTGCCAACTTGGGTGCGTTCGTGAAATGCAAACTTCACTATGCAACGGTGAAATTAGTTCTTCATTAGTGCACACCTGCATCACAATAATTTTCAAAACGAAAAGCTATGTCATCAAATCTAAAGGGACAACAAAATCTGAAACAAACACTTTACATTATATCAAAAGTTGTTAATGACTATGCCACCCAAATTCACTCTGCAACTGTTTACTTTTAATTTTAAAAGTTTTTATAATTCAATCTGCAAAGTTTCAATGAATATAGTATCACCCAAGTTAATTAGCAGCCGCTGCCAGGGACGCTGACGGCAGAAAGTTTGAAATGGAGTCAGTTTGGTTCAATGATAGGCTGCCATCAAGGATGTTCGTGTTTCAAATACAAAATTATTTGTGGAAATTATACTTATTACGTCAATTGCTAGAGAAATCTTTTATCTACAACATGAAATGTGTTAATAATGTTCTTATTATCAAGACAATGTAATGAAATTGTTATAGTACTCCTTCGATTACTGCACGTCAAGGGTATCTGACGTCATTTTAACAGAATTCCCTTTATTGCATGAAACGTACAACACAGCAGCAAGCGTTTTCCGAAGCGTGAAGGCTCGTCTTTAGCGCAAGTCGTCATAGCAACCCACATGCTGCACGTGCTTCTCTTTGAAGGCTACCCTTGTCACACATTACTGAATGTGACGATTGTTTTATAAACACTGATTCTAAATGTCCTGAGAACATACACATTATTGTAATGTAATTTTATTAGCTCATCAGGCCTGAAAGTCCGGATTGGCATATGGCATGGCATATTCTCCGCCATCCGTCCATCTGTAAACTTTTCGCTTATTCGACTTCTTCTCCAGGACCAATAACTCTAGAGAGCTTAAATTGAATGTGCAGACTCTTTGGACTACGGGCATGCTAAATTGTAGATTTCGTGACCCTGTGACACAGAGGTCACAACCTTAAAAAGCTATTTTCATCTTCTTCTCCAGTACCAAAAGGTCTACAAAGCTGAAATGTTGTTTGCAGACTCCTTGGCCAGTGGGGAATCGAAATTGTAGATTTCATGACCCCATTATTCATAATAGGGTCTCAGGGGTCATGATCTAAAAACCTATTTTTATCTTCATCTTCAGTCTGAAAAGCTCTAGAGAGCTGAAATGTTGTGTATATACTCCTTGGACAATGGGGTTTCTAAATTGTAGAGGCTATTTTCGACTTCTTTTCCAGTATGAAGAACTGAACACGCTGAGAACCATTTATTTCGGTTTTTCAAACAATAGAAATCCTATGGGGCTATAGAGCCCATTAGCTCATCAGGCCTCATTATGGCATGGCATGGTGTCCGGCGTCGGTCCGCCCATTCGTCCAACCGTCCGTCCGTAAACTTTTCGCTTTTTCAACTTCTACTCAAGAACCAATGACTCCAAAGAGCTGAAATTTTATGTGCAGATTCCTTGGCCAATGGGGATTCTAAATTGTAGATTTCGTGACCCCGTGACCCCAAATGGGGTCACAGGGGTCACATCTTTAAAAACCTATTTTCATCTTCTTCTCCAGTTCCAAAAGGTCTAGAGAGCTGAAAAGTTGTGTGCTGACTCATTGGCTAATGGGGATTCTAAATTGTAGATTTCCTGACCCAGTGACCCCAAATGAGGTCACAGGGGTCACATCCTTAAAAACCTATTTTCATATTCTTCTCCAGTTCCAAAAGGCTTAGAGAGCTGAAAAGTTGTGTTCAGACTCCTTGGCAAATGGGCATTCTAAATTGTAGATTTCGTGACCCCTTGACCCCAGATTGGGTCAAAGGGGTCACATCCTTAATAACCTATTTTCATCTTCTTCTCCAGTTCCAAAAGGTCTTGAGAGCTGAAAAGTTGTGTGCAGACTCCTTGGCCAAAGGGGATTCTAAATTGTAGATTTCGTGACCCCGTGACTCCAAATGGGGTCACAGGGGTCACATCTTTAAAAACCTATTTTCATCTTCTTCTCCAGTTCCAAAAGGTCTAGAGAGCTGAAAATTTGTGTGCAGACTCCTTGGCCAATGGGGATTCTAAATTGTAGATTTCGTGATCCCATGACCCCAAATGGGGGCACAGGGGTCACATCGATCTATTTTCATCTTCTTCTCAGTTCCAAAAGGCGTACAAAGCTGAAAAGTTGTGTGCAGACTCCTTGGCCAATGGGGATTCTAAATTGTAGATTTCGTGACCCCAGGGGTCACATTCTTAAAAACCTATTTTCATCTTCTTCTCCAGTTCCAAAAGGTCTAGAGAGCTGAAAAGTTGTGTGCAGACTCCTTGGCCAATGGGGATTCTAAATTGTAGATTATGTGACCCCGTGACCCCAAATGGGGTCACACTGGTCACATCTTTAAAAACCTATTTTCATCTTCTTCTCCAGTTCCAAAAGGTCTAGAGAGCTGAAAATTTGTGTGCAGACTCCTTGGCCAATGGGGATTCTAAATTGTAGATTTCGTGATCCCATGACCCCAAATGGGGGCACAGGGGTCACATCGATCTATTTTCATCTTCTTCTCAGTTCCAAAAGGCGTACAAAGCTGAAAAGTTGTGTGCAGACTCCTTGGCCAATGGGGATTCTAAATTGTAGATTTCGTGACCCCAGGGGTCACATCCTTAAAAACCTATTTTCATCTTCTTCTCCAGTTCCAAAAGGTCTAGAGAGCTGAAAAGTTGTGTGCAGACTCCTTGGCCAATGGGGATTCTAAATTGTAGATTATGTGACCCCGTGACCCCAAATGGGGTCACAGTGAAAAATGAGACCCAAAGAAGATTAATATGTTGATCCTATATTAATCTATAGCGACTTAAACTTTGAAACAATATCGACTGCTTTCTAGCAGCCCTGTCCCTTGCGATTAATTTATTTGAAGAACATAAGCTCAAAACACCAACATAAATGAATAGTAACAAGAATAAGATTAAACAATTCAATTCTACATTATCTTCAATGACAAATTTGCGGCCATGTTGGATTGTGTTTGCTATTGTGAACTCATGGTATATCTTGTCTAAACTAGCCAGATTCACAATCAAATTGGATGATATAAACATGTAAAAACGTTCAAAAAGATAAATCATCTTTGGTGACAAAATTGGCCGGCTTCTATGAATCAATCATTTGTACCATCGTCAACAAGGGTTTTATCAATATACATTGTAGTATCAATCCCTGTATTTCAAGTTCAAAGGTAGCATGAATAACAATAAAATAGCATGAATGGATCATGTAAACATGTAAAAACAGGTACGTTTTAACAGTGGCGGCCATTTTGAATTTGGTGGCCATCTTGGATCGAAATTGGCTTGGCCCTCAGTCTAAATTTAATCACAATACCATTAGCTATCTTTGTGCAAAGTTTGGTACTTTTCACCCAAAGTGCACAATTCTGCCTGACTATATGGCCTTGGTCATAACAGCAGTCCCGCGCTTAATTGCTACAAACGTACTAAACATAAGCGGAAAATTCACTCCAATTAAGCAAGGCACGGCCGTTGTAACCATATAAAATCGTTGTTTAGTTAAGTAATCCGTTTATCGAACATTTGGGTTGTTTTGATGAAGATTTGTGTCTTATATTAGCAATTTAAAAGTTGGGAAAACGCGTTAAATTATGATAAGCGGCCATAATGAGACTCCTCCACGTACGTCACGGCACGATACGCTTCAGTGACCACCGCCCCGCCCGCTTTCATTCTTGTCGCCGGGGCTTATAGTACAGTAGAAATTGCATTTAACCCGGACATTTAGTATAACAAGCAAATTTTATGACAAAATGACCCCAAATGGGGTACTTGATCACCATGAAAAACCCAACCAAAATCAACCTTGGGGAAATTGTCATTTTGGGGTAAAAACCTAAAAAAACATAAGAAAAATGCTTAATATTTTTTTAAAAGAAAAACAATTAGTAAAACTATCAGATTTTATGTCTAAATGAACCCATATTGGGTACTTGATCACCATGGAAAACCCAACCAAAATCAACTTTGGGGAAATTGTCATTTTGGGGTAAAAACCTTTAAAAAAAACTAAGAAAATTGCCTAATATTTTTAAAAAAGAATTACAATTAGTAAAAATATCATATTTTATGTCTAAATGAACCCACATGGGGTACTTTATCATCATGGAATACCAAACCAAAATCAACCTAAGGGGAAATTGTCATTTTGGGGTAAAAACCCACATGAAGTACTTGTTCCCTATAGAAAACCGAACCAATACACACTCAACCATGGGGAAACTGCCTTTTGGGGGCAATATCCGAATGTAAAATGTAACAAGCAGTAAATCAAGCAAAATCTGCGAATCAGTGAATCTGTGGATCACAATCAACCTGAACTCTAACTCTAACTCTAATTTTGAGGTCAAATCTTATAGAAAGATATAGAGATATTTCAATTTTGTTTTAAAGAACTTTATTTCATGAATAAGTAGCAATATATGACTAATTGTCATTACATTGGACATCATTGAATACTTTTGCATTTAAATGTAAATTATTTAGGTCAGTGGCTGTTTTATAGGATACTGGATAGAAGCCTGCAGTCTGTCGAACGCATCATTGTAGAGATAAATGCCTGTCTTGAACATGCTTCAAGAAAAACAAGACATCCAAGACTATCTGTATTGCAAATGATGACCAGAGGTGCACGTTTTGATGGATACGCAAAACAGTATTGTTTTGAACATTATTGGTGTTATTACTAAGAAGTACCTGACAAACCTGGCTACGAGTGCTTGATGTCTTTTTCACTATAAACAATTAAGCGATATTTCAAAAGAACAGATTGGTTTATAATTTCAACAAGGGTAATATCATTAAAACATGTTGTTGGTGACTATGTTTAAAAGTTTGAAATAGTCTCTCTTCTTATGTGGATCGATCATGACGTGTTCTACAATTAAAGGATATCCTTGCTTGCTAGCTTCATCAATGATGGAGAGACATGCATGAAGAATTAAAGAAATAATATAGATTACTGTTACAAATGGTTCACAAATAATCAGTTTGTTTCATTTATGATACCATTCGCTAAAATGTGACCTGCTCACCCAATTTGTATTTACTTTAAAATAAAAGAATGCCTTCTTGGTATTTAGTCAACTAAGAATGTTTAATGTGAAGCTCATATATATAGGATATCTGTCTTGTTTTGACACATACCATGTTTATCTCACCGTGTGAGGTAGAAATATTATATTTTCACTTTTCTACCTCACGAGATAAACATGGTATTTGTCAAGAATTGACGGATTTTATATTTATTATATGATATTATCCATGTAATTACGTCCGAAAAGGGTCGTTTTCACGCCGAGCGGCCGCTAGGAACAGCCCGTCACCACAGTAACACTGTGACGTCATAAGCCAATTTGCCGCGTGAGACCATTGTTTTATGACATCAAATTATATCAGTCACCGTATAAGTTATTTTCACTGTAGCCTGATAGACAGTTTATTTCACTGATAAATCCCAGTATGTCACTGCTCGTCATATAATAAATTGAAGATACTTGACTTTTCTCGTCGAATACCATGTAGGCCTTTATCTCATCGAGTGAAGTAGAAATGCATATTTTCAAGAGGGGCGCAGCCACGAGTGTAAATGTATTATTTCTACTTCACGAGATGAGATGTGCAAGGTATTCGACGAAACATGTCACATGTTCTATTTATTAGATTTAACAAATCATGCATAATTCGTAAATGACGTTCACTTTATGAACGGAGCCTCCGAGATTGCCACTTCTTCCACGGCCATCCTATGACGTCATCCTAGTGTTACGATGACGTCATATGATTGAAAGTGTTATTTCACTGAGTTGTGGAGCACGCAGGTGTAGTAGTTAGCGTGTCTGCCTCTCACGCCAACGACCCGGGTTCGAATCCCAGTGGAGACACAAACGATTTGTGACTTGGGTCGAAAGCTGTGTTGTGTCCTTGGGCAAGGCACTTCATCCACATTGCACTCAGTCCACCCAGCTGTACAATGGGTACCTGATTATGCGGGTTTACTGTCCGAAATGGACTCTCAGCGCAGGCAAGCAGCTTTGAAAAAGTACAATCCGTCAGGGTAATAATGTCGGTGAGCAACTCGGATGAGATGGATACTTGACGTAAAACTCATCATTATTATATATATAAATTACTTTTAAAAAAACAGAGAAGGCAAATAGTTAACTTTTTTGGGCTGAAGTTGATTGATAAATTTATTAACCGACCAAAAAAACACATATATACAGTTTTTGCAATGATGTATTTTATTTAAGATAAATCCTGATAACTTTTCATCATTGACAAAAGAGATACAATTTTCTTGAAATATGGTTTGAGTTCATATTACCAATAATAAATACAATGTTCAAAATTTAAACAGTACCGATCAACAGACGCATTCTTCAAAGGATATTAGTCGTCATGAAGCAGTACCAGGAAGATTACATGTGTAGCTTGTAATATATTACTAAATATTATTGAATCATATTTCAGTAAATAATAATTCCAAGTAAAGTTTTTGGTAATTACTATCCGGATTAGAATTCCGGTTCCACTTTTAGTAATAACGCTTGCATCATGGCTGTCAATGTAAACATGCTTGAATAAACATGGATCTGCATAATCCACTGTTCGTCATTCCTTGGAAGTGCCATCCCTGCCTCATAACAACATAACATGGTGTCAGAAGTGGGATGCTGTTATTGTAAGTGATTATTAGCAGCTCCGACTAAGTCGGAGCTGCTATCAGTTTTTGTGCAGTTTCCGTCGCCGCCGCCTGCGCGTTTTGTATTCGCTATAACTTTTTTCCTACAAGGTTTTGAGAACTCATATACATAACTTTTTACTTATGCCCCTGGGGAATTTTTTTGACATGTTCATATTCAAGGTCAAAGGTCAAGGTCACGATCGAGTTCTGAAATCGCTAAAAAAATCCTTGTAAACACGATAACTTGAAAAATGTTTGTACTATCAGGCTCTTATTTGGTGTACATCAACTATGGAGAAAGGCTAAGATTTGAAAAGGTTTTCGCTAACATCCGTCAAAGGTCAAGGTCACAGCGAGGGCACGACTTAAGCATGCTTTTGCGAAAATGTCTTATTTCAACTATTAACACTTTGAATCATTACATGATTGTTATACACAATACATAGTGATCACTGATTGTGTGACCTTGAATTTAAAAGGTCAAGGTCACGAAATATGGTCAAGGTCACCAGTTCTGAAATTACTAAATAACCTTTTCCCAAGAAGGTATTAACACCTCATATATATAGCTTCTTTCTTGTACACCTGGGGAAGTATTTTGACATGCTCACATTCAAGGTCAAAGGTCAAGGTCATGAGTTCTGAAATCACTACAAAAATCCTTGTAAACACGATAACTTCAACAACTTCTGTGCTATCAGGCCCTTACTTGGTACATATCAACTATTGAGAAAGACTGAGATTTGAAAAGGTTTTCGCTAAAATCTGTCCAAGGTCAAGGTCACAGCGAGGTCACAACTTAAGCATGCAGTTGCGAAAATTCCTTATTTTAACTATTAACACTTTGAATCATTACATGATTGTTATACACTATGAAAAGTGATCATTGACTTGTGACCTTGAAGATCAAAGGTCAAGGTCACGAGATATGGTCATGGTGACCTGTTCTGAAATCTCTAAGTAACTTTTTTCCAAAAAGGTATTTTCATCTCATATACATAGCTTCTTTCTTATAAATCTGGTGAATGATTTTGACATGTTCACATTCAAGGTCAAAGGTCAAGGTCATGAGTTCTTAAGTCACTACAATAATCCTTGTAAACATGATAACTTCAAACATTTTTGTGCTGTCAGGCTATTATTTGGTGTATATATCAACTATGGAGGAAGACCAAGATTTGAAAAGGTTTTTGCTAAAATCTGTCAAAGGTCAAGGTCACAGCAAGGTCACAACTTAAGCGTGCTATTGTGATTATGCCTTATGTTAACAATGAACACTTTGAGTCATTGCATGATTGTTATACACAATAAAAAGTAATCATTGATGGTGTGACCTTGAGGTCAAAGTTCAAGGTCATGAGATATTGGTTAAGGCCATGTTAATCTTTAGATACAATTTTGACATCAGAAATAGGTTTTAAGAACAAAGTTGTGAAAAGTGACCCCAGTGATGATTCAACTTGTTAGAATAACTTGAACAATGAACACATTTTTGTCCAAAAAAATTCCCATTTTATTTATGTTGAGGAGAAGGCGGAACAGGGAAAGGCGAGACCCAAAGTTTCGGAGCTGCTCTGCTTTTGCGGTGTCCCGCAAACGTTCTTCTAGTTTTCACTAAGATGGCAGCCAAAGTGGACATTCAGCCCTTGAACTTTGAGGCCAACAATTTGGCTGATAGTTGGAAGAAGTGGAGGCAGACTCTTGAACTGTTGTTTTCTGGTCCTTTAGCTAGTAAGGATGAATCTGAGAAATTCAGCTACTTCTTGTTGTATATAGGACAAGATGGACGTGATATCTATAATACATGGACATTAACTCAAGCTGAGCAAGGGAAAGTGAGGACATTGTTGGCCAGGTTTCAGGCTCACTGTGTTCCTCGTCAAAATGTCACCATCAATAGATACAGATTCTACACTAGAAACCAGGGTCAACAGGAGAGTTTGGACCAATATGTGACAGAGTTAAGAACATTAGCTAAAGACTGTTCATTTGGTTTGATTACTGAAGACATGATCAGAGATAAGATCGTGTGTGGCACAAACTCTAAGCAAGTTCAAGAACGTTTATTGCAAGAACCAGACCTAGACTTGATGAAGGCTCTAACGATAGGTAGAGGTCTAGAAGTCAGCAAAATTCAGATGAAGGAAATTAATTCCGAAGCGTCTGTTCTTCATGTTTCAAACAGAAAATTTGATCACAAACATTCAAAATCATCGACACCCAAGGGTAGACAGCAAAATGGTGGTAGACGCGATAACTCCTCTCCTCCATGTCCAAGGTGCGGCAAACCACACTGGAAGTCAAGTAGGTGTCCTGCTGAAGGTGTCGAGTGTTACAATTGTCACAATAAGAATCACTTTTCATCGATTTGTAGAAACAAACCCAGTCAGAGACCTCCACCCAGTTCTAGGAATAACACTAGACAAGATAGACGTTCGAGACACAATGGCGGTAAAGTACATGCTGTCGACGCTGAAGATGGTGATGAATTCTTCATAGGGACTGTGGATGTCGACAGAGACTCTGATGATCGAGATAGAACAGAGGTGTTTGCGGACATTAAGATAAATGGAAAACACACAGTTAGCATGAAACTTGACACTGGTGCACAAGTGAACATTATATCTTACAGAGCCTATGAAACATATGCCAATTCTCTAGGTCCTCTTGAGAAACCAAATTCAACGCTGCGTGCATATGGTGGTAAGGTGCTCGAAGTTCCAGGAATTATTATGCTCAAATGCGAGTACGGCGGCGTCATAGGTACACTCAAGTTCTTTGTGGTACATGATGAAGGCCCTTCAGTCTTGAGTTTGAGGTCATGTGAGGACATGAAACTCATAAAGCTGCTACTGTCGGTCGAGGCAGACAAGATACTTTCCAGTACATCATGTCACTCAAGTAATGCAGAAGAAATAGTAGGAGAGTATAAGCATCTCTTTAAAGGACTTGGTCACATGGATGACGAATACGTCATACGAGTTGATGACAGTGTATCTCCAGTTGTACATGCATCACGAAAACGTCCTCTATCCATACAAGAGAAAGTTAAGACAGAACTTGAACGCATGGAAAGTTTGCAAGTGATATGTAAGGTGGATGAACCAACAGAATGGGTCAACTCCATGGTGGTCGTAACGAAACCGTCAGGTGATATCCATCTGTGTTTGGATCCATCCGATCTGAATCGAGCTGTTCGCAGAGAACATTACAAAATGCCGACCATAGAGGATGTTACAAGCAAAGTTGCTGGACACAAATATTTCACAGTGCTGGACGCTAAATCATCATATTGGCAAGTTCCCCTTGACCATGGGTCATCACTGATGACAACGTTCAACACGCCGTTCGGGCGATATTGGTTCCTTCGATTGCCGTTTGGAATTAAGAGTGCTAGTGAGGTGTTCCAAAAGCGTATGGACAATGCGTTCGATGGACTAAAAAACACATACGCACTTGTGGATGATATTCTCATCTCAGGAAGAACAATCAAGGAACACAATGAAAATTTGCGACGGACACTTGAAACTACAAGTAAGAAGGGAATTCGACTCAACGCAGAGAAACTGCAATTGTGTCAAACTGAGGTCAAATTCTTTGGGGAATTGCTCACGTCTGAAGGTATGAAACCTGACCCAGAGAAGGGTGAAGCGGATCGTCAGATGAACACACCCACCGGGAAGAAAGAGATGGAAGGTTACTTAGGGATGTTTACCTATCTTGCTCAATATGCGCCTGCACTCTCAGAGAAGACGCACACACTTCGTGAACTCACCAAGAAGGAATCACAATGGAACTGGACAACCAGCCATGACCGTGCATTCACCGAAATCAAAGAACTGATCACGAAGTCTCCTGGACCAGTTCTACAGTATTTCGACGTGAAGAAGGAAGTCACTCTGCAAGTAGATGCTTCGCAGAATGGTGTGGGAGCAGTGTTACTTCAGGAAAACGGTCCTATAGCCTATGCTTCTAAGGCTATGACAGATTCTCAACGTAACTATGCCCAAATTGAGAAAGAAATGATGGCAATAGTGTTCGGATGTGAAAAATTCCATCATTATCTCTTCGGCAGAAGTTTTGTTGAAACAACTTTCAAGAAACCCCTACATGCAGTTCCGCTGAGGCTCCAAAGAATGAGAATCCGTCTTCAGATGTATGACATGACTGTGCGCTATAATCCTGGAAAGGGCATCCCAGTTGCAGACATGTTATCAAGACACTTTCAAGAGTCAGACAAACTGCCTAACCTGAACTCGTTAGATGATGATGTGAAAGTTACGTACACATGACGATGGAGGACGCATCACTGCAGGCAGTCGCCAGGTACGTCCATAGTTGATGGCCACTGAGTGTCAAAGAATGTGTACAGAACACCCGTGAATTCTGGACTTTCCGTGACGAACTCAGTTACATTGAAGGTATTCTGTTCAAAGGGAGTAAAGTTGTTATCCCTAGTGTCATGAGGAATGAAATGCTAGAGAAAATCCACACAGGTCACATGGGTATGCAGAAATGCAAGGACCGAGCGAGAGATCTACTCTACTGGCTCAAGATTGAGAAGATGGTTGAGAAATGCAGTGTATGTCAACAGCACAGAAGTACCCCGTGCAAGGAACCAATGATTCCAACTGATGCACCAAGTCTTCCGTGGAAAGTGATAGCGACAGATCTATTTTACTTTCAAGGACATGACTACTTGCTTGTAGTAGACTACTATAACAGATACATAGAGATTGCTTTATTGACAAACACTAAGGCAGTCACAGTGATCACCTACTTGAAATCGATATTTGCACGGCATGGGATACCAAGTGAGATCATATCAGACAATGGACCTCAATACTCTTCGAAAGAATTCATGGACTTCGCTAAGTTATTGGACTTTAAGCATGCTACATCATCTCCTCTCTATCCTCAGGCAAATGGACTTGCTGAAAAATCGGTCCAAACAGTCAAAAGAATACTTCTGAAAGCGAAGGAGAGTCATGGAGACCCTAACCTGTCTCTGCTAGCATATCGGAATACTCTGGTGTGTGATTGGATCCCCATCACAGCTCCTGATGAGTAGGAGGCTGCAGACAAATCTACCGTGCAACGAGAAGCTACTCGAACCGAAGACGATCAACCCTGACATCGTACATAAGACAATTGTCGAGTCGAGAATGTAACAGAAACGGTACTATGATCGAAGTGCGAGAAGCCGTGAACCACTACAACAAGATGACAAGGTGCGTGTCAAGATGGGGAATGAGTGGGTCCCAGCCACCATCATGAGAAAGGCTGACACGCCCCGATCGTATTATCTCCTGACGTTCAGTGGCGGAGAGTACAGGAGAAATAGACGTGACATTAATTGTACGAGAGAATGCTTCACGTCTAATGATGTCTGTGGCACACCAGTCTCATTCTCTCGTTAAATTCAGAAATATTATGTTTCTACTGACGAGGTAGTCATTAAGTTTTTTGCTTCGGAACATTTCTTTCTTAAAGGTACATTTTGAGTTAATATGCTGTTTACCATATTTTGTCGGAAATCTTAACTTCAAAATTTTAACTTGTAAAACAGAGGGGATGTAATATATTACTAACTATTATTGAATCCTATTTCAGTAAATAATAATTCCAAGTAAAGTTTTTGGTAATTACTACCCGGATTAGAATTCCGGTTCCACTTTTAGTAATAACGCTTGCATCATGGCTGTCAATGTAAACATGCTTGAATAAACATGGATCAGCATAATCCACTGTTCGTCATTCCTTGGAAGTGCCATCCCTGCCTCATAACAACATAACATAGCTATTAAAAATTGTCTAAATTATTTTATTATAAGTCCATTACACAATGTTATACTTGAAATGGGATTTGAGTAATTTCATAACATTGTCAGTTTCATTCTATTTCATAATGATTGAGAGTTAAAAAAAAGCATTAATAATAGGTGACTGTGATACAGAAATTATCAATTTAGCATGTTGATATTTTAATCTATCAAACACTGAAAACCTGACTATTTGAAGGAATATTTCAAAGCCTTACGTGTTTTAATAAATGTAATAAAGTAATTCCAGAAAATATAACCACAGTTCTCATCTTACATGTCATATTTCACCGCTTTGAAACTTATGTTGTCAACAACAATGTCGGCCATTTTAGCTGTTGCTAAGAAGGGAGACAACTCAGATGATACTGGTCAGCCAACTGATGTTATATGTATAGTAGCTGACTGCATCATTGGGGTACATTTTTAAATAGTCACAACTTTTTCTGCCCAAGGTTGATTTTGGTTGGGTTTTTTTCACATCATCACAGGGACCTACTAATCATTTTAAGAAACAAATTTGCTTTTTATACTAAATGTCCGGGTTAGGTAAATTTCATGTCGATTTCTACTGGACTATAAATGAGGCACGTTTTTAAAAAGCTGTATTTAAATAATTTACGGGCCGATTTTAGAAATTTAAAGTCAAGTAAACTGTTAAATTGAAACCCCTTTTCAACGAATCACGAAAGTGACCATGGGCATGACATATAACCTTTAACAGCAACGGTTGCACTCTTATGAACGGCAATGGTTGCACTCAAATGATCCCTAAACGGTGTCACTCTAATAATCCACAATTGTTCCACTCCTATTAGCTACAATGTATTTATTCCTATTAGCAACACTGGAGTTCTAATAAGTCTCTTATTAGAACACTGGAGTTCTAATAAATTTAATGTTTTTTTCATACTTTCGAAATTCTGAATTGCCAATTTACAGGAATCACACCTCATTTGTAAACAGAATACAGAATGGCTAGATATTAGTACAATGCACATCAGTTAAACAAAAAGCAGTAATAGAAATTAGTGAAAAACCTTTTCAAACATTCAAGGCATTTATCTGTTATATCACTAAAAACAATGACAGATGGGAGAAGCAATTTATTCTGAGGCTTGTCTATTGGTCTTGTGCACAGCTTCTGTAACGAGAATACAAGAATAAACTTATGTTAAAAATGTGCATGTTCAAGGTGGAATATATACATATTGTCTATTAATCAAAATCAATTGAGAAATTATATCAACAAATTTAATCCTAAATTAAACAATGATACAGATAGTTATAGCATAGTTATACATATAATTAGATCTTTTTTTTAAATTGGGGCGGGATAGCGCAGTGGTTAACGTGTTCGGCTTCGGATCAAGAGGTCCGTGGTTCGAATCCCGCCAGGGGCACGACAACTTTGTCTGCAGTAGAGAACTGTTCTACACGCAGTAAGGTTTGGGTGCAATGCTACACTGAATTTCAGCGCAGTACCACCCATTGTTCGCGAGTTCCAGCCGCTGCTTGCAGGTTTCACCGCAGTGCATAGCCACATGGCGTTGCAGGCCTCCTCCCTGCCATAATACTAGCAGCCGCGATATAAGTGAAATACTCTTGAAAGCTGCGTTAAACCCCAACTTACCTCACCTCACCTCACATTTAAAAAAAGTTGATCTGATATAATAGTATATTCATACTAAATAGAAGTACAAATATATCAAGATAATCTTGAAAAAGACTTATTATTACTGACAGAACAGAACTCTATTTCACTCAAGGCTATGTACGACAACTCTTTATCAATTAAACAAAGCAATTATCATCTTAAAGTGGCTACTATCAAGAAAGATGTGATGACACAACGTTTTAACTTAGTTGCACTCAAGTTAGAAATACATGCCACTACCTTCAATAGTACAATAGTGCAAGTACTAGAATTTGTACTAGTAAAGTAATCCCCATCCACCCTTAATAATTTCTAAATCTCTATAACACCATTTGGCAACAGGGCAAGCTTCCAACCAACTGGAAGGAGGCTTTAGTTATCCCAATTCCTAAACCATATAAACCCTCCGGCGACCCCAATTCCTATAAGCCCTTCTCCCTAACCTCAAACCACTGTAAAGTAATGGAATCGATGGTAAAACATTCTAAGCACGAACACATTAAGATCATACAAAAATGGTGTATGTCTATTATGGAACACAAAACTCCATTATGGCGTCAAAAATGGCCACGACCCCTCAAAATGACCGCAAATATATAATCATTCACTCAAATCTGATGATCTAGATGTCTATTTCAATGTTTTTTAGGGCAAGGAACAAACTAGGGCCATTAAACATGAACTTGGACCATTGTATTACAAGTAAATCTAACTCTGTCCAGTATAGCAATACCATTTAACTTCCGTTTCAGTCTAATTTGATTAAATGTGGGTCTAGATCTATCCCCTGGTTTCGGGGGTCAAGAAGCACATTATAACCATTTGCAACTGTGAAGGCCTATACATGCATTTCCTGAGCACACAGGTTGTACTTTGCATGCACATTTCACTATTTCTATGCACAACCTGGACACTTGTTGAACATTCACCCATAGTGAATACCAATCTTCTTCCTTTTGGTACCATCCAAAATACCGAGGGCTAGGAGAAGTTTTCTCCGCAAATGTACACTCTTTGTCCAAATACTTGCTTGGAAGATGTCCTTATTTGTGTGCCAAATAGGGGCATCCTATGTTGGTGGATCAGATGTTTGAGTTTCGTCTTGTTTAACAACATTCACTCTGGTAAGTGAGGTGGTGTGGTCATACGTGATACACACAAATCGTTCTATAAGAGCCAATTGTTCCCCATCTTTGTCAATAGACTGGTAGGGAAAATAAAAGCTTCTGCTACCTGTGGATAGGATACCTGTATAGGCTTTACGTTTTGTTTTCCCGGAAGTTGTGTCACGTCCTGTAAATGCATTGAGAAAAGGAAGAGCTAATGCACAATTGTCTCCAAACTCTTGATGAAAGGCATTCACATCATATAATGTATAGTTCTTGCCTTTACAAATGGACAATCTTTGGTTGATTTGTTTCAGCTCAGATAATACACCAAGAAGAACCACGAACATATCTGTATCCACTTTGCTGACAAGAATGCGCCTTGATAAAAGCATCTTGTACAATGAGAACCAGTGTCGTGTTAGCATCCTTTTAATCTAACTAAAATGTTGATTCACGGCCAATGGCAAACACTGTTCTCCCTAATGCCACGTGCACTTCTTTTCCTGTCTCAAATGTGCCTGTATCTGTGAGTATTTTAAAAAGTTCTCGTTTGTTGTTTGAGTTTTTGATAAACATGGGGATATTCTGTGGTAGTTTGTTTTGTTTGGACATATTGCGTCTTGATCCTTTGTCTCTTTTGTTTCTGGTTGCAGACTGGGAATTCTTTCTTGTAGTTGTCCCATACAATGTCTTTATTCGAACAGTCAGTTAGGTGCCTTGTTACCAAGGTTAGAAGTGTGAACAATTGATGCTCCATAAAACACTTTACTTTAAGAGTATCCTTGAGATTTTCACGTAATCCAAACGTTCAGATTTGCAAGTTGGAAGTCTGAAGTTTCCATGATGTTACAGAGCTAGTGTGATGGTGATGGTGATTTTCGAAATAGAAAATTGTGTCCAATCGGTTTGTCTGAATGGCATTCGATGAACATTTGAGCCAATAGGTCTTTGAGATTAATGAATTGTTACTTTTCCTTGGTCTTTACCTCACTTTGTAGTCTCTTGAAGAGTAATGCATGCTCTGGGACCTGATTGGTGTTGTAAGACAATGTTATTATAAGGATAACCCATGATACCGAGGATATGGTAAGGTTGTGGACCCTGATAGAAAGGAAAAACCCTTTCCTGACTATCAGGGTCTACAACCTTACCATATCCGAGGTAGAATGGGTTATCTATATTATCAACCGTTTTTAAGTGTAAAACAGGCTTTTTACTTGTTATCGCGTTATATTGAGGATCTTGAGGATCCCTGGCGTTATATTGAGGATCCCTCGGTGATGTCAGGCTGTTAACAGCCGCGCTATACGAGTTTCTTTTGTAACGTCATATCTCGTCTGCCCCCCTTAGCGCAGTAGTCTGAGGCGTTGACTCAGTAACTATAAGTGATGGTGGATACGGGTTCGAGACGCACTTTCTGCAAAACATTTACTGTACATATTCTGTCATAAACTTATGAAATTTTTCAAAATTAGTCTAAGTTAGTTTCTTCAGATCTTTACTTTCAAGCCGTCATCTTAACAGATATATCAGGGTTTACAATCATTATAATTCCTTCTAACAGGGTTTACAACTGTCTGTGTAAACCCTCCTGGAGGGAATTACAAGGTTGTAAGTCCCTCGTATCGGGTGATACGGTTTAGAAAGGTCGTTTCAAGTATCACATTATATGGCTGGTAGGTTGATAATTTTGTGGAACCGACACTATACGAGGTACATCATTTGAACCAACAGCTCAGTGATATTCAAAGTTGCTGTAATGTGTTCTTTGATCCCCAAAACTGGGGATGGACACCAAGATCATCAAATTTGTGTGAATTGTTATGGAGTCATTTGGAGGTGTCAGTGGCCGTTTTTGACGCCGAAACCAGGGATAGATATAGACCCAAATTTAATCAAATTAGACTGAAACGTAGGACAAATGGTAGTGCCATAATGGATAAAGTTAGATTTACTTGAAATACAATGGTCAAATTTCATTTTTAGCTCATCAGGCCCAAATGGGGTCACAGGGGTCACATGCTTAAAAACCTATTTTCATCTTCTTCTCCAGTTCTAAAAGGTCTAGAGAGCTGAAAAAGTTGTGTGCAGACTCCTTGGCCAATGGCGATTCTAAATTGTAGATTTCGTGACCCCATGATCCCAAATGGGGTCACAGGGGTCACATCCTTGAAACCTATTTTCATCTTCTTCTCCAGTTCCAAAAGGTCTAGAGAGCTGAAATGTTGTGTACAGACTCCTTGGTCAATGGGGATTCTAAATTGTAGATTGGGTGACCCTGGCCTGGGACCCCCAAAAAAGGCCTCTCAGGCCATGACCTAAAAACCTATTTTCATCTTCCTCAGAACAAATGTACCTAGAAAGCTGCAATATTGTGTGCAGACTCTTTAGCTCATTGGGATTCTAAATTGTAGATTTGGAGACCCTGTCGCCCCAAATAAAGGCTTTACAGGCCATGAACTAAAAATATATTTTCTTCTTCTCCTCCAAAACATAGAGACCTAGAAGGCTGTAATATTATGTGCATACTTTTTAGCCAATGGGGATTCTAAATTGTAGATATGGTGACCCTGTGGTGCCCCAAATAAGGGCCTCAAGCCATGACCTAAGCCCAAGGCTCTATTTTTAATTGTCCTTATGTGTTCCTTGCCCCATAAAACGTTGAAATAGACATCTAGACCATCACATTTGAGTGAATGGTAATATACATGTATTTGCGGTCATTTGGAGGTGTCGGTGGCCATTTTTTTACGCCATAATGGAGTTTTGTGTTCCATAATAGACACACACCATTTTGTATGGTCTTAATGTGTTCGTTGCCCCCAAAAACCTATGGATAGACATACTGATCATCACATTTGAGTTTAGGGTTACAGAGTTATGACCATCTTGGAAGTCATCTTGAAAAAAACCCCACTTTTCCGGGGTTCCAACTTTGGTAAACTTTTAGTATGTCATAAAGTACAGTAACCCCTACCAGAATCATTTGAGAAACCTTTTGTAGCAATTTCTTCGGGGTTGAGGGTGTTTTTTTCCATATATTGACTCGACTAATAAGATAATGTACGCGATGGGAGATGGTGCGCGTAGTGGGTATGTATTGAATAAAGCTTTAAAGAATTTAGAGGGTATGCTTCTACCAGAATCAGTTGAGAAACCTTTTGTAGCAATTTTTTGGGGGTTCAACTGTATTTTGACCTGACTATATATCCCAAGCTGAGATGGGCCATATTAAACTTCCCACAAAATATACGGTGCTTCAACCTATCCCCCCACTTCCGGCTCCCAAAATAAATGTCCATCTCAGCAAAATAACTTCTAAACAAAACCCTCAACTCGCCCAAACAACCGCACCTGTCACATTTACACATTTACCGTAAGCCATCAAAATTTAAGAAACCAGGACAAAATTCTGATCCTTTCGGACTAGCTCAGTGCTTTAGAAGCACTTCAAAACAATCTACCAAAAACCGTCTTGGTTTAATTTCCAAAATTATTCATACCATCCAATCTGTTAACAATCAGGGCAAGGCAGTAAAACTCCTATGGGTACCAGCCCATGTCGGAATATTTGGCAACGAAAAAGCCGACAAAGCAGCAAAGGAGGGTCTTAAACTTCCAAATTCACTTCCTTTTTACCATTCGAAACAAGAGGCAAAAAAACTTTAAAATCTTATGTATAACAGGCATGGCATAAGCAATATTCAAACTCCACCAATGCTCACCATACTAAACAATTTCTCCCTAAACCACTAGGCAAACACAAAATATACTACAAATACAAAAATATTGATAGGGCAATATTTAAGCTCCAAACGGGGCATACTAAACTAAATTCCCATCTTCATAAAATCAAACTAAAAGCTTCACCCATATGCCCACACTACCGGCAAGCAGAAACAATCCACCACATTCTCACAGAAGGCCCAAAGTATGAGGCCTTCCGCCAAATACTCAACCTAACTCTAAGGGCCAACAACATCCCACCACAAAACATTAATCTAATATTAAATCAAAACAATAACCAAAATACCTTCCAAGCATTAGGCACTTATCTCAAAGATTCGGACCTCCTCCAAACCTAACAACTCATACCTCCTCCCCCCCTCCCCAACCTCGGCTTAACCAAAAGTAGGCTATTCCAAATTTTAAAATTTTAAAATTTTCCTCAAAAAAACCTTCTCGACCATGGCATCAAAATTATCCAATTTCGGAAACCTTTCGAAACTTTATTAAAAGCCCCAGTGGCCCGAGTTGGAAATCAGCTCCGCTGGAAACCACTCGTAAAATCTCCAAGGAGAAGAATTATACCTGAATATATGTCAGACTCCTCTTGTAACCATGGGACATGTATGAACGTAAGGTAGGGACGTCGCGACGATTTCCAAAATCACAAACGTTAAATTGTTCTGAAATACGTGGCGGATAATACTCCTTATCACTATGAAGTCATTGCATACCTTATTTGGTGTTGAATCCCAAAATGGAGCTTTCAATCCATCGTAACAACAGAATCTCTCGAGCATGTTAAAAACAATGGCTGAAATGCCCTTCCGGCTCTATTCCGGAAATGCTAACTATAAGGTGTGGTGTAAAATCCGAACTCGGTGACGAAACGAAACATTGTTTTCATTTAATTGAGGCAACTTTTGTATGTAACATAATTCATATTGCTCAAACAAAATTTCAAATTGACTGTACAGTGGCGTACCATTTAATTCCTTCCTTGACAATTGTTAATCCCACAGCCATACATGTCACCATATCATCATTTTTATTTTGTTGATTCACATGACAAACTTTTTGTAAATTTATAAACATTTTCGAAACACTAACATAAACAATACATATTCTGAGAATTCAAATTGTATTTATTTGAAATATTGTTTAAATTATAACACTACGAACGTCCTCACAACAACAATCACAAACTCCCGTTGTTGTCAGCATTTTATTCATGTCCACACAAGCGCAACATTGATCACACGCTTCCGCGCAGCTAATTACTATGCAATTCATCAGACCACAAAGCTTGTCAGGTGGCCACGATTTCAAGACTTTCACAACACCACAATCTCGGACTGGACTCGTTCCAGCTTGCATCAGCCGCCATTTCTACTCGCCTGGGTATTATATTATATCACACTGTAATAAAAACAACACAGATATTCACATATTGTAAAGCATGTTTCCGATAAAGTGAATATAGTTATTCCACATTCTTTTGGTTTTAAGTGTGAACAACACGATTCACCCTTTTTTATCCTGACATGTAGCTGAACATCATAAATAAGCGCACATAAAATCGCATATAAGACAATTTTTAGTTCCATGTCATTCATTTTGTGAAAACCGAAAGGAAATCTACATTATACAATTAGTTACAATTGCAGGGAGGTAGGTATCCGGCCCGTATGTGTGCAAATGCAAAAGGTTTACAACATTGAATCTACTGTACACAAGAAACCATTTTGGGTCCGGGTTTCTAGTTCACGGGAAAATAAAGGAAAACATTAAGTATGCTAATTACTGCAATCACAATGAAAAGTTAGCCAATCAAACCTTGGATAATCAATAACCCCAAAATAATTTTATGAATAAAAACTCATCTTTCTTGGTTTGAAACTTTCAAAGGACATTCCCATAAAATAAGAAAAAATCCGAAGTTAGTAATTATTTTATTCATGCTAGGTTTTATACTCGAAGGCATGGCGATGTGCACGTGCAAAAAGGGCTAACTAAAATCACGTGACTCAGTCCCATTCGGCCATTTCAGGCATTTGTGTGGGGTCGTGAGCTGCTCAGGTAGGATATCCGCGAGGTCCCTACGTAAGGATCTCCTTAATATCTGCAAAGAAAAATGGCCACACCTTACAAACAACCAGCTTGTTATTTACATTTTAGGAAACCCGGATTTAGTCTTTCACACCGCCAGACCCTGCCATGATAAACTTTTTAAACGACGATTTATCTTAAACTGACGTCCAAAAGAAACTTTACACTTTTAAAACATGGAAATATCAAAATCTAAACAATCAATTGGAACTTAAGTAGTCGGTAATACATCGCCCGAATCCAACATTGCTGTGTGTATAACATGACCTTTGTACCCCTCATGATTTTTGGTAAAAGTCCCAAAAATGGAAAAGCACATTCAGGACGTGTGGCCTATATTGCACGTGCAGTAAGGATATAAAAGAGATACCAACAGCATGTCTGGTGTCCACAATGAAAAAAAACCCACCAAAGATATGTCATGCCTAAGACCAGAAGAACGCGAGCGAGCCCTGGGAATGATGGAAATGGCTGCCATCCATACCCATGCTGCAAGAACGTTTGGTTCTTCTCGCGTTGCAGTGAATAACATAATGTAACGTTACAGACAGACAGGGCAGATATCGGACAGGCCAAGGATTGGAAGACCGAGGGTGACAACCCCCCATGATGACGTCACCTGCGTACATAACATTTACGAAATCGCTTCCTGACAGTGACGTCATCAGCTAGGAATGCCCTTGGTCACGTGATCAGCCGACAGACAGTTGCCAGAAGACTCAGGTCCTATGTTCTTAGAACACACAGGCCACACATGGGACAGCGGTTGACAGTGGAAAATCGTCGTCAGAGATTGAGATGGGCCCGAACTTACGCCGTTGGCAGCGTCGTGACTGGCAGAGAGTCGTCTTTTCTGATGAAAGTCAATTCAACATGTACAGGGCTGATGGATAGTCGTATTAGACAGAGACCACACCCACCAGCCAACAGACAAGAGTTGATTGTGGCACTTCAAGAAGAATGGCAGTGTATGCCACGTGACGTCATCAGACGACTGACGTTTTCTATTCGTCGGTGGGTATATACGTGTATTGAGGCACGGCGTGTCCACACAAGTTATTAACACGCAACATTAATGATCTTGGGGGTTTTCTGTCTGTAGTATGGTTTCCCAAGGATGTTGAAAGTGCTGTTTTGTGACCCCACCTCCATATCAGCAACCGTGACGTCATCACCTGACACTTTATGCTCATCATCTCCAGGGATTGTCATGTAGACATGTTAATCTTTTCACTGCACTTTATTTCATGCACCCATCGTTTGTCGTCTTTGTTCTAGAGCGTTTTCAAACGAGTGTAAAGTTTCTTTTGGACGTCAGTTTATATAACTAAGATTTTAGCTTTTTGGCTGCAAACTTGTTTATGTTTAAGATATATTCACTTTTACCGCACTATATATATATGAGGCGACGATAACCCAAAATAAAACATAAAACTGTATTTGTCAATCCCAAATTTATATAACAAAAAAGTATGTACAATATTTACAAATTTCCCCGAAATTACATGTCTATTCTGTAAATGCTCCAAGAGCAATATTCAAAATGTATCTGTTCAATTCATTATGTCTGTAAATGTATCCGTGAAATAAAATAACAAATAAACTGTAAAAGTCTAATAATCTGTAAGCAGAAGAAGACTCGCGTCCTCTCACTGCAAGCAACGAATCTATCATGCTGTCTTAAGCGACCCTGTGAAAAGGTAAATCAGCTGACATGTACATTTCAGCATGATGCATGAAGTCCACGGAGAAAAACCTGTTTAGCGTTCTTAGGCCAGGAATATAAACATAATTTACATCACTTCAAACCATCACAAATCAAAATAAACAAAATAAAAAATCTGAAATAAATTATTTTCATTCAAACAAAAATATATCTTCGAAAACTTTGCAATGATACTGAAATAGAAATTCAAATATTCACTTTAAACTGTCAATATGAGTTCATGATTCACAAACATGAAATCAATCAGTCCTTTAATCAATCTATTAATCTGAAAAGGAATACATTCATCAACAAATGTCAAGCTGAAAAATAAATCAAATGTAAGTCAACAATCGTCAATTCGAATGTCCACCTGTCATCTGAAAATTCAACAATATCATATCAGAACAAAACAACTGTCAACAGTCTATCATATTGTCCACAACGATCAGTCCATTATCTGTTTCATACCTATTCAATGTCAATTGTCAAACATAAAATATCTTACAAAAATGGTCAAATGTTCACAAAAACGTCCATAAATATGTCCACAAAATGTCCATAAAAACGTCAATGTCCACAACATGTCAAATTTCCACAAAAGGTCAACTGTCCACAAAAAAGTCCACAAACATGTCCACAAAAACGTCAACTGTCCTTAAAAATGTCCACAGATTGTCCACAAAATGTCCACAAAAATGTCAACTGTCCATAATATGTCCCGGCGTCAAATGTCCACAACTGTCTACTGTCTGTGCGAATCATCAAGATCTCTGCAGGAATCTGTCTCTTCATCTGTGTTCTCTGTTGTCGACCACTCCAATGGGCAGATTTTGTTTGCAGGCCTTTTGAAGATGAAGTTTCCGACCTTGACATCTACGATGTGGATGTGTCCATCACGTCCTGGATAAGTATGCATCACCTTCCCAAGTTTCCACTGTCCATGAGGAGTGTCCGGAGATATGACTAAGACTATGTCATTTATGCATAAGTCTTTCCCAGTCACTTGCCACATTTTCCTTGTATTAAGTGTAGGCAAACACTCACGCATCCACCGTTTCCAGACATGGCGTATCAACTCCTGGATGCGATGCCATTGCTTTCGCGGGTTGAAGTCGGTTTCGTCTACACTGTCTGGATCGAACAATCCACCTATTTGTCCATGAAGAAAATGATTTGGAGTCAATGGGCTCAGGTCTAGAGGATGATCACTCTCATATGTCAACGGTCTTGAATTTATCAGTGCTTCTGCACCTGTAAATACCGTCAACAGTTCCTCATCAGAAACATCCCTGTTGCTCAAAATGGCATATATAGCACCTTTTGCTGCTTTTATCATAGTTTCAAAGACACCTCCAAAATGTGGCGCATTAGGAGGATTGAAATGCCATTTTATGTCTCTGTTGGCCAAAGACCTCTGAATACTGTCTTTATCAAGAACATCAAGAAGCTGTTTCAGTTCTTTTACAGCGCCAACAAAATTCGTACCATTGTCGGATATGACATCATCTGGTAGACCCCTTCTTTAACCATCCTGTTGAAAGCATTGAGAAATGCATCTGTGTCTAAACTGTATGACATCTCCAAATGTACAGCGTGTGTTGTTAAACAAGTGAAAAGACAAAGATAGCGTTTGCGTTTAGCTTTTCCTCGACCCCGACGTGTGAGGAATGGACCAGCATAATCAACCCCAATGTGACTAAATGCACACATTGATCTTTTACTCGGAGACTTGGCAACGGTGCCATGACTTGAACAACTGGTTTTGCTTTGAGCTTTCTACACTTGGAGCATTCCTTTTGCCACTCCTTGATAGTCTCTCGAGCACAAATGATCCAATATTTGCTTGATAAGCACGAGAGTGTATGGTTTGTCCCTTGAACATGATTTCCTTCTTCATGATAATGTTGGACTATCAGTTTGGTAACCTGGTGTTTGCGAGGAAGAATGATTTGGAAACGTGTCTCGTGAGGAAGACAATCTGCCTCAACCAAACGACCATTCATCCTAATGAGACCATTCTCATCTAAGGTAGGTTGAAGAGGAAGAAGCTTTGATGTAACCGGTAGCTTTGGAGATACAGAGATACAGCTAAGTATCTTATACTCTACTGGAAATGCTTCCTTTTATGCCTGGACTTTTATTCGTGCTTCAGCATCTTCTAGTTCTTCTGAACCGAGTTCACCAACAGTTCTGAACTTCTTTGTTGTTGAACAGTTATGCACAAAGCATATCACCCACGCATTGATGCGTGTGAGATGTCTCCAGTTGGAAAACCGTGCAGGTTCAAGATTGCATGGACGACCAGTATGTTCCGATACAACTGATATTGTGTAAGTTCTACTGGAAACCTTTGTTTTGTTAACGCATGACTCATCAAAACTATTTTCTGGCCATTCACTTGTATCTTTCACAAGAAAACAAGGACCAGACCACCAAAGTGTAGACACTTCAAGCCGTGCAACTGATATGCCTCTACTGATGATATCTGCCGGATTCTGAGACGTTGGAATGTGTCTCCACTGTGCAGGATTGGAGTAACTTTGGATTTCACAAACTCTGTTGCCAACGAACTGTTTGAAAGTTCTATTACTGTTCTTCATCCAATGCAGAACATTCATACTATCAGTCCAAAATGTAACTTTGTCTATTTCTATTTTCAGAGCCTTGATCAAAACATGTACAAGACGAAGACCAAGGACAGCTGCCATCAACTCTAGTCTCGGGATACTGCAAGCTTTGAGAAGGAGCGACTCGACTCTTAGCAGTAACTATTCTACTGGATTTGTCTCTATTCAGGTAAGTATGTACAACATAAATGACTGCACCATATGCATCTTCAGATGCATCCACGAAGGTACGTATTGTGACATTTGAAACTTCATCTTCTAATCTAAAGCATCTTGGTATTTGAATGCTTCGTAGTTCTTTCCATTGTTCTAACCAATGTGATACTTTGTCTTTCAGATGCTGTGGAAATTCTTCATCCCAATCATGACCTTTCAGCCACATTTGCTGCAACATGATCTTTGCAGAAATGATATATGTTCCCAACAATCCTAGTGGGTCAAACAACTTGACTACCTGTCTCAGGACATTTCTCTTTGTTGTTATGTCTGTAAGCGGTGATTCTGTTTTGAAACAGAAAATGTCTTCATCAGCAACCCAAGAAATTACCAACGCTTTTATGGTTGGTAACTGACCTTTGCTGATATCGATTTCAGCAACTCTATCTTCTTCTGGAATATTGTCAAGAACCTCGATCTTATTCGATAGCCATTTGCGAGCATGCATGGATGCACCAGACCAAAGCTGAGTTAGCTGATCGTATAGCTCAATTCCATCATCAACTGGGTCCACAGAGTCCATGCTGTCATCCATGTATGTGCATTATAGAACAGTTTCAGCAGCTTTTGGAAGATCTGATTGATGCCTCTTTGCATGTTCCTGTGTGACGTATTGTGCCAAAAAGGGTGAAGACGTGTTGCCGAATACAACTCTGCTAAACTCATACACTTCTGGAGGTGAATAAGTGTTCATCGATCACCAAAGAAATCTATGAAATGGCCTATCATCTGGTGAGATGTGGATTTGTAAGAACATCTCTGAGATGTCATAAGCAAGAGCAACTGGCTTCTTTCTAAATCTAAGGAGAACATCGAACAATTATCTGTATGTTTTGGCCCAGGATGTATAACACCATTAAGTGAAATGTTCCTGAATTTTGCAGAAGCATCAAATACTCTGTCTTCTCTATCAGGACGTACAATTGGGAAATGTGGAAGATACCAAACTTTGTCTGCTTGTGCTAAGTTTTGGTCTTTAGCAAACTTTTCTCTGCGCTAATCATCTGAAATGCCATATTATAATTGTTTGGTAAGGAATAGTGTTCCTCTTTCCAAGGAATGCCAATTTGATAATGGCCATGTTCATATAAAAGTGTTGCCCGTGCTGTAGATAAAACCTCTTCATCAGCTGGCTCTAAGTTCAGAGAAGGAGAACTGATCTCCTCTACTTCCCAAAACTGCTTAACTAACAAGTTGAGCTCATCATCTTTGGAGTTTGTGGAATATGCAAAATGTGCATTCTGAGATGTTGAACTATCGTTGAGATTCCCTATGAAGGTCCAGCCAAGAGGTGTTCTCCTCGCAATAGGCTCACCTGTGTTGCCACAAACATCTTCATAGGACCTGTGTAGAGTCAACTGATCTATGCAAATCAAAAGATCTACGTGAGGACGTCGTCCTAGATAAGGAAACTTGATTTTCTGTAAGTGTTTCCATTTGTGTTGAATGTCACCTCAGCCAATGACCTGAAGATTCCCTGTAACCCTGTCTGTTGTCAAAGCTGAAACTTCCATGTTAACCTTACCATCAATGCTTTCTATTTCAAATGAAACCGGTTCTGTAACAAATGTTTCAGTTTTGCCATTTAAAACATTGACAGTGAGTTGTGGTGAACCTATAATACGTAATCCAGAACCAACATCACTGTTGATATATGATCTAGTACTGGCATCATCAAGCAATGCGTTTACACACATCCTTTTGTTGCCATGTTTGACAATAACAGGAACTGTTCTCAAAGCTGTCGTTGGTTTTGTTTCCTGCATTTGTAAAGTTGTGTGTACCCGTTCTGTTGGTGTTTGTTTTGTGGAACTAGTGTGAGATTTAGTGCTTTGTGTCTGTTGAACTCTATCAGAGTTTTTATTGGTTACATTAGACTTTGGAGTCTCTAAGTCAGGATCATGTAGAAGCATATTGTGTGACTTAGTGCAACCATTAATGCCACACTGTGACACACGTTTACACTCTGAACCCAAGTGGTTGTTACCAAGACAACGAAAGCAAACCCTTGACTGTTTAGCTGTGTTCCACCTCTCTGATACAGTCAAACCCCTGAACACCTTACACTTCCATAGATCATGCTGACCTTGACACACTTTACAGATAGTATCTGCATAAACTGACCAATTGTTCACCTGTGCTCCAGCACCAGTAAACATGCACGAATCCTTCCTAACAGGACGTTTACCCTTATTGCAAGAAGCAACTCAAAGAAACTGCCTCAGCAGCAACTTTGTGATATTCTGCTTCTAACAGAATCCATTCACGCAATGATTCAACAGATTCTCGCCGTTGCATTTCATACAGCCATCGTTGATATTGTGCAACTGTCATGTTTTTGAGTAATGTAATGTACAGCAAACCATTTCCAAGTTCTTCATACATATCTACATCTCGCAGATTGACTACAGTGACATCTAGTATATCTGCAAACTTTTCTTTATTTGAGTCATAACCATGACGAATTGGCTTAAGGCTGTTAACTGCCTCTAACTGTAGAGTAACTTGGCGTCTTCTGCCGCCATGCTTTCTCTCAAGACGATCGAGAGCAATGTTGTATGCCGATGCACTATGACCTAGATATTGAATGATGCTAAGTGCTTCCCCAGATAAGTACTGCTTGAGCTGCAACAATTTGTATTCAGATGTAGCTGGTGCCTGATCAATGCAGTTCATAAATGCTGCCTTTCAGATTTGGTATTGCCTAACATTACCATGAAATGCAGGTATGGATACTCGTTTTAGATGTTTCCACATATCATTTGCTATTGAAACCTGACGCGCATTTTCTGCTTGAATGTTAAACCCAGTTGCGTACTGTATACTATCATCAAACTGTTTTGAAGAGCGACGTTGCGATACGTTTGGTATTTGTGGCTCAACCTTGGAATCTGATTTAACAGATCTCTCTGATGGTGCAACACTGTTTACCTTACTGCGCAATTGACCACTCAATAGTGACCTTTGACTACGACTCGAGTGAGTTCTAGAATCTGACCTGTTGTCAAGATACTCTTTAGCATCTGCTAGGATTTCATTTGATTCCTGTTCTATTTCTGTCATTTCCTGCTCAGTTTTAATCACATTCTCACTTTGGCTATCTACGGAATATGCCAGTATGAGATCTGTCATGATGCTGATGGCTTCTGCCATAGCCGTATTCACTTGATCTATACAATCACGTACTTCTGTTCTAGAGGCTCGCCGCTAATGGCTGCTATACTGCCGAAGCGGAGTTAAACAATAACTCACTCACTCACTGTTCTAGAGGGCACGTCATGTGCTTCAATCGATTTAAACAACTTGTTCTTTGTTTTGGTAAATATTGATTTAGCATTTGTTTTTGCCTCCTCAGTTTAAGTATTGTTGTGCAAAGTCAGTGAGAAGTGCAGCATTATCCTGCTGATTGTCTGCTTGAGACATATTGCAAACTGGTATATCGTCAGTTGACGAGTCTAACTATGTAACCATGTGAAATGTATCATCATGCAGATGATTCAAGTACATAACTGCGAACTGTCACGCAAAATATATATTTCACTGTAACCAAAGGCTGTGAATAATTCACCAATAAATTAAATAAACCACGCTCTGCTACCAATTTTGGGGCGACGATAACCCAAAATAAAACATAAAACTGTATTTGTCAATCCCAAATTTATATAACAAAAAAGTATGTACAATATTTACAAATTTCCCCGAAATTACATGTCTATTCTGTAAATTCTCCAAGAGCAATATTCAAAATGTATCTGTTCAATTCATTCTGTCTGTAAATGTATTTGTGAAATCAAATAACCAAATAAACTGTAAAAGTCTAATAATCTGTAAGCAGGAGAAGACTCGCGTCCTCTCACTGCAAGCAACGAATCTATCATGCTGTCTGAAACGACCCTGTGAAAAGGAAAACCAGCTGACTTGTACATTTCTTTCATTTACATTTATATACTGTTTATTATTTTTAATAATATTGTATGTGTCTCTCTTAAATCGCTGTGCGAATTGTTGTGTATGTGTGTTTCATGTATATATTTTATGAATTTGTAACATGTACACAATTGAGACAGAAATAAAATATTGATTGCTTGATTGATTGATTGTATTGCCTGGTTCAGTTCACATCTGAAACAAACAGGAAACAATAGACAACTTAACTTGGTTAAATCCAGATGGAAATTTAATCATGAAATAACGACTTATTTCAGAAAATTGAAGGAAAGCAGATGGTCATTTCATTTAAATGATACATATGGATTTGACAAAAATGTTATTAAAAATGAAAAAAAATAATGGCTTGTACTAAGCAGCTATATAATAAAAATAGAGCCATGGGCTCTGTAGCTCATCAGGATTTCATCGATTTATTTTCTAAGGTTGAATATCAAAGTTATCTCAAGTAATACAAGCAAAACATAGGTGTTTAGATCATGACCCGTATTTGGAGTCACAGGGTCACCAATCCTACAATTAAGAATCGCCTTTGACCAAAGAGTCTCTACACAACATTTCACCTCTTTAGAGCTTTACATACTTATGAAAATAGGTTTTTGGGTCATGACCCGTGATCTAGATTGGGGCCACAGGGTAAACAAACTACAATTTAGAATCCCCATTGGCCAAGGAGTCTGCACACAACTTTTCAGCTCTCTAGACCTTTTTGAACTGGAGAAGAAGATGAAAATAGGTTTATAACGATGTGACCCCTGTGACCCCATTTGGGGTCATGGGGTCACGAGATCTACAATTTAGAATCCCCATTGGCCAAGGATTTTTCACACAACTGTTCAGCTCTCTAGACCTTTTGGAACTGGAGAAGAAGATGAAAATAGGTTTTTAAGGATGAGACCCCTGTGACCCCATTTGGGGTCATGGGGTCACGAAATCTACAATTTAGGATCCCCATTGGCCAAGGAGTCTGCACATACAATTTCAGCTCTGTGGATTCATTGGTTCTGGAGAAGAAGTCCTGATGAGCTAAAAACCTGAAGAGGAAATGAGATTTTGTGTCCACCATTACAGTGTAGTCATCAATCAGTTTGATTGGGTGTATATTCAGAAAGAGGATTATCAAAAAGAAACTAATTACTAAATTCACTGTTAAACTCTAATAGACTTTAAATGAATAACGTCTAAAACTTGTGTCCACAAAGTGTGGGTATTTTCTGCCAGGTTCAGTGCACACTGAAATACACAGACATTTCACTGAATAATGTTTTGGGTAAAAAAAAATATTTCAAAATGTATCAATCAAAGCTTTTATCATATTTGTTAAACTGGTGTATGCTCGCCGCTAATGGCTGCGATACTGCCGAAGCGGCGTTAAGCAATAACTCACTCACTCACTACCTAGTGTGTATATGTAAAACTGATAATAGATTTACTATGTTATGCGTTTGTATGCTTGGTCTGCACTTCCTAACAATCTCGTTACTTCAGATAATCATGTTCACGTGTATTACAATGAAGTTTCAAATTCTTAGATAATGGGTAGTAACAGAATTCAACATCGAGTGGCGATCGGTATATTTCATTGTAAAACATGTTGTAAGTATTTGCGCCTCATTAGAGCGTGGGAATCATACAATTA
This sequence comes from Gibbula magus, assembly GCA_936450465.1. Classification (NCBI taxonomy): domain Eukaryota; kingdom Metazoa; phylum Mollusca; class Gastropoda; order Trochida; family Trochidae; genus Gibbula; species Gibbula magus. The sequence goes on from OW388296.1 coordinate 36,529,237, forward strand.
TTGTTACTTTCAACAATTTGGTATGCCTTTATTGTTACTTCAGCTTGCTGGAGATATTGAATCGAACCCGGGCCCAGATAAGCATGACTCTCATGAAAACCATTAGACTATATTTCATTTGAATACGAGAAGCATACGACATACATTTGAATTTCTTTGCGAGTATCTTTGTGATAATGATATTGTTGGTTTCTCAGAAACTCATTTGGACAAGAATATTGATAGCAATTCACTAAAATGGTCGGGTTATCATGACCCAATACGCAAAGACAGAAATTCATTTGGAGGCGGTGTTATGCTCTATATAAAACAATCATTAGCATATAAGAGAATGTATGATTTCGAAAAAGCACATTATGACACAATTTGGGTACAGATATATTTGCCTCAAAAACCACTCATAATATGTTTAGCATACAGGCCAGTGTATAACTGTTTAGAATTTTGGAATAGGCTGGATATATACCTTGAAAATGCCTTAGACATCACAAGTAAACTTAGCATCATTGGCGATTTAAATGCGGACCTTTTGACTAATAGAGGCAATAAATTGAGAGATATTATGCTTAGTAAAAGTTTGAAAAATGTGATAAAAGAAGCGACAAGAGTTACGCATTGTTCTAGTACCTTACTCGATCCCATCATAATAAGTGACGATATAAATGCTGTTGATTGTAGAGTTCCCGAATTCGATAGTGTCATAAGTGATGACAGAGGTACTTACATCACTTTAACTACGTCGGTAAATACCAAAATGACGTATACCAGAGAAGTATTATGTTACAAGCAAGCTGATTATGCGTCATTAAACGATCGTATCACAGAAACAAACTGGACTGAATTGTTCGACAGTTGTAAAGATGTAAACGAAACCTGTGACAAATTCTATAAAACATTCAACTCATTTCTTAAATCATGCGTCCCAACAAAGAGAGTCACTATTCGTCCAAATGATAAACCATGATTTGATTCTAATTTAAGAATAGCGTGTAGGAAAAGAGACAGATTGCGAAAGAAAGCAAATAGAACAAAAACATCATCTGATATTACAAAATTCAAAAAGCAACGGCAAAAAGTTAATAAGGGTGAAATAGCGACCTCAGCACGAGGCGTTCGCTGTGATATCACCCGCGAGCGGTAGCGAGAGGGTGATATCACAGCGGACGCCGAGTGCTGGGTCGCTATTTGCCATACACAACAAGGTCCACTTTGTCAGCAATAGCTACGATTTAATACGTGATATCAATGATATCAATTTATAATTTGATATAGTAGTACAAGTGTGATCAGTTTGTTGGTGAAAGGCGGTTTTAGAAACAACATGTATTTTATCAATTTTAGAGGTCAGATACGGATACTGTGTATCCAACAACAGAGGGGAAAGTTCTTCAAGAGGTACGATACTGATAAACATGCGAGGCTGTGCCGAGCATGTTTATCAGTATCGGACCGAGGTAACGATATAAAAAGATTGTTATTGGACAGGTCATCAATTTATTTCTGATTTACTGCAGATAGTTATCAATATAAAACTGATATTAATTTTATGTATGTATGTATGTGTATACGATGTATATATGTAGGTATCTATGTATGTGTGTGGATGTGTGCGTGTTTGTGTGTATTTATGTATGTATGTACGATATACAATATGTATGTATGTGCGTATGTAAATGCGTATGTATGTGCGTATGTACGTACGTATGTATGTACGTATGTATGTATCTACGTGTGTATGTTTGAAGAGATGGACCATGGATGGATGAATGGATGACTGCATACATGTATGCATGTTATGTGTAGGCCTATGTATGGATATATACCATTTGCATGTATTTAAGTTCATGTATGTGAGCCGTTTCGTCTCAGTCTCAGTATGAAGACGCTGACTGATCACAGAAACAATATTGTGTTTTTACATAAATTTATTTTAAAAACAGAAACATTCGACATCACAAAGAAAAAAAGAGAGACAGAGAAGTAACAGTATAACATATTGTACACTTTTGGCATATCATGTTTTATCAAGTTTACCATTTATGAATTTATTATCAAAGTTTATACAACGAATACATAGTTACTTTAGAGGGTATAATATCTCATTACATGACCCGATAAACTGTATCCATAGAAAACGGTTATCCGTATTGGAAGAAAATGGTGCGACGCATAAAGCGACAGTGGTATAAAAACCCTTCAGCGTGAAAGGTAGAAGTGTATGCCTCGTGATAATTTGAGAGTTCAGACAGCAAGATTGTTGACCATTCCACTATTGTATCATATTTAAAAGTCTACGATGGGAAATGGACTCACATGGCTTAACCGAACCATGTACATTCATTTTAGAACTCTTTTTATGGATTCAGGAGATTTATTCTGTCATTGGTAACACTTATTTGTCGTTTTGTGAGAGCACTTTATTTCAGTAAGCAGAACGTGCTATAACGCCTTTAAAAATATAACATTTATTTATGACATTTATGACCTATAACACGCAGTAAAATTATAAAATACATCCATTATACAAACACACAGATATGCACGCACATGTAACCGGGAAATGATCGAATACATATACACATACCTGTATGCATATATACATGCTAGGTAATACAATTGTCCTATTTCCATAAGCAATTACTATGCCGGTTAAAAAGCGGTTTCTTTTTTTAAATATGTATTCTCAAATCAAATCATAATTCAACTACAGAAGTAAAACACAAATGTAAACCCATACCTATCATAATATTTTCCCCATAAAACAAAAGGTATGGTCCTCGTAAAGTTTTTGAAAGAGTTGTTTTTAAACACTTGTTTAATTAATTTCATACAAACAAACTGCTTTATAAATATCAGTCTGGCTTTCAGCCTGGACATTTAACTGTACATCAGCTGATAGAAATATATCATCAGATCTGTGAATCTTAAGACAGAAAAGAAAATTACTGTATGGTATTTTACGATATGTCCAAAGCATTTGATCGAGTTTGGCATAGAGGTTTATTATTAAAACTTTAAAAGTATGGTATAAAGGGACAGTTATTAGGATGGTTAACAAGTTACATAAGTAATCGAAGTCAGAGCGTGTTTGTAAATTGATCAATTTCTAAACCGCGAACACTCCAAGCTGGTATCCCGCAAGGGTCAGTTCTCGGCCCATTCTTATTTGTTGTGTACATTAATGATATTGCAGATGAGCTACACTGTCTAACACGTCTATTTGCTGATGACTCGTCACTTGGATACTCGTCAGTAAACAGTAGTGAAATAGAAATGGAACTGAATGCTAATTTATGCAAGCTTAACATGTGGGGTAAAACGTGGTTAATCAAATATAACCCAGACAAGACTGAAGCTGTTCTTTTTTCGCGTAAAAATAATACAGATAATGTAAGCCTTTACTTTGATGGAGTTGAAATAAAGATGGTTAAGATGCATAAACATGTTGGTGTAATTTTAACAATAAATGGAAAATGGGCAGAACATATCGAAAATATTTTAAAAAGAGTTTAAAAAAATGGTGACCTCTCTCCGACGTCTAAAATATGTATTGAGTAGAGATACTCTTAAAAAAATGTATGTTATGTTTATAAGGTCGCATCTTGAATACGCATGCGAAGTCTGGGATGGGTGTACACAAGAACAAGTTAATAAATTAGAGCAAATACAGTTACAAGCAGCATGGAGTATTACTGGATTGCCCAAATACACATCTACGAAATTTCCATACTTTGAAACTGATTTGGAACCACTACAAGAACGCCAGAAAAAAAGAAAATTAAACTTAATGTATAAAATTCAAAATCAAATGGCTCCCAAATTTCTAACTGAACTACTCCCCCAAAACGTTGGTTCAAAAAGTAATTACAATTTACGTAACTCCCAAAATATTGTAACTCCTCAAGCGAGACAGTCAAGAGAATCATTCATTTCATCAGCAATTTGTTCATGGAATAATCTATCAAATCATGTCCGCAAATCAACAAGAATCTCACTATTTAAAGCATGTATTACTGATAAGTATGTCTCAAAGTTACTATATGCTTGTTAGCACATTAAATTTTGATTTAAACAAAATTGGAATGAAATCTGATCCAAACTGTATGTGTGGTACTTATGTTGAAAATACTTACTATTTTGTCTTTGAATGTTCAGTGTACAAAATCCAGAGAGAACAACTTATGTCATCATTGAAGCGCATACTTCATGCAACATGTTTGTCAATAAATCTTGAATTGTTGTTAGAGGGAAGTGCAGACCTGTCATTTTGTCAAAAAGAAGATGTATTTAAAGGTACATCCATTGTGTTGTTGGGGGTCAAATATGACAAACGTTATAAATGGTCTTATTTTATCGAGAAGTACCAACTGTTACTGAAAACAACCATTTTGATGATACTTGACTTAGTATATTGACGATATGAAGGTAAAAGTAGTGATTTCTGATCGAAAACCGGACAATGCACTGCGTGTGGCGCGCGCCAATGAGTCAAACGTAATTTTGGAATCTTATTTACACCAGACAAAATAACAAATTTGTGTTAATAATGTTCAATAGGTCATAAAACTACTGTGCATGTTAATAGTACGTTCACTTTCGGTTTCTACACATGCATAATGATGTTACTCGATTTTAATTGGAAAATGGTAATTATGATATGTTTCGCGATTGGGGATGAATATGCAAGCTAAGTGTATTTATTTGTATTGTAAACAGCACATATGGTGTGTTGGAACGTAATAAAGCCAAATAAAATTTTATGAAACACAATGGATGCACCTTTAAGACAGTTCATTCCTTCATTCATGAGACCAAACGATTTGTGTAACAGATTTACACTAATGCACCATTTCTTTCTTGTTATTTCATCTTCTTACATTTCTGTCTTGTCCAGTACCTGTCATCTTCTTTAGAAATGTAATGTAATATATTGTAAATAACAAGGCGAGGGTATCCTAAGTTGGATAACTTGTTCCCAATCCGTCTCATCATGAATAAAATATGTTTAAACCATGCGTTTGTAAAGTTTCAGGTTATGTAGAAATGATAGAGTTTGTGTTACATACCAGAATAACAATTACAAATAATAACATGATCACAAATCAATTGATTATTTACCATGTAAGGTGTTTTTAAGGGTGAAATACCAATGACAGTAAATGTTTTAATGATATTAAAGATAAGAAAATATAAGACAACGTAAACGGAGTTTAACGAATGAAGATGAACATGAAGACGATGGTAAAGATCGTGGTCACAAAAAGCAGAAAGGTGAGACAGTGGTATGCCGAGAACCTATGCCAAGTTTGAAATTGAACTTTGACCCGAGTGGCGAAAAAATAAATGAACAAAGTGTTTCTTACATCATGAACGCTATAGACAAGTTGTTCACTCACTTTGATTCTCTTGAGCACAAATGGGAGGAAAAAGTGAAAAAGATAGTTGGGGAAGAAATAGGAGAGTTACGAAATGACTTCGATGAAAAAGTTGCAAGTTTGAACTGTAAAGTGAGCACTTTCATTCAGGAACAGAGGAACGTAAATACTAAACTTTCATCAGACCTCGAAGACGCTCACCGTCAAGCATCAAGCAGTATAGGACAGGATAGAGACGATATAAGGCTGAACATAATTATACGCAATCTCCCCGAAAGTGTTAGTGAAAACGTGACAAGTAAGGTGAACGGTATGTTACGGGATGGGCTCAAACTTAGAGATATCGAAGTTGTCAAAGCAGACAGAAGAGAGTCGAGACATTCACGCTATCCGGGTGTCATCGTCGCCAGATGCCGTTCAACGGAGGATAAATCTGTGATCCTGACAGAGAAAAGCAAATTAAAGGATTCTCGAAACTTCAGGGATGTGTATATATCTTCGGACAAACAGTTCACCAGCGCATGATGGAATCGAACATGAGAATGCTATGTGAATCAATTGGAGACAACCTGGTGCTATCGGGTGGCAGAGTGCGGCGCAATGACCAACACACACGCAGAAGAGATATGAACACCGCGAGGAACAACATAGACCATATACACGGTGCATACACATCGCCTACACACGACGGGAGAGGTACACGTGCTTACGATGACAGTGTTGACAAACATTCATCACGTGACCGAAACCAAGCCAATCACTGGGCCGATAGAGAGAATCGAGGTCAACGCTCTCATCAAGACAACGAAGCCACCAATAGAAAGTCTTATTCTGGATCACGTGACGATAGTTGGAGAAATCATCAATGGGCTGACACTGAGGGCAGAGGTCGTGCGGCAGGTCATACAAGAGAGTCAACCAATCTGCGGCAAAGCAGATAGGTCAAATGTGGCTTCTGGAATGTGAACGCTTGGGCAAGTGATAATCAATCGGACAGTCATAATTTGCGAGATGCGTGTATGCAGTTCATTGACTGTGATATCATTGGAATTGCAGAATCGCACTTGCTCAAAAATAAAGTTTTAAATGTTGATGGTTATGTGTGGTATGGACACAATAGGACTCATTTACATCGCAATGCCAAGTCCGGATCGGGCGGTGTCGGTTTTTTTTATAAAAAAGTGTGTTATTGATGAATTTGATGTATATATTTTTGATAAAAACCATGAAGGTATTTTATGGCTTAACTTATCTCATAATATCAGAAATTTTAGTTTTTTAATATGTGTTTGCTATCTTCCTTCTGAACATTCGACAAGAAACATTGATGGTGCTGACTACTATGACATTTTACTTACACAGATAGCAGATTATCAACATAATAACATTGCTTACATATGTGGTGACTTTAATAGTCGGTGTGGTAACCTTCAAGACTTTATTGAAGGTACGGATGTTCTTGATGAAAGACATGTCATTGATGATGTTGTGAATAGCTTTGGGCGTTTATTTATTTATTTTTTAATAAGTGTTAATTATTGTATAGTAAACGGGCGAAGTGGTAAAAATGATGATAATGATTTTACATGTGTTTCCACCAAAGGTCTCTCTGTTGTTGACTACTGCATCACTCCATACGAGGCCATAACAACTGTGACAAATTTTAAAGTAATTCGTCCAAATACACTTTTGGAAAAGGCAGGCTGCGTCGGAGCTTTTAGTGCACAAAATATGTCGAAACTGGATCATTCTTTTCTTGAATGGAATCTACAGCTTCCAAAACATTATGAAGTGAATACACCCAGTCTTCCTGAAAGCCTTTGTAATACAGCAGTGTCATATACAAAGTGTGATGTTACATCTATACCAACTTCTTTCCTTGATAACCCAGAATGTATCCAGGAATTAGAGAATGCTATTGATAAACTTACTTCATCGGAGAACACGCAGCAAGACATTGACAAGGCCTACCATAGTTATGTGTCGGTAATCAACAGTGAAATGAAAAGAACTTTGCCAAGTAAGTCAGTTGTGTATTCAGTGGGGAAGAACCAAAATCAGCGACACAGAAGGAAGCCTTGGTGGTCGGAGAATCTGTCGAACTTGTGGAACACGATGAATACAGCTGAGAGAAACTGGTGTAAAAGTAGGGGAGCGCGCAAACATGTGTTTAGATCCATATACGTGCAAAAGAGGAATATGTTTGACTACGCAGCAAAACGGGCGAAACGTCGATATACTAAGGATACCATAAATGAACTGGACAAAATGTGTGACGAAAATAACTCTGAATTCTGGAGGAAAATAGGAAAAGTTGGTGTCGGACAAAATAGGACGAAGAATATCCCGATGGAAGTCCAAGCGCAGATAGGGAGGTTGTGATGGACACATGGAGAGACAAATATGAAGCTTTGTTGAATGAAAATGGTACTAGGGGAACGCCTTCAGACATGTCTGCCACATATGAAAACCTGGAACAACCATTTAATAGTCCAATACAGTTAGAAGAAGTTAAGTGGGCTGTACATTCAGCGAAAAGAGGCAAGGCGACGGGTTGTGACGAAATTCCGGTTGATGTGTTAAAGAATGGAAAGTGTACAACCTTTTTACTTGAAATGTTTAACAGTTGTTTCCTGAATGGGCGCACACCCACAGACTGGGCAAGGGGAATAATTAACCCGATTCCAAAGTCATCGACGGCTGACAGATACGACCCCTTGAGTTATAGAGGCATTACGTTAACCAATTCATCATACAAGCTTTACTGTGCTATTTTGAACAACAGATTAAACAAGTTTGTAGAGAACAATGATCTGCTCTGTGATGAACAGAATGGTTTCCGGAAAGGAAGGTCCACTCAGGAACAGATATCAATTTTAACTTCTGTAATAGAGTCAAGAAAATACAAGAAAAAACCAACCTTCACTGCTTTCATTGATTTTTATAAAGCTTACGACGGCATAAATAGGGAACTACTGTGGGAAAAACTGCCAAAAGTTGGAGTACATGGACGACTTTTTAATGCTGTGACGTCAATATACCGGGATGTGAAATGCTGTGTAAGATTAAATGGGCAATTATCTCAATGGTTTGATGTTCACACTGGTCTGAAACAGGGATGTCTTTTATCGCCTCTATTGTTTAACATCTACATCAACGACCTCATTTTATCTCTGAAACAGCTAAAAATTGGAATCGATATTGGTGACGAAAAGGTGTGTGTACTTGCATATGCGGATGATCTAGTGCTAGTTGCAGAAAGTGAAAGTGACCTTAATCTTCTGTTGAACTGCTTAAACGTTTGGTGCCTCGATAACAGGATGAAGGTGAACCCAAAGAAATCGAAAGTCGTACACTTCAGGAATAAATCTGTTCCTATTACATCTTCAGTTTTCACTTGTGGATCTGATATTATGGTCACAGTCAGCAGCTACAATTATCTTGGTTTACTCCTCACTGAACATCTAGACTATTCATGCATGGCTAAAGCAGTTGCAAGTTCGGCAAACAGAGCACTAGGATTGTTGATACATAAATTCAAGACTTTGGGAGGAATGCAGTACCCAACATATACGAAGCTATTCAATACGATAGTCTGGTCTGTTATAGACTATGGTGCGGCGATATGGGGTACCTCTAACCGACAGGCAATCAACGCCGTACAAAACCGAGCTATGAGGTTTTTCATGGGGACATACAAGTTTACACACAACAACGCTGTAATAGGAGATATGGGCTGGATCCCACCAATCGTGAAGCAATGGGGCAGCGTCACCAGGCTCTATTGTCGACTGAGTTGTCTGTCGCAAACGAGACTTTCTTCCCGAGTTTTCAAGTGGACAAGTGTTCTCACAAATGCAAATACAAGGAACTGGACATACAGAGTTAGAAGCCATTTTAAGAAAATAGGACATGGTCAATGGGCGGATTTTAAAAATGGAAACTTCACTAAACATGTTATAACATCGATAAAAGAGGCGGTTTTAAAGAACTTCTTAGAAGAATGGAAAACGGAAGTGACGAAACAAGAAGGGAGGAGAGGCGGGGGCAACAAGTTACGTCTATACAGCACTATTAAACATGAATTTGGATGCGAGGACTACTTAAGAAAGAATCTTGCTTGTTCTCACAGGCGAGCGCTCGCTATGTTTCGTTGTGGAACTGCCCCTATCCAGATCGAACTCGGCAGATATACAAATATGCCACTGGAAAACAGAAGATGTTTTCACTGCCTTGATGTCATTGAAGATGAAGCCCATGTCATTCTTCATTGCCCCCTCTATATTTCAACCCGAGAAGCCCTTTTTAACACATGCCAAGCCAAATGGAGTTCTTTTAATTCTGTAACTGACCTGGAACGATTGTCTTTTATTTTAGCTAGCCCAAGTGTTTTTAGGGAAAGTGCCAGAAGCTGCAAACTTATTTTAGAACAACGACGAAAAATCTTAGCCAAACTTTGACCCCTTTTACCTTTTGTATATTCTATGTTCTTATATTGAAGTTATTATTTTATGAAAACGTATCGTTTTAATGTGAATATATATCTTACAAACTGTATTTACAACGTTTTTCAACTTTAACCTTTTTATGTACACTTCTTTTAAAGACAATTAGTCTCTCATAACCCTTTTGTTAGGGTGGCTCATGTATTTTATATTGTATATTATATTTTATGTAAATGAGGTGAGACTGAATAAACCATCTGTCTGTCTGTCTGTCTTCGTCTTGCCTTGCGTGTTTCTCACTTAAGCGTCTCGTCGTCTACGTTTTTGTGAGTTTACACTCTTGGTGTTTTTGGAGTAATTACCTATCGGAAGGGTTGTATTTCTTAGTGTCAGAACTCAGTTCTTACGATACGCTACTTAGGTGTTTTGCGTCAGTGATTTGCCTGTCATTCACCTCGTCTACACTACGCCTGCTAGTGTCTCGCCTATCGCTCACCTGCGTAAGTGACCCCACTGTCACTCACCTCGCCTTGATTACGCGTGTTAGTGACTTGCCTATCACTCACCTGTTCACTGATTGAGTGTCACTCAACTGTCGCGTTGTTACTTCACTATGTACTCTGCTTTTTGTACGAATTGCGGAGGTAGGAAGTCTGCCATCTGCTACACTACTTAGGTTTTCGCGTCAGTGACTCGACTGTCACTCGCCTTAGACCATTCGCCTGGTTCACCATGGCTAGACAGTAGTGATATTGACTTGCACCCTTCGGGTTCGGAGTCGCTGCCTTCAACACTTTCGATAGTCTCCTTCGTCTTGCCTTGCGTGTTTCTCACTTAAGCGTCTCGTCGTCTACGTTTTTGTGAGTTTACACTCTTGGTGTTTTTGGAGTAATTAACTATCGGAAGGGTTGTTTTTGCTTAGTGTCAGAACTTAGTTCTTACACTACACTACTTAGGTTTTCGCGTCAGTGACTCGACTGTCACTCGCCTTAGACCATTCGCCTTGTTCACCATGGCTAGACAGTAGTGATATTGACTTGCACCCTTCGGGTTCGGAGTCGCTGCCTTCAACACTTTCGATAGTCTCCTTCGTCTTGCCTTGCGTGTTTCTCACTTAAGCGTCTCGTCCTCTACGTTTTTGTGAGTTTACACTCTTGGTGTTTTTGGAGTAATTAACTATCGGAAGAGTTGTTTTTGCTTAGTGTCAGAACTTAGTTCTTACACTACACTACTTAGGTTTTCGCGTCAGTGACTCGACTGTCACTCGCCTTAGACCATTCGCCTGGTTCACCATGGCTAGACAGTAGTGATATTGACTTCGCACCCTTCGGGTTCGGAGTCGCTGCCTTCAACACTTTCGATAGTCTCCTTCGTCTTGCCTTGCGTGTTTCTCACTTAAGCGTCTCGTCGTCTACGTTTTTGTGAGTTTACACTCTTGGTGTTTTTGGAGTAATTAACTATCGGAAGGGTTGTTTTTGCTTAGTGTCAGAACTTAGTTCTTACACTACACTACTTAGGTTTTCGCGTCAGTGACTCGACTGTCATTCACCTCGTCTACATTACGCAAGCTAGTAACTCGCCTGTCGCTCACCTGTGTAAGTGAACCAACTGTCACTCACATCGCCTAGGTTACGCGTGTAATTGACTCGTCTGTCACTCACATGTTAACTGAATTGAGTGTCACTCACCTGTCACTATCCGGATCCGCACTTGCTGTGTAGGAAGTGCAAAGACTTGTGTGAGGATGATCGTTGTGACGAGTGCGTCACTCTCTCCTCTTCAGACTTCCGAGCGTATGTTAAGGCCATTCGTAAGTCCGTCACCGATAGGGCTTTGTTTAAGAAGTGTTCTGCTACGTCGGGTTAATGTCGGGATGTGTCTCCCATTCGTCATCCATCTCCAGATCAGGTGGTGGACATTGTTCTCACCGAACGTACAGATGAGTTTGACCGTGACTCGTCGGTCTTATCCGAATCCGGTAGGGTTTTGAGAGATTCCCTCTCTCCCCCTTCGCGTTCGCGTTCTCGTCCTCAGTCTTGCGCTCGGTCTCGGATCTACCTACGGAAGTGCTGCCCGGACTTCACCACTCCCTACAATCTTGTAAGTTTTATTCTGCCTACCCTTTTCCCACCCTTATTTACGTCCAACCTGTGGAGGCAATGGACCCAACTAAATCTCTACCTCTACCATTCCAAATTCCGCAAAATCTACCACACAAAAATCCAACGCAAAATTTAACGCGAATTTTCCCGAACACCAACCGGGTGTCAATCCAACGGGTAACTTTTATCCATCTCCTACCAATCAACCGCAATCCAAACGCAAGCGCACTATTTCTTCGCGAACAATGAGCATGCAGCTCACTCTACACATCACTCAACTGAGCCCCCAGCTCACTACTCTCCTGCAACAACATCTCACATGTCAGCCTCACACTCGCAATCACCTGCAAGAACACCCAGTATGGTAACTTTCGTAATCCTTGCAGCTATCGTGGGACAACATCTTTCCAAGGTGTTAAGCCGTGAAAGGATCGGCTCAGTCCTCAACAGCCAAGGCTATTCATATACTCTCCTTTCCATGGAAACAATTTGAACTTAGTGCATATTGGGGTCAGGGATGTTTTCTGTCCTCTATTTCAAAATCTATCAAATATTTTTTCACCAAACTTGGTATGTGGTAAGACCTAGTGGTGGAGTGGTGCCTTTTGCTACTTAGGTTATTCTGATTTGATCCCCCGCCAACATAGTTGGGGGGGATATTGAAATGGGCTCCGTCCGTCCGTCCGTTCGTCCGTCCCGATTTTGTTTCTGGAGCAGAACTCGAAAACTATAAGACATATCTCAACAAAACAATCATCATGTCTAGATGTGCCTTTTGGGATTTTCAACTTCTTCGAGTTATTTTTTTTTACCGTTTCCATGGAAATGTAACTTAGAATTTCGTTTCCGGAGCAGAACTCGAAAACCATAAGACATATCTCAACAAAACTAGGTGTGTGGAACAATCATCATGTGTAGATGTGCCTTTTGGGGTTTTCAACTTCTTCGAGTTATTTTTTTTGACCGTTTCCATGGAAATGTAACTTATAATTTCGTTTCCGGAACAGAACTCGAAAACTATAAGACATATCTCAACGAAACTTTGTTTGTGGAACAATCATCATGTGTAAATGTGCCTTTTGGGGTTTTCAACTTCTTCGAGTTATTTTTTTTGACCGTTTCCATGGAAATGTAACTTAGAATTTCGTTTCCGGAACAGAACTCGAAAACTATAAGACATATCTCAACGAAACTTGGTGTGTGGAACAATCATCATGTGTAGATGTGCCTTTTGGGGTTTTCAACTTCTTAGAGTTATTTTTTTTGACCGTTTTCATGGAAATGTAACTTAGAATTTCGTTTCCGGAACAGAACTCGAAAACTATAAGACATATCTCAACGAAACTTGGTGTGTGGAACAATCATCATGTGTAGATGTGCCTTTTGGGGTTTTCAACTTCTTCGAGTTATTTTTTTTGACCGTTTCCATGGAAATGTAACTTAGAATTTCGTTTCCGGAACAGAACTCGAAAACTATAAGACATATCTCAACGAAACTTGGTGTGTGGAACAATCATCATGTGTAGATGTGCCTTTTGGGGTTTTCAACTTCTTAGAGTTATTTTTTTTGACCGTTTCCATGGAAATGTAACTTAGAATTTCGTTTCCGGAACAGAACTCGAAAACTATAAGACATATCTCAACGAAACTTGGTGTGTGGAACAATCATCATGTGTAGATGTGCCTTTTGGGGTTTTCAACTTTTTAGAGTTATTTTTTTTTACCGTTTCCAGGGAAATGTAACTTAGAATTTCGTTTCCGGAACAGAACTCGAAAACTATAAGACATATCTCAACGAAACTTGGTGTGTGGAACAATCATTATGTGTAGATGTGCCTTTTGGGGTTTTCAACTTCTTAGAGTTATTTTTTTTGACCGTTTCCATGGAAATGTAACTTAGAATTTCGTTTCCGGAACAGAACTCGAAAACTATAAGACATATCTCAACGAAACTTTATGTGTGGAACAATCATCATGTGTAGATGTGCCTTTTGAGGTTTTCAACTTCTTCGAGTTATGTTTTTTTACCGTTTCCATAGAAATGTTACCTAGAATTTTCTTTCCGGAACAGAACTCGAAAACTATAAGACATATCTCTTGGTGTGTGGAACAATCATCATGTGTAGATGGGCCTGAAAGGCCCGATGGGCTTATGGCATTGCACGGTGTCCAGCTGTCTGTACACTTTTCGCATTTTGTCTTCTTCTCCAGAACCACTTTGTCTAAGGAGTTGAAATTTTGTGTGTTGTGTTTAGTTGAAAAAAGGTTCATAGTCACTGTTATTCAAAAACTATTCTTCAATAAATTTTCCCAAAGGCGGGGCATATGGCCGACTCTGTCTGCTTGTTTTGATTGGTTTTCTGGTTTCCATTGAAACAGTTTTAACTTAGTGCTTGAGGGGGTAGTGACCTTTTCCGGCCTCTTTCTCAAAATCTATGCAATATTTATTCATGATACTTGTTGTGTGGTTAGACCTAGTGTTGGAGTGGTGCCTTTTGCTACTTATGTTATTCTGATTTTTAAATGTTTTCTGGTTTCCATTGAAACAGTTTGAACTTAGTGCATAAAGGGATAAGGAACCTTTTCAGACATCTATCTCAAAATCATAAGTGAAAAAAATAAAGTCAAGAGGACTGAATTGGAAACTGGATTGAAAGTTGGAGCGGGGGACATCACAGTGCATCACATGCACATATTTCTAGTTACAACTTTTCCTGTTTGTCAATTTCTTTGGACATTAGGATTGCTTTACTCTTGTCTGAATGATTTTATTATAAAAATCCATTTGAAAATTATGAATTATGTCTACAGATATTGGCCACAATAAAATATTAACATGGGCTCTCTGATTGATTATTTTTTAAAATACTGTCTCTATCACTCACTTTATCAATAACACTATATTTGCAGAACATGTGGATTTCCTCAAGGATGCCAACTCTACAAGCTGCCCATGGAGGACTACAAAAGACTCACTTTTGCAGACTCAGCATTTTTCACCCCCAGTTCAAAGAAAAAAGAGGAGAGGAGCTTGATACAAGCTGAATGAATGTTGATGCTGGTCACAATGATATTACCTCAGACCTTGCGTTTAAAATAAACATTATGATGCTGCATCGGATCAACTTTCATGAAGATCGAAGGGAAATACATGAATGATTTGGCTTGCTTGAATGAAATATTTTCTTGATTTATATTGTTTTTAAATCATAAATTTTTTAGGCATTTTGACAGTTCTACATTACTTATGTTAAGAAATTGAACTGAAAACGAATTGAATCATTTTCTTCATTTCGATAACACTGTCATAATCAGACTGCCATTTGAAAAACTTTTTATTATTTGATCCTGTAACCAACACAATATCCGTTCATGAACTGTTTATAAATTTATCATATTTATAGGTATATTATATTTAATCAACAAACATTTTGCTTGGATTTATGAACTGTGAACTTTTGTCATGTATGAGACAAGATTTGTGGCTGTGAAATTAAGTTTAAATCTTAAAACATAAATTCAATCTGCATTTTGAGTTTAAACATAGCCTGTTTCAATATTTATTAACTAGAAATAAAACTATGAGTCTTCATAATCTATAATGTCTATAAACAAGAAATGAAAGAAATTGTTAAAAGTTTACACATGTAAAATTTTTGCAACTTTAAAAAAAAACTATTTTGTAGACCGGCATCAATAGTCCCTTTTATAATCCCTTTTTGTGTGATTTGAATGTTTACCAGAGTCTGAGACCTAGTTTATTCATAACCATTCGTACAATATTCCTTTTTGGAAGTGAGATGAAGACTGTTTATAGATAATTTGGAAATAACTTAGTGAACGTTTGCTGATCTTGTGTCAACATTGTTATTGAGTTTTGATTATCGACCATATATTGAATTTTAAGAAGTAGCAATGCAATGACACTCCTCCTTGAAATCAGCTCTGACATCGAAGAAAAATTTTGCAATTTCTACAGGTATTTCAAACTAATCAAGGCAAAATAAGTCACTGTGAACTCTTTATGAACTATTTTAATCGTACATGAAGTATAATTTGTGTTAATTTGTGGTAAAACGTGCAAGGTAAAGACCATGGAAAGTTTAGATCTCACGGACTCGAACAATTTCGTGCAAGCTGTCATGTCGCCCCAAGCCAATCAAGTCTCTCAAGTAAAGCAAGTGGATCGGAAAAGGAGTCATGCTGACGATTCGGAAGGTGAATTGGAAACTCCGTTGATATGTGTACAGAAGAAGGTGAGATCGGACAGCCGTACCCTGACGCACACGGCTGAGATACACACCCGGTCGGCAGACAAGGAGGCCGCCATTACAGCGTCTCGGCCCGCGGGTGAGACAACGCTCAACAACAACGCAGACACACTCATCATCCTATCTACACTCCAGCGGATGGAAGACAACTTCAACCAGAAACTGAGAGACCTTGAAGTAAGTCTGACGGTGAAGTTACTCAAAGAGTTTGATGATAAATTGACTGTTGTGAAATCCGATTTTCAAACACATTTGGAGAAGATTGATCATCGTGTAGACACTGTCGAAATGCAAGTGAATGACTGTTCAGATGAATTAGAAAAAGCTAAGGGTGAACTAAGACAAGAAATCAAGTCTGCAATTAGTGAGGTGAGATCAACAGACCTCGGGCCTGGGCCCGACAGATCTGGAGGCAGACAACTGAATTTTGTGGTGAGGAATCTTCCAGAAGGTCAGACCGAAAATATCATCAACAAGGTCAATGCGTTAATAAGAGAAGGACTCAAAATTAAAAACATCAGTGTGTCGTCTGCTATAAGAAAAACTTCTTACAATACCAGGTATCCAGGTTTAGTGATAGCGACATGTGCAAGCGATGCAGATAAAAGAGACATTATGACAGCCAAAAGGAATTTGAAAGAATCACGTATATACACAGATGTGTACATTACACATGACCTTACTCCGGAGCAGAGGGCAAACGCCGCTAACATGAGGACAATCGTGTCAGCCATCGACGGAAACCGTTATAAAGTCAAGGGTCGGCGGATCGTGGAGCAAGATGGCGGCACTAGCAGCAGCAACAGCAGCACGTGGACTCGGGAGCGTGACGAGCATGCGACTGGAGAGCGGGACTGGAGCCGCGACTCTGGCGAGGATCGCAGCAACAACGCCCATGGCGACTGGAGCGCCCCTAGGCGGGCATGGAGAGACCGACGTCGTTACAACAACGCTGAGCAGCCACAACATCACCGGCGGAGATAGGTGCTTTGCAGTTTTTGGAATGTAAACGGATGGAGTGATAACACAGCATCAACTAACAGTAAAGTCAGACAACAGTTTGTTTTAGACAGTAACTGTGATATTATTGGAATTGCTGAAACACACCTTACATATGACTCTGTTTTAACTGTTCCTGGTTTTAAGTGGTTTGGTCAAAATAGACAATGTATACATAAGAGAGCTAAGAAAGGCTCTGGAGGCGTTGGTGTACTTGTCAACGAGAACTTTTTATCAGATTATAATGTATCAGTTCTTAACTCTGACAATGAAGGTATTTTATGGTTGAGATGTTCAGGTAAATATGATTGTGATACTTTTCTTGTATGTATTTGCTACCTACCACCTGAAAATTCATCACGGAATGTTAATGCTGAGATATATTTTGATAAATTGCTAAGCAATATATATGAATATCAAGAATACGGAATGTTCTACATTTGTGGTGATTTTAATGCTCGATGTGGTGATTTGAGCGATTTTATTGCTGGGGTAGACAATATCCCAGAACGAACTATCGTTGACAGTCGAGTAAACAGACATGGTGAGTTACTGTGTGAATTTGCAAGAAATGCCAATATATGTATTTTAAATGGCAGAAACTCCATTAGAAATGACTTTACATATGTTTCAACAAAAGGACTCTCTGTAGTTGATTACTGCTTAGTTCCGTATGAAATGCTGGAGTCAATTGCTGAGTTTGAGGTAATCAGAGCAAGTGAATTGTGTGATAACTGTAATGTATTCCAGGATATCAGTGGAACTAGTGTTATCCCTGACCATTCTATGTTGAAATGGAAGCTGGAGCGTCATTATACCAGTCTAGAGGATACAGGCAACACAGAGAGTCGTACCACGGTTCGAGTTAAAGTTGACTCAAGTAGTGTTCCTAGTGATTTTATGTGCAGTGAATACAACATGCAGACTTTGAGTAATATCACGCAGAAGGTAGAAAGTGAACTTTTAATCCAAGATAGTGTCAATAATGCTTTTAAGTCTTTTAATACAATCATTCAACAGGAAATGTTAAACCGAATACCCTATAAAAGACTGGTTTTGAAATCTGGTGTGAATAATAAGAAACGACGAGTTGGTAAACCATGGTGGACAGGGGAGCTAACTCTTCTCTGGAACGACATGTGTGAAGCTGAACGTTCCTGGGTTCGATCCAAGACTAATAGAGCCTCGATGAAAACCAAATTTGTAAATAAGAGAAAACTTTTTGACAAATGTGTACAAAAGGCAAAGAGACTTTATGTTAATGAAACCATGAATAACCTGGATAATATCTCTGAAAACAACCAATCAGCTTTCTGGAAGGAAATAGGGAAAGTTGGGGTTGGTTATGAACGAAAATCCAACATTCCTGAAGAAGTGTTTGTCGGTGACTCCTACAAAAGTGATGTTGACACGATTCTTTTAACTTGGAAAACGCATTTTGGAAGACTGTTGAACCCCACTAATACAACACAACAGACAAGAACACGGAATTATCACAACGAGGCTAGCCGCGAGGATCCAGTGCTAGATCAACCTATAACAGTACAGGAAATCGAGATTGCCTTATCTAAGATGAAACCTCGGAAAGCAACGGGTGTCGACAATATCCCAGTGGAAGTGCTGAGAAATGGACCGTGCAAGCAGTTCTTACTTCAGATGTTTAATGTATGTTTTATTAATGGAGTTATACCAGAGTGTTGGACAAATTCTATTATTCAACCCATAGTGAAGAATTTTAACCTTGACCAACGTGATCCATCCAACTATAGAGGAATCGCGTTATCACCTATCAGTTACAAGATTTACTGCTCAGTGCTAAACAGTCGACTGTCTATATGGTGTGAAGATAACAAGCTAATTGCTGATGAGCAAAACGGGTTTCGAAAGGGTAGATCGACGACTGACCATATATCTACATTAACCCAGATCATTGAATCAAGGAAAAAGAAGAAACTGTCAACATTTACAGCGTTTATCGACTTTAGTAAAGCATACGATAATATAAACAGGGATCTTCTGTTCTGTAAACTGGAGCAGTGTGGTGTTAGCTCACGTATGCTGTCTGCTGTGAGAGGAATATATAAATCGGTTAACAGCTGTGTAAGAATTAATAATCTCATGACAGATTGGTTCAGTGCCAAATCAGGTCTGAAACAAGGATGTGTTTTATCCCCACTTTTGTTTAATATGTTTATAAATGACTTAGTACACTGTATTAAGGAAACGGGCCGAGGTATAAATATTGGCGATGAAGTTGTGAATATCTTGCTGTACGCTGACGACGTTGTGCTCTTGGCTGAAAACGAGGACGATTTACAGTTATTTCTTAACTTGCTAAACAACTGGTGTTATAAAAACGATATCCACATCAATGCGTCAAAATCTCAAGCTGTTCATTTTAGACATGCGAAGACTCCCGTTAGCAAGCATGTGTTCACGTGCGGAGAGTGTAGCTTGTCGACAGTGGGTCAGTACCGTTACCTCGGCTTAACCCTGACGGAGCACCTGGACTACAGTTACACAGCGAAGCAGGTAGCAGCATCAGCCGGGCGTGCACTTGGACTGGTTATCTCCAAATGTAAACTTTTAGGCAATGTAGGTTTTAAGACTTTCACAAAACTATATGATACACTAGTATGGCCAATTATGTCATATGGTATGTCAATTGTTGGAACAGAGGAACATTCGTGTTTTAATGCCGTTCAAAACCGTGCCATGCGTTTTTATCTGGGATTAGGAAAATATGCGCCTAACGATGCTTTAATTGGTGACATGGGATGGCAGCCACTCTGTGTAAGACAAGATGTGTGTCTGATGAGATATTGGAAGAGGATGTGGAATATGTCTCCTGACCGACTTAATTCTCGTGTGTTCAAATGGGATAAAGAACAGAGTAACGGAAAGCACAGAACTTGGCACTTTAGATTTTACAAACGTATGGAAGCTATCGGGATTGACCATGTAACTCTCTCAAACAACGTTTTAACTGTACAAGATTGTGAATTGTTGTCTTTGAATTCTTTTAAAATCATATGGGAGAGATCACGCTTACGTGTCAACGCTAAACGAGGGACTGGTCTTAACAAACTGAGAGTTTACCGAACTTTTAAATCCTCTTTTAAAACAGAACTGTATGTTTTATCCTCCATGCCTAAATCCCATAGACGCGCTATGGCTTTATTCAGGACTGGCACTGCACCACTGCGGATTGAGACAGGCAGATACGAAGGGCTTGCTGTCGAGAACAGAACATGTTTTTACTGTACAGATAAAGTGGAGTCAGAACAACATGTTTTATTTGAGTGTCCCTTATATGTCAATATTCAACAGGAACTTTTTAGAAATGCCAGCTACTTTTTACCAAATTTTTATTCTTTACCTGATGTTGAAAAGTTATCACTCCTTTTTAGCAATGAATATTTGTTTAAGGTTTGTGCCAAAAGCTGCTACAGTATTCTTTTAGAACGCCAAAAGTATTTATATAAATAATGTATTTATATTGTTTTATCCTGTAAAATGTTTAACTTGCCAATTTTTGTTTTTATATCATTATTTGTCTCTCATAACTCCATAGGAGTGGCATATATACTTTTATGTACACATTTTTTTATGTAAACGTTTTATATGTATATATGGTGAGACGTAAATAAACAATTCTTCTTCTTCCTATTATCCAATTACCTGTAGAAAAGCATTTTGTAATCTGTATTTTTAGCTTATCAGGCCTGAAAGGTCCGATCATCCAGGACTCATGGCATCCATGTGTAAACTTTTCGCTTTTTAGACTTCTTCTCCAGAACCAATGACTTTAGAGAGCTGACATTTTATGTGCAGAATCTTTGGCCACAATGGGGATTTTAAATTGTAGATTTGGTGACCCTGAGATCAATAAAGGGTCACAGGGGTCACAACATTAATAACCTATTTTCATCTTCCATTATCAAAAGGTCAAGAGAGCTGAAATGTTGTGCGCAGACTCCTTGGTTAATGGGGATTCTAAATTTTTTATTTGGTGAGTCCGTGACTCCAAAAAGGTCACAACCTCAAAACCTATCTTCATCTTCTACAGTAGGAAAAGCTCTTGTGGGTGGGATAGCGCAGTGGTTAGCGCGTTCGGGTTTGGATCAAGAGGTCCGGGGTTCGAATCCTGCCAGGGGCACGGCAACTTTGTCTGCAGAGAGAAATGTTCTACACGCAGTAAGGTTTGGGTGCAATGCTACATTGAATTTCAGTGCAGTACCACACATGGCGTTGTGAGGTTTCTCCCTGCCATAATACTAGCAGCCGCGGTATAAGTGAAATACTCTTGAAAGCGGAGTTAAACCCAAACTCACCTCACCTCACGAAAAGCTCTAGAAAGCTGAAATGGTGTGTACAGACTCATTGGCCACAACATTATAAACCTATTTTCATTTTCTTCTTCAGTTCCAAAAGGTCTAGAGAGCTGAAATGCGATGTGAAGAATCCTTGGCTAATCAGCATTCTAAATTGTAGATTTGGTGACCCCATGACCCCAAATATTGATTACAGGGTCACAACCTACAACAAAACTATTTTATCAAGCTTTGAACTGTAATCTTGAGATTTTATGTACTCTTCACTTCAGTCAGTATAGAGACAAACAAATATGTGAGTTCTAACACATGCTTTGGGAAAGAAAAATTGAGACTTGAAAATTAAGAATTTAGGGTTTAAAAAAACATTGAATGTAATATTTATTTAGTAAAACCATCTTTTTATAACTCTCATATAAGTAATTATAAAAAAAAACATTTTTTTATTTAAAGGCTATAATGTAAAAGTAATTGGTAAAAGCATCCCGTTCCCAGTATCTTGTAGTTAGTATGATTCAATTTTGAGCTGCAGCCCACTTTCATTATTAGGCACACCTAACAACATGACAATACTCATGTTTGATGTTATACAATGTTATTTTTATGTTTCTGTCTCGCTGATTTTGTAACCTGCTTTTTGACATATATGTACCGGAGCGGCGTTGAAATAAGCCCTTTTTGACTTGTTCGCCATGTAAATGAAATAAAATACGTTTAAACCATAATGTAAGAAGTAATACTGTTCTTCAGCTGCTAATTCAATGTTAAGATAATACTGTTGCTATTGATATCTATTTAACCAGATTGTTTTATTTTTTCCAAGTCAGAATTTAACATTAAATTCAAAAGTGCAATTTAAATGACTATTGAATAATTGTATAGCAATGTTTGAAACAATAATATAATTTATTTAAGGGAAGGTGATTTTGTATGTGATTGTAATGGATAAATTCCCAACTAAATAAGTCTTTTCTCTAACAACTTTGTTTTTCTTTATACTTCTTTTGTTTAAAAAAAATACAGACTGAAAATGTGTATTTTAATCTGAATATAAATGGGGGAAATGTATTTTAAAAATCTGAATTATTTTTGTTTAAATTAATCAGTCAAACTTTAAAGTTGAAAGTCAAGTAATGTAATGTAATGTTTCTTAACATAACATTTTTGCCTGCAGGTGTACAAACTGTAACGAATATAACATATTCTTCTTTATTTAAATATGTTATTTGTTTGTACTTGTCAAGTAATTACTAAATGTCAATGATAATGTAAAATACAGGTATTTCAACTTTTTAATTTTTTGATTGAAAAACATATTAGATTTGAATCAACTTACTAGTACTTTTCCCAGTATACATCGATTCATCTGTTTTATCAACTTACCTATTCCATGTACATCAATCTCATCTGTTGTAAAAACATTCAACTGGCTTCCAATCACCTCGCTAATCCTTCTTGCAGTCTCTGTTCATTCCACTCAATTAGCTATTAAACCTTTGACCATCAACTCTATTTATTGTATAAACAACTCATCTCCAATCTGTTGTAAAAACAATTTATTGTTTCCCCCTTATGTATCACTTGCACAAGTTAATACTTTTGTTAATAAAATGGATTGGATTGTTCTTTATGCTCCGTTGTCATTTCTATTTACATGTTCATTGTCAAGGTAGAAATCTCGTCATTGAGTGGAGTTCTATTGTTTGTCAATGAGGTTATAGGTGTTAATGACCACTGCAGATCATACTTAGAATCCAGTACTGCGATTAAGCTGAATTCTGTTTGTGTGAGAAATAATGCGGAAGTACCGCTAATAATAAAGTTGCAGCAAAAATAAGGATCTATGGTTGCGGAAATGCAATGGAAATCATCCAGATTTATTATAGTTGCGGAAATGCAATGGAAATCATTTGGATCTATGGTTGCGGAAATGCATTGGAAATCATCCAGATGTATAGTTGCGGAAATGTAATGGAAATCATCCAAATTTATAGTTGCGGAAATGCAATGGAAATCATCCAGATTTATTCTAGTTGCGGAAATTCAATGGAAATCATCCAGATTTATAGTTGCGGAAATGCAATGGAAATCATCCAGATTTATTCTAGTTGCGGAAATGCAGTGGAAATGTTATGTTTTTATTAATGCTGAAATGCTGCGGAAATCATGAGGATTATAATGAATGAATTTCTGTTTGCGGAAATCTGACAGAAAGTGGGTAACTGAAACCTGGCGGAAATCTACCGGAGAATGGTTCATTATTAATTTCCGCACTTGCGGAAATGAACAAGAAATTTGCGGAAACGTGACAGAAACTATATGTAAAGTAAAATTTCCGTCACATTTCCGCAATATTTCTACCTTGCGGAAATGAAGTTATTTTTGCTGTGTGAGTACCTGCACACAAAGTAGAACTCTTGAAGGTCGGGTGTCATTTCATCTCTTTCACTGGAGTACGGAATCTCTCGAAGGCCGCCGGACTGGACTGGACTACCGCAGATTAGTTATATTTTGGACAAAAACTCAAGATTTGGTAACAGTTAATCCTTTATTTCAATGTGTAGCAAATAAAAATGCCAGTCGAAATTAAGTATGAGAATGTTGATGGATTCAAGTTGGTAGCCTATGTCACAAATTATTTACAAAAACTCTCACCTACAAGAGGCGGTTGATAACGGTACCTGCAACAGACAAGTGCAAGAGTGAAATAAACTGATGTTTACTATTTTTCAAGTAATTTGCCTCCAACATTTATAAATACAAATTCACATTTCTCATGTAATTAGGCCTACAGTAGGCCTACGTGGCAGTTATATTCGTGCAGTGTCGTATTTCCATAGACTTGCGTGTCAATTTACGCCGGGATAAATGATTTTCATGAAATAAGTTCTGTTTAAATCAATGTTAAACTTTTCATCTTGATTTGAAATCATCTCAGCTTGAAGAAAATAATTTAAATTAAATTGTCGGACGATAATTAACTAATGTCATCCAATTTCCCTACATGTGTACGTTAGATAAAAACGTTTCCCATAGACCGTCATGTTAAATGTTTTCACAACTACGTATATATGTTGATCAAAGTTAACGGAAAATTAAACTTAAATTATGAGGTTGTAGCCAAGTCGATTCCCCACAAACCTGATAAATGTGAATAGAATCGGACACAAATCGTATCTAGGAAAATTATTTATCCCAGATTAAATTAACATGCACGTCTATGAAAATAACGTGACCGGCACGGCACTGTACTTTACGATTTTATGTCTACACTCTATCGACACATCAAACACTACTGCTTGTCAAGTAAGTTTTAAAAACGTATATAATATTTGTCAGTTTTTAATTTCAATTAAATTTGAGTACATTTTTTGGTAAATCGATCAATGACGACATCGATATCTCAAGCTGCGCAAAGCTACGATAACCACGCCCATCTTGTAACTCAAGTGTCCACGCCCACTTCTGTCAATCAAAACCACGTGTGTCCTGGCAAGGTCAATGAATTGTTATTTCAAAATATTTTATTTTCAAAACAGTTACGAGTTATTTCAAAGTATTTTATTTTCAAAACGAATGAATTATTTTGCATGAGTTCATGATGTGCGAACGCATTCTTTCTTACTGAATAAATGTTCACGTTAGAGTGACGTTTCGCGAGAGTTCACTTGGAGATGTTGGATAGACAATTGTCTGTCGTAAGTAACTTAGCTAGTTGATTTTTTTTATTAACAGACGAAAATTCCTTATCATGTCGTAAATGTTTTGCCTTTCACAAAAACAAACTCGATCCAAATATATTATATTCCATGAATTTTCATCAAACACGTTACGCCCGTATATTCCAAAATTTCATTTGAAATCGTACTGGAGATTCCAATCGCCTAGCCTAATCGATATGCTACTTGCCTTCAGTATTTAAAAACAAGAAAACAAACAGTACAAATAGTTTTTCCTGAATGATAGTTTTTAAAATAGAAAATAAATATGTTTATATAAAACAATAGACCAAGAATGACCGACAGAGTGTTGCTATCATAAACATTAGTTTTCCCGGAATAGCATTGACCGTAACTTGTTTACAATCGCGCGGGACCAGCTAACGGTTGTCTTTGGGTCTAAGTGTCATTACTCAAGATCTAACATCTTTTTAAATAAGCCAAATTTTTTTCCACCACTACGAAAATGTTAATGCAGCATGTGTGTATTAGGATATTCCGATCAAGTGCAATGAATCGGATACTGAACTTGAACATCGAAATTGTGTGTGATGGAAATCCGCCATCAGTGCAAAAGTACGTAATGGCGTCATGCTGTTTATCGGCAATTTGTAAGTAGATTTTTTAAGATGATCTGTAGGCCTAATTGTAATGCAATTTTAGCCATAACAAGATATATAAATGTCAGTTGTTTTTTTTATCTTTGGAATCCGTGATCATGATCAAATTTAAAGAATTTTTTAGATGATGTTGTTGTGAAGACATTGTTTGTTCAGTCTAGGCCTAACGGTTTCTAACTGCAGCAAGATGAAAGAAACTCACGATTTGACAGCTCCATTTTGCCTTGATAAAACATTGCAACGATATTATTATGAATCAGACTGACAGAGATTGTTTATCGTGTACATTGAATAAACTCAGTTATGAATTGTCACTGCGTCAGATTTACTTTATTTATCATTGTTTGGAAACCGTCGTCTCTTCAACTTCTTCACATGTGACAGTTTCCACCGGAAGTTTTCTCTCGCATCGACTGAATTTTTTCGTGGATCCGTGTAACGTAAATAACGACTTTTATTACAAGTATTACATATCATTGTGGTGGATTTTTATTGTAGAATCTTTCTGTTGCGTTTACATCGACAGTTCAGTCGTTGGACAAGTGTAATTGTCTTTATTGATAAGAGGTCAGGGGTCACGCTCTCAGCACGCGATTTGGGCTTGAAATCAAGCCCGCAGATGACAGGGGGATGCCTGCAGCCTGCAGCATGCTGGATCTTAATAACACAAACATCCCCGATAGCAAACCGGGTAAATTCAATCATATGATTGTGTAAACAGACTGTGTGTGAAATCAACGTCAAGGTAACCCAGTAGAGGTTGTGAATGAAATCGCTCATGCGGTCACGCACGTGCTTATCGATTCTGCACGAACAACCTTTGGAGAAGTTCCTTATTAGGCTAATATGTCACTACTCATAGTAAAAAGAAAGCTCATTCTAAGCCCTGGTTTGGACCAGATTGTATGAAGAAGCCCAAGTCATTTCATAAAAAAACCCACTATATTATAAGAACAGAACAGATAATAATAAGTAAAGAGTATAAGAAAACAATAAATAAGTACATAAAGAAGGAAACACACTTTAGTAGAAATTAATTAAGTAAAACCCAGCATTTATCACCAAAACACTATTGGAGACTGTTGAAAGGTTAAAAGAAGGAAGATAGTAGTTCAGTCCTACTAGATACATTTTATGATCACTTAAAAAATGTCAACGAAAGCATAACTGGTGATGACATATGTCATGATGGGGTGAAAGACCCATCAAATTATGATGTAAGTGTACTTAATGATGATATAACTTCGAATGACGTTATTGTTGTTCTCCAGAATTTGAAGAAAAATAAATAGAGGATATTTGACATTTCTCGTAGAATACCATGTATATCTCATCGAGTGAAGTAGAATTGTATATTTTCACGAGTGGCTTAGCCACGAGTGTAAATATACTATTCACTATTCACTTCACTACCATCTATCCTCTACGGTAATTCTGGCTCGACTCATCAAGAAAATAACGAACTTCTAAAATCCGTCCATAATTTCATAGTTTCTTCAAAAAGATTTTCTGATTTTTCTTAACTAATTTATCTCAACCTCCTCAGAAGCCTTGCGTAACTTTTCCTCTTAATTTTAATTTTGTCTGTAAGCCTGCAAATGTACATACATGTCAGATCTGTTTTCAATTGTTCTGTGATTGTCATCCTCATTGAATATTTATGTTTGTATGTTGTCGGGAGCGGCATTCACATAAGCAAAGATTTGCTTGTTTGCCAATCCTGTCAGTTGTCTTTCTGAATAAATATGTTTAAACCAAATAAAGCACCCGGCGTAGATATGATTTTGAATGAACACTTACTGTCAGCTTCACCAAAATTGTTACCATTTTATGTCAAATACTTTAATGCTGTACTTCAGAAAGGAATATGACCTCAAGCATGGCTTACTGGTACAAATTAAACTTATTTTTAAGAAATCAGGAAACCGTATGGATCCCTCCTTATAAAATCGATCTCTATCCTGAGCTGCTTTGATAAATTATTATTTACAAGTATCCTTAATCAGAGATTGAATAAATTCTGTGACATAATACCACATGCCCAATCTGGTTTCAGAAAAGGTTTCTCGACAACCGATAATGTGTTTGTAATTCATAATCTGATAAATTGTTTTAAAATATCCAAAAAGAATCTTTTCTGTGCCTTTATAGGTGAGGTGAGTTGGGGTTTAACGCCGCTTTCAAGAGTATTTCACTTATATCGCGGCTGCTAGTATTAGGGCAGGGAGAAAGCCCGCAACGCCATGTAGCTATGCATTGCGGTGAAACCTGCGAGAAACGGCTGGAACTAGCGAACCATGGGTGGTACTACTCTGAAATTCAGTGTAGCATTGCACCCAAACCTTACTGCGTGTAGAACACTTCTCTACTGCAGACAAAGTTAAAGTTGCCGTCTGCAGACAAAGTTGCCTGGCGGGATTCGAACCCCGGACCTCTTGATCCGAAGCCGAACGCGCTAACCACTGCGCTATCCCGCCCCCCCTGTGCCTTTACAGATTTTTCTAAAGCATTTGTTTGGAGAATTGGAGTGTAGACAAAATTAAGACAAAATGGTATCAAGGGGAAAATATTGACTCTAATACAAAATAGGTATAATGATATAAAGTCTTGTGTTCTGTTAGAATCTAAAGACAAAGATAATTGCATTTGGTTCTGCTAGTTATGAGAAATCGTTATATTTAAATTATGAAAAAATAGAAGTCGTAGACACTTATAAATATCTAGGAACTCGATACATGTACATAGAAATGGTCGTATGAACTTTGCTGTTTAAAGGGACACTGCGTCGAGGATAAAAATGAGTCTCATCTTTATCTAACTAAGCTGATTAGAGTGTCTGCTAACGAGTTACGCTTCACTTCACTGTCTACATTCAGAAGTTTGTATTACCAATTACGTCAATTGTCTGAAATTGGGTGTCTGTGAATTGTTAGAAGACATGTTAATTAGCATAGGTAGATACACATAATCTGATTTGTATACTCGACGCGGTACATAGCCGATCTCGGCATGAAGACGTGCTCGAAACATTACATTGCCACTAGACCTACTTCTTTCAGCATTTGACAGATTAGTTGTACCAGGGACCTTATATAGAGGGACTCGTCTCTTCTGCTCGTTACATGATCATTTCTACTGAGCGATCCAATTAGACCTCTCCTCGTCGCGCTTCAACGCACAAGCGACTTGGTGCTTGCGTAAGCGCTTGTTTTGTTATCGCACAGTATTGTTGTAACCAGTTGGTGTTTCCGAGTCTTGCCGACTCGCTCGTGCGTCGATCGGCAATCTTCGTAAAGTCAAGAAACATTAGAGTAACCTCCCTTTGAAACTGTAACAACACCGGGAGTGTCTATCTCCAAGGAGATGAATGATTACGTGAAATGGAATAGGGCCTGTAAGTCTCGTTTACGTTCATTTCCGGTGCCACGCTTCCGGTGACACCCTTGAACTGGTTACAAGAATCAGATGCGCAACGAAAATACACAGCCATCACGCCTCAAGTGACGCGTGGACGTTACCCAGTCGAGTTTATTGCGGGAAATTCGTCCCATAAGCTCAACGATAAAACCTCGTTATATTAAGTGTATTAAATAATGATATGAATGTTTATGAGAATTAAATTCCTGTCCAAACCGAAAACAAAGCAATTAGTGTAAAATACCAACTTATAAAATTAATATATTATCGCCTCAAAACTTTTGATAGAATATGAATATAAAAAAATATCATTATTACCCTGTCACCATGCCATTTGATGTTATTATTAATCTTAATTGTTTTGTTGACAATATGTTATAATTGTATATTAGAACGTGTACCAAACATACTTCAAGATTTTATTAGCATTATTTCGTAAACAAATTTTTTTTTTTTAAAGTTTTATGTTGTCAATAAATCATAAATTTGTTTATTATGTTGGTGTCTGATAGTTGTATTTTGATTTTATAAGTAATGTGAGAACACAGGTAACAATTAGGTTTATAAATTGTGGATGGAAATTGTAGAATTCTAATATTCTTTCCCAGAAATGACTCACCAATCATTCTAATTTAAGTGTTCGCAGTTTAGAGAATTGTATTTCAGTAACTGTTATACTAGTGCAATTATACTAGCTTTACAAATAAGCATGTTGCAAGCTCGATTGGACATTTATATGTGATAAACTTTCTTTTGATATAGGCCTTAATTTTATATGATTGGAAAAGTTTCTATTTACATATTAGATTTACATAAATTCAAATGGACTCTCTTAATTTCCTCCCCCCTTAATTTCTTGAAAACAATATTTTGCTAAAAACAAACATGAAAAAACTGGTTATTTAGAGGAAATATAGAAATGAGCATTCAGCATTACTGAAAATTAAGACAATTTGTAAATTATCTCCTTTTAGCATACTTACCTGTTGTCAGTTTTATTTATTTTCAAACAAATATCCATTCCACCAGATTATACCTTTCAGGTTTGATTTTAAACATATTAGAACTAGCCTTCACCAGTACAGACATTGATATAAAAGGTACTACAACGTGAAATAAGAACAATGGGCAAGAATAAGAAGTGATGCCGAACATATTATTTTGCATGTTCTCAACTTCTGTAAATTATTTTGAGCATTAAAATACTCGAAATACTCATTTCTCTTCAGTTCTGAATATTTTAAAAGTGGTACAAAGCAACCAGCATTTATTAGAAATTTTAGTAAAAACTGCACTAAATGACATATATTTAGAATAAAATCAGATACCTTACAAGAGCTATATTAAATATATTCTGGAAAAATATTACTGAAGATAAATTGGCGAAATATAATTTAATATTTTCCATTCCTTTACAAGGTCTAAAACATTAATTTTTATAATTAATTGATTTGTTTACGAATAAACGTGGGCACACTGCATGGACGACAAAATGATCTAACGGGTAAAATTTATCCTTCATAATGGTTTCGATACTCGGAGTCAATGGAAATAGCATCTCGCTGTCCCTACAATCCTGTTTATATGATTCCTAAGTGAATTTGGACCGGTTACAGACCCATTCAGTCACCCATTTAACACGGTGAACGGCATTGAGAAACGTGTTTGTCACCGGAAGTGAGTAAATCTCGCCGGTCCAACGATCGAGAGTTACTTACGGGCCCTATTGGTAATAAAGAAATTAGTGTACTCAAAAGTATATATAAGGTCCCTGGTTGTACCGATATTGTTGTATGGGTGTGAAATATGGGGACATGAGAACACTGATATGATAGAAAGAGTACATTTAAAATTTATAAAATTAGCAACTGGTTTAAGGTATACTACATCCAATTTTATGTTGTATGGGGAATGTGGAAGAGAACCTTTACAAATCCAAATTTCAAAATAGCAGCATTTATCCTCCAATTCATTACTAACGAAAATAAAACAAAGAAGAGATATTCATGGTTAAACATATTCTTTGTAAATGTGGATTGCCTGATGTTTTTGATAACCCTCATCTCTACTCAAATGCATGGATCATGTCCAAGGTTGAATCAGTTTTAAAAGACCAATTTTTACAATCATGGAGGAGCGATATAAACAATTCCTCAAAAGGAGTTTATGTAATAAGATTCCGAAGCGCTCTCCTGAATTTGAACAATATACCTACTCCTCTCAGACTATTTATCCAAACCAATCCTTAAATTTAGAACAAGCAATCACAAACTTCCAATAGAAACTGGCCGATGGCAACATATCTAAAAGAAACACAGAGATTTTGTAAATTGTGTGATTCACATTTGATCGGAGATGAGTTCCACTAGGCTATATATTTAAATGTACACTTTTTTTATGGATTTACGTAAGTTATTGTTTGAAGAATATTATTGTTCCTGGCCAAGTTTGTTAAAATTTCGTCAACTATTTTCAAGTAAGATTTCTAGCCTCAAACAACTATCTAAGTTTATTAGGACTGTTTGTAACCAACTTGATTGAATTATCTCATATATATGCAGTTATCTTGCTGTACATTCTATGTATATTATATTATTTACTCATGTACCACCGATGGTGGATCTTTTTGAGTAGTAAATAAAAAAGAGTGATGATAATATTTTAGTTTTGTTGATTCTAAATTATCTGAACATTGTTTCAATAATGTCGTAACGATATGACGAAAATTATTATTCACTGTTTATTTGATATATTTTAACATTCCACTGAAATATGCATGGCAGGTACGTACATTTTCTGAGTTATATATATAGCTCCTTATTTGGAGAGTAAGTTGTGCGAGTCAGTGAGCACCAGTGAAACCATCAATGCCTCTTCCATTTACACATTTCTGATTGATAAGTATCTAACTATTTACAAACACACGTAATTAAGAACCATATATGGACAATATTTAAAGAAAAACATAATTGTTTTCGTCGGTGAGACGCATGCAGTAACTTTAAAAAAGTGTAAATTACTCTTTAGACTTCAAATCACTAAAAATGTGAGAAAATATTACTTTATATTTGATTTGATTTGATTTGATTTGATTTTTATTCGATTTTTAGATATATGCTGCTGAACTTTGTTTATTCATTTGTTTAATGTCCACTAAAAATAAGAACTCAAGATCAGTTCTTTGGACAGATATGATTTTGCCACGATAATAGGGTTACCTCGATTATAGGGTCACTCACCATAAATTTGGTTTGTAGCCGTTTTCGCCAGGCATTGTGTAGACGTTTCCGCCAATTTGGAGCCGTTTTCGCTAGGAGCCGTTTCGCTTCGTAGCCGTTTTGCCCCGTTCCCGTTAACATGTTACCAATGGGCCTGCTCGATTTGCTCTAAACCGCACGATCACGTGACCGGCTAAGCCGATTCGCCGACCGAATCAAATGCACCGGGCGAAAGTCAAGATGGTGGAGACGGGAGACAGCTTTTGTGGTCGCGTGTCACACTATTTTTCAATAAAGAGAGCGATGACGAGAAGGGCTATTTGTTCAGTGTTTTATTTATATTTGTATCTACGTACGTAAGACGTTTTTAAAGAGTCAATATATAATTTAGTCCATCTTTGCTTTATGACGTCAGCAAGCCTCGGATGTTGTAACTTTTATCAACTCATGTTCGTGTTCAGGTTTTTATTAAGGCCCTCCAGTCAATGAATGTCAAATTGTGGAAATGTTGAAGTTATTATAGATTTATTACAGTCTGATTGAAATCGACCTTGTTCCGAGGAATAACATTTGCAAAATGATATATCTACCGGGATACGAACAAGTTCTGTAGATTCCTCGCCACAAGGTCTGAGAACACCCGGTATAGGCACGTGTTCCGAACCAGTTTAGCGCAGAAAAAGCCCAGTCAAATAGCTGACCAATCACATCATAGTTTTTAAACGGTCGCTGTTTTGAAAGAACTCGGAACAAACAAAAGGATAGTTGTTTGGAGTTATCTGCCCCTAGCTTCTCGCACCGAAAGCTTTTGTTGGACGTCTTGTGATTGGTTTACTGAATTGCGTCAGAACATGGAAGTCTACGGGCTGTTACCAGACGGTTTGGCGTGGAAACCTCCGAACGATATGAGTTCGTATCCCTGTAGAAGCACTATTTTGTAAAAAAAATCCGCGGAATACCGTCGGTTTTAATCAGACTGAGATTTATTATTTATTAAATTCTTGTTGGAATTCAGTTGGAGTTGTGTTGTTTATAACATGATTTTAGTTGGTGTTTTTAGAATGAACATTAATGGTAATAATAATAATTAGTTTGCCAAGTAATTTAATTCCTTTAGATAGTTTAATACTAAAGTTTATTATTCTATTTCGTTAATTCTATGTGTTAGTTATCAAGTTATAGTTACTAAACGCAAACCATTCACTGCCTTGATTTACAATATAAGCTTATACAGACCTCTTTTGGATGATTTCCTAAACACTACTACTACAAAATCTGTGAATTACGGAAGAACGATTACATGCTCATAAAAAAAAGCATTACCTACAAGTGAAATACGGAGAATTTTTTTTTTATTCAAATCTTAGTCCATCACATTTTGGAAATCATGAAAACAGCCTTGTCCATGTCAACAGTCTTATCATCAGCCCTGTCCTTGTCTGCAGCCTTGTCCTTGTCTGCAGCCTTGTCCTTGTCTGCAACCTTGTCCTTGTCTGCAGCCTTTTGTCAGCAGGCTTGTCCTTGTCTGCAGGATTGTCCTTGTCCTTGTCTGCAGGTTTGTTCTTGTCTGCAGGTTTGTCCTTGTCTGCAGGTTTGTTCTTGTCAGCAGCCTTGTCCTTGTCTGCAGCCTTGCCCTTGTCTGCAGCCTTGTCCTTGTCAGCAGCCTTGTCCTTGTCTGCAGCCTTGTCCTTGTCAGCAGCCTTGTCCTTGTCAGCAGCCTTGTCCTTGTCTGCAGCCTTGTCCTTGTCTGCAGCCTTGTCCTTGTCAGCAGCCTTGTCTTCAGACTTGTCCTTGTCTGCAGCCTTGTCCTCGTCTGCAGCCTTGTCCTTGTCTGCAGCCTTGTCAGCAGCCTTGTCCTTGTCTGCAGCCTTGTCCTTGTCTGCAGCCTTGTCAGCAGCCTTGTCCTTGTCTGCAGTCTTGTCAGCAGCCTTGTCCTTGTCAGCGCCTTCACTACTGGTCCAGGATGATCTCCTTAACCGATGTATCTAAAATTTTCTAAAAATACAATAAAAAGGATAGCTATCAGAATCCAAAAAATAAAACCAAGACATGCAAAATCGAGCCCTTGACGAATAGTATATTCGCAATTGTATATCTCCGGCAGCAAGAAGGCAAGAATGTGAAAAAATTACGCCATAATACTGGGATGCAGTAGCCATTCGGTGCATTACTAAAACTTCTAGTCCAGACTTATTCCTGTTAGCCAAATAGGGTTGTAGTCAAAAGGGCCGAATGTCAAAAGGGCCGAGAACTGCATAGTCAAAAGGGCCGAAGGAAAAAGTCAAAAGGGCCGAGGTGAAAGTCAAAAGGGCCGAGCCATTTAGTCAAATGGGCCGTGTTCCAAGTCATAAGGGCCGAACCCAAAAATACCAACATATAACATAGCAAAAATTTAGGTTTCATCTTCATTTACCATGCCTATTCATGTGCCAAAACCTGCTTTAGTATCTTAACGAAAAGAAATGAGAACAGGAAGATTTTCTGGATAACAACTTCTTTAATGTGAAAATACACGACGTTTCGGAGTACATACTCACTCCTTCATCAGGTGGAATTAAGAAGTTGTTATCCAGAAACATTCCACATTCCACCTGATGAAGGAGTGAGTATGTACTCCGAAACGTCGTGTATTTTCACATTAAAGAAGTTGTTATCCAGAAAATCTTCCTGTTCTTATGTATACCACTTCAGAAATTTATCACATTTATATTTTATTTATCAGTAGTGTGACCTGTGACAAAGAAATGTGAAATGTGACAAATGAGAGATTCACATACAGCACGGTCTCATTGACTAAAAAAATGAATATGAGTCTAAAAATAAAACATTAGAGACTAATACATGTGTTTGTTTTTGGTTATACGAGTGCATAAACGGTGGAACAATTACAGTCACTAGTCATAAATATAATAATTTTGGAATTGATTAGGATCACTTGGCTAAGTAAGGATATTACAACTATCAATTGTAGGTTGAATACAATGAATATATAATAATTTTTATTTTTCGGCCTTTTTCACTCGGCCCTTATGACTATTTACTTCGGCCCTTCTGACTTTTTCACTCGGCCCTTATGACTTTTTTTATCGGCCTGTTGTGCCCTGAATTGTAATAAAAATCGCAAATTGTAATACCTGCCGTGAATTGTAATAAAATTTGCCCTGAATTGTAATAAAGTTTTCAGAAATCACTTTTATACCAACAATTCCAACAGAAAGTGATTTCTATTATAAAATCATCCTTAAAAAACTATTTAAACATCAAACATTTTCATTTACAAAGGGTTATATCAGTCTGAGACGATTTTATTACAATTTGAGGCAAGCGATAGATTTTTGGAACCCTTGCCCTGAATTGTAATAAAGTTTTCAGAAATCACTTTTATACCAACAATTCCATTAGAAAGTGATTTCTATTACAAAATCATCCTTACAAAACTATTTAACCATCAAACATTTTCATTTACAAAGGATTATATCAGTCTGAGACGAGTTTATTACAATTTGAAGCAAGCGATAGATTTTTGGCACCCTTGCCCTGAATTGTAATAAAGTTTTCAGAAATCACTTTTATACCAACAATTCCAACAGAAACTGTTTTCTATTTCAAAAACATTTTTTAAAAACTATTTAACCATCAAACATTTTGTTATTTACAAAGGGTTATTTCAGTCTGAGACGAGTTTATTACAATTTGAGGCAAGCGATACACTTTTGGCACCCTTGCCTTGAATTGTAATAAAGTTTCAGAAATAAATTTTAAATCAACAATTCCAACAGCAACAGTTTTCTATTACATAAACATTTGTAAACATTTATTTAAACATCAAACATTTTCATTTACAAAAGGTTTTTTCAGTCTGAGACAAGTTTATTACAATTTGAGGCAAGCGATACATTTTTGGCACCCTTGCCCTGAATTGTAATAAAGTTTTCAGAAATCACTTTTAAACCTTCATGGTCATTTCCAACAGAAACTGTTTCCTATTTCAAAAACATTTCATAAAAACTATTTAAACATCAAACATTTTCATTGATAAAGGGTTATTTCAGTCGGCGACGAGTTTATTACAATTTGAAGCAAGCGATACACTTTGCCTTGAATTGTAATAAAGTTTTCAGCAATAAATTTTAAATCAACAATTCAAACAGAAACTGTTTTCGATTGCACAACCATTTATAAAAAAAACTATTTAAACATCAAACAGACTACCAAACATGAAGACTTTGTATAAAATCTGATTTCGCAAGAAAACCAATTGATTAAAATTAATGTTACACTTATATAGTTCAACAATTCCTGTGGGTGCGTATACTGCTGTTATTGTCAAAATAATGCGTTAACGAGAAAGCTTTCTCAATAATACTTACAGCTTTCTCAGTAGACATGAATATCATATGAATGTACAGATCCATTCAAGACCGAATTATAAGAAAAGCATAAACTTTAATCCTTTACCATATACTTTCTATAAACATGTAACGTGGATAAACTATTACCTGCCTGATGTGAGTGTGTACAGGTCACATGAACGAACTATAAGATTCCTAGGAGTTAAAGGGATTGAAGAAATTGTAACACTGTTAATATTGAATATGAATATCCTTTTCTCATTGAATGTTATGCCTATAGTCATTTTAGAAAAAATAATTTATCTCATAAGTATACCGCAAACCCCACAATTCATAGCTGTAACCTCTTGTTAACCAATACTGTAAATGATACATGTGCTATATGCCAGTAAATATTGCAATTCTGTGAAACTAAGATGTATGTTACACGGGCTGATAGCCAACATGTATCCTATAGAAACAAGCAATTCAATAAATGTCATCCATTTCGGAATATAAAACCAACTGCAAATGTAATACCCCGCTAACAAACTTGTTTATGTTGTGTATTACTCGCGGGTAAATCAAATCAATGGGTACATTTTATATTGCAAAGTTGTTAAATCAGTAAAAAAAATACCATCTGATCCTTATTTCACGTTATACACCAAAAATACTCACTTAGTTTAGGCAAGCATCAATCTTTCAACATTTATGACCTAAAGAGGTTCTGAATACACAAGTGTGTATTATCGAATTCTTTGTGTATTCGGCTTATGCCTTCTCAACCGTGGATCATTCTCACCGTTGTTAATTAACGAGCCGGAGCAGTTTCGGCAGTTATTGACTTACACCTGTTTGGTATCTTGTTAATGAGCCCTAAATGAGTTAATCAACTCTTAAGAAGAAATGCGAAAAGGGTAAAATATAACAAAAAATTACGGTTCCAACAGCGGAGTTTTAGATAGTTTATGCAATGATATTGTTTAAATTAGAGAGAGAGAGACACAGACAGACAGTCAGACAGACAGAGAGACAGACAGACTAAGAGAGAGGTACATACATTTGATTCAATAAAATCTATGAGCCACCAGAACAGAAGGCTATACAAGGGAAATTTGGCAACATAAATGTTATATGATATAAAGAAATGAAAATAAAATAAGGAATATATTTATATACACTCACCCTCCTATACCCGCACTTTCACCAAACCACTCTTACATTCTACCCGTCCACCCACACACCTCACACTCCCTAATCACCTGATCCACATACATAAATGGAATTTACAATGAATTATTTCGTCACACACAAATAATTGATAAGAAACATCGACACATCCCCCCCCCCCCCCCCCCCCCCCCCCCCCCCCGCCCCCTCCCCCCTCCCCCTCTCCAGTCGCACTCACTTTCAACATCTACATCCCGACACCCTCCACACACAACCCCCCCCCCCCCCCCCCCCCACAAATA
The DNA here is from genome assembly GCA_936450465.1 of Gibbula magus. Classification (NCBI taxonomy): domain Eukaryota; kingdom Metazoa; phylum Mollusca; class Gastropoda; order Trochida; family Trochidae; genus Gibbula; species Gibbula magus. The sequence continues at coordinate 36,567,543 of OW388296.1, forward strand.
ATTGATAAGAAACATCGACACATCCCCCCCCCCCCCCCCCCCCCCCCCGCCAACTTGTTTGTGTTATAAAAGATTACTTCTTCAGAGATGACTGTAAAGAAAGGTGAATGTAAAGCCATTTTAGATGTGTGTTTGTTGCAGTTCATAATCCCCGGGTGAAACCAAAAGGGGTCTATGTCATGGCGCGAATCCGTCTGTCCACCCGTCTCATTTCAGACCGTGGGTTAAAAGTGAACTTATAGCTTGGCTAAAACGTTTGATTTATCAATGATATGTCTTCGAAACTTTATAAATGTGTTTCCCTTAACATAAGACAATTTAAGTAGTCATATTCTTTGACCTTCTTACCTTGACCTTAATGAACGACACAACTTTTGAAATTTTAATCTTCACCAAAAGTTTTAATTTGTCAGGATAGGCCTTTGAAAATGGTGTTTCTGATGTCACACACTTAGGTCATAACCTTTGACTGTAACTTAATCGTAAATTACACTTATATTTAAACTGTTTGTTTGGAGGGAAGTTTGTGTATCAAACCTCGGGCGTTCATGTTTAATGAGGCCACTCTAGTATTGCATCGTGGTGATACTGAATTAAAAGTTTTTGATCGTTAATAAGTATAAATGATTATGCAGTATGCCAAAACATACATTCCAAGTTATTCTTTTCTACGCTTTGGTTTACAAATGTTTACACTGTGTGTCAGGAAGAGACACATTTCACGTACAGATGCGATACATATCGTACAATAAAGATTTTTCTTGATTAACGAAAAATGTAAAATTATGTTGTGTGTTGTGTAATAATATGAGTTAGTAATCAGGGGTGAAGTGTCGCTAGATTATTTTCAGACGTTTACATTTGTATGTCATTTTATTCCATTCTGTGTAACAAGTATAATTTTGCTTGAAATAATGATTGTTCTTTTAATGAAACATCAGTTTAGAGCACATTTCTTATTATGTTAATCATCATCCTCGTAATTCATTTGGATGTTTTAACTATTTCAGGAACGAAAATGTCTCAATATGCAAGGGAGGTAACATAAATTATATCTTTAACCAGCGATTGCATCTGTATAAATAATATTTCTGTCTGTTATTTTGCATAAATCACAGCAGGCTAAATACTTATCGCTTTTTAGGAGTATTGATTGATCATAATTAGGCACGTCAGTAGTTCCAGTTTTTACTGTAAGTCACACATTTATGGTCCACTTCGATTCATAACAGCAAATCTGGTTTAGCAAGGTAGAAATCGAAAATATTGTTTCTATACTGATAAGTTTGACCCTTGTAATGTTAAATAGTATACCCTTATTATAATGTCACAAATGGGAACACTATCGTTCTTTGCATGTTTAATATGTTTGCAGAGAATGAAGACTATGTTATAGATAAACATCTACAGAACTGTGTGTTCAGGCGTCACTTACTCCCATGCTTTCTCTTACATAGCTTACGCAGGCACTAAACAGGATGTTCGTCGGGATTTGATTTGACTTATATAATCAACAGTAAAATTTAGCTGGTGTATTCTGTGCTCAACCGCAAAAGAAACGTCACCATACAAAATACAAGATAATTCATTCCAAGAGTTATACTCACGACAGAAACAGAGATACATCATGTCTTCAGAAGGAAAACTTAACTAAACTTGAAATTTCAAAACATTATCTATGCATATTTCTGACAAACACCTTTTAAGAATTGGCAATTCTCAAAATTCACGTTTTCGAATTTCCGTAACCTGATGAGATAGCGGAGTCTAAAAGGATTTTTTTGGCATTTCATGACATCCTACAATAAAGACCCGTCATCAAATTTAAGTTCAAGAAGGTAATTCATGTCGACACCATATGTTATTGTATCTTATGTAGTTTCTACATTTTATACTTTATACATTTGACTTAAATGCCAAATACTCTGACCATAAAACATTTTGAAAAAGCGATTTCAACAATGCAACTGTATTTGAAATGACATTAAAAGAAAAGCCTCATTCTCTAACGTATGAAACTTCTTTATTGAATATGTGTCCATCATATACATTCAAAATCTACTTTCTCAGACAGCAACATTTAGGGGTTGGTGACATTTCTTTTGCGGTTGAGTGCATGATAGTCTTACACTCAGACTCTAAAAAAAAGTATGTACCTCGAAAAACTGGACATTCACAGTGTAAATAGTTAAATCAACATCGTAAATAGTATTATATCATATAGATGGCATAAACGGTTTTCTGATGATTGGCATTATAACCAGGGAAAATATTAATTTGTTCCAAAATGCAATTGCTTGAACTAAAATTGTTTATTGCATAAAATATTATCATATTTGCGGGCTTCATGTTTTGGCAACTAAAACTATTATTTTATCCCAATGGCATGCAATACTGTGGGATAAAGTCTTGTCCGTCTATCCGTGATTATGGATGCAACTTTTATTTTCTTGAATTAATAAGTAACTCAATGAGTGTTTCATATACTTATAAGAGGAGAGATCGCATTTAAGGTAAAGTTGAGGATTTTTTTTATCTGGTAATGATCATTTACTCCGATATAAGTTCACAATAAAAGCTTGTAATAGAATATTGATTTTTATGTATTCAACTTGTAAATTCCCTCCAAAATATTTACTTTTTTACACATTGACATAATTCAATTTTGGGAGTGTTTCATTCGAATCAAGTACATTTATTTAACAACTCTTTTCATTGATTTGACAGTGTTATTAAGCAATTGACTACACTTCCTTCCCGTGATAAAATTATATTTACAAACATTTAATCTTAATTAAAGATGATATTTACAAACATTTAATCTGAATTAAAGATGATATTTACAAACATTTAATCTGAATTAAATAAGATATTTACAAAACTTTACAAATATTTACAAATATTTTCTCCGGATTAAATATGACTAAAGATGATATTTACTCCGGGAGTAAAAAGGAGTAAATGATTAAATATCATATGTTTTCCCAGTGTCACTTTCTATTGGAATTGATGGTATAAAAGTGATTTCTGAAAACTTTATTACAATTGAGGGCAAGGGAGCCAAATATGAATCGCTTGCCTCAAATTGTAATAAACTCGTCTCAGACTGAACAATCCTTTGTAAATGATAATGTTTAATGCTTAAATAGTTTTTTAAAGATGTTTTTGTAATAGAAATCACTTTCTGTTGGAATTGTTGGTATAAAAATGATTTCTGAAAACTTTATTACAATTCAGGGCAAGGAAGCCAAAAATCTATCGCTTGCCTCAAATTGTAATAAACTCATCTCAGACTGAAATAACCCTTTGTAAATGAAAATGTTTGATGGTTAAATAGTTTTTTTTAAATGTTTTTGAAATAGAAAACAATTTCTGTTCTAAATGTAGGTTTGAAAGTGATTTCTGAAAACTTTATTACAATTCAGGGCAAGGGTGCCAAAAATGTGTCGCTTGCCTCAAACTGTAATAAACTCGTCTCAGACTGAAATAACCCTTTGTAAATGAAAATGTTTGACGTTTAAATAGTTTCTTAAAAAGTATTTTTGTAATAGAAAACAGTTTCTGTTGGAATTGTTGGTATAAAAGTGATTTCTGAAAACTTTATGACAATTTAGGGCAAGGGTGCCCAAAATGTATCGCTTGCCTCAAATTGTAATATTTATATTATTAAACTCGTCTCAGACTGAAATAACCCTTTGTAAATGATAATGTTTGATGTTTAAATAGTTTTTTAAAGATGTTTTTGTAATAGAAAACCGTTTCTGATGGAATTGTTAGTATAAAAGTGATTTCTGAAAACTTTATTACAATTCAGGGCAAGGGTGCCAAAAATGTATCGCTTGCCTCAAATTGTAATTAACTCGTCTCAGACTGAAATAACCCTTTGTAAATGAAAATGTTTGATGGTTAAATAGTTTTTTAAAGATGATTTTGTAATAGAAATCACTTTCTGTTCGAGGTGTTGGTATAAAAGTGATTTCTGAAAACTTTATTACAAATCAGGGCAAGGGTGCCAAAAATGTATCGCTTGCCTCAAATTGTAATAAACTCGTCTCAGGCTGAAATAACCCTTTGAAAATTAAAATAAGTGATGGTTAAATATATTTTAAAGAAGATTTTGTAATAGAAATAACTTTCTGTTGGAATTGTAGGTATAAAAGTGATTTCTGAAAACTTTATTACAATTCAGGGCAAGGGTGCCCAAAATCTACCGCTTGCCTCAAATTGTAATAAACTCGTCTCAGATTGAAATAACCCTTTGTAATTGAAAATGTTTGATGGTTAAATAGTTTTTTAAAGATGATTTTGTAATAGAAATCACTTTCTGTTGGAATTGTTGGTATAAAAGTGATTTCTGAAAACTTTATTACAATTCAGGGCAAGGGTTTCAAACATCTATAGCTTGCCTCAAATTGTAATAAACTCGTCTCAGACTGAAATAACCCTTTGTAAATGAAAATGTTTAATGGTTAGTTTTTTTAAATATGTTTTTGTAATAGAATCACTTTCTTTTGGAATTTTTGGTATAAAATTGATTTCTGAAAACTTTATTACAATTCAGGGCAAGGGTGCCAAAATCTAAAGTTTGCCTCAAATTGTAATAAACTCGTCTCAGACTGAAATAACCCTTTGTAAATGAAAATGTTTAATGGTTAAATAGTTTTTAAAAGGTTTTTTGTAATAGAAATCATTTTCTTTTGGAATTGTTGGTATAAAAGTGATTTCTGAACACTTTATTACAATTCAGGGCAAAGTTGCCAAAAATCTACCGCTTGCCTCAAATTGTAATAAACTCGTCTCAGACTGAAATAACCCTTTGTAAATGAAAATGTTTGATGGTTAAATAGTTTTTTAAAGATGATTTTGTAATAGAACTCACTTTCTGTTCGAGGTGTTGGTATAAAAGTGATTTCTGAAAACTTTATTACAAATCAGGGCAAGGGTGCCAAAAATGTATCGCTTGCCTCAAATTGTAATAAACTCGTCTCAGGCTGAAATAACCCTTTGAAAATTAAAATAAGTGATGGTTAAATATATTTTAAAGAAGATTTTGTAATAGAAATAACTTTCTGTTGGAATTGTAGGTATAAAAGTGATTTCTGAAAACTTTATTACAATTCAGGGCAAGGGTGCCCAAAATCTACCGCTTGCCTCAAATTGTAATAAACTCGTCTCAGATTGAAATAACCCTTTGTAATTGATAATGTTTGATGGTTAAATAGTTTTTTAAAGATGATTTTGTAATAGAAATCACTTTCTGTTGGAATTGTTGGTATAAAAGTGATTTCTGAAAACTTTATTACAATTCAGGGCAAGGGTTTCAAACATCTATAGCTTGCCTCAAATTGTAATAAACTCGTCTCAGACTGAAATAACCCTTTGTAAATGAAAATGTTTAATGGTTAGTTTTTTAGAGATGTTTTTGTAATAGAAATCACTTTCTTTTGGAATTTTTGTTATAAAAGTGATTTCTGAAAACTTTATTACAAATCAGGGCAAGGGTGCCAAAAATGTATCGCTTGCCTCAAATTGTAATAAACTCGTCTCAGGCTGAAATAACCCTTTGAAAATTAAAATAAGTGATGGTTAAATATATTTTAAAGAAGATTTTGTAATAGAAATAACTTTCTGTTGGAATTGTAGGTATAAAAGTGATTTCTGAAAACTTTATTACAATTCAGGGCAAGGGTGCCCAAAATCTACCGCTTGCCTCAAATTGTAATAAACTCGTCTCAGATTGAAATAACCCTTTGTAATTGATAATGTTTGATGGTTAAATAGTTTTTTAAAGATGATTTTGTAATAGAAATCACTTTCTGTTGGAATTGTTGGTATAAAAGTGATTTCTGAAAACTTTATTACAATTCAGGGCAAGGGTTTCAAACATCTATAGCTTGCCTCAAATTGTAATAAACTCGTCTCAGACTGAAATAACCCTTTGTAAATGAAAATGTTTAATGGTTAGTTTTTTAGAGATGTTTTTGTAATAGAAATCACTTTCTTTTGGAATTTTTGTTATAAAAGTGATTTCTGAAAACTTTATTTCAATTCGGGGCAAGGGTGCCAAAATTCTACCGCTTGCCTCAAATTGTAATAAACTCGTCTCAGACTGAAATAACCCTTTGTAAATGAAAATGTTTAATGGTTAAATAGTTTTTTAAAGGTTTTTTGTAATAGAAATCATTTTCTTTTGGAATTGTTGGTATAAAAGTGATTTCTGAAAACTTTATTACAATTCAGGGCAAAGTTGCCAAAAATCTACCGCTTGCCTCAAATTGTAATAAACTCATCTCAGACTGAAATAACCCTTTGTAAATGAAAATGTTCGATGGTTAAATAGTTTTTTAAAGATGATTTTGCAATAGAAATCACTTTCTGTTGGAATTGTTGGTATAAAAGTGATTTCTGAAAACTTTATTACAATTCAGGGCAAGGGTGACAAAAATCTATCGCTTGCCTCAAATTGTAATAAACTCGTCTCAGACTGAAATAACCCTTTGTAAATGAAAATGTTTGATGGTTAAATAGTTTTTTAAAGATTTTTTTGTAATAGAAATCATTTTCTTTTGGAATTGTTGGTATACGAGTGATTTCTGAAAACTTTATTACAATTCAGGGCAAGGGTGCCAAAAATCTACCGCTTGCCTCAAATTGTAATAAACTTGTCTCAGACTGAAATAACCCTTTGTAAATGAAAATGTTTGATGGTTAAATATATTTTTAAAGATGATTTTGTAATAGAAATCACTTTTTTGTTGGAATTGTTGGTATAAAAGTGATTTCTAAAAAACTTTATTACAATTCAGGGGAAGGGTGCCAATAATCTACCGCTTGCCTCAAATTGTAATAAACTCGTCTCAGACTGAAATAACCCTTTGTAAATGAAAATGTTTAATGGTTAAATAGTTTTTTAGAGATGTTTTTGTAATAGAAATCACTTTCTTTTGGAATTTTTGTTATAAAAGTGATTTCTGAAAACTTTATTTCAATTCGGGGCAAGGGTGCCAAAAATCTACCGCTTGCCTCAAATTGTAATAAACTCGTCTCAGACTGAAATAACCCTTTGTAAATGAAATTGTTTGATGGTTAAATGTTTTTTTAAGATGATTTTGTAATAGAAATCACTTTCTGTTGGAAATGTTGGTATAAAAGTGATTTCTGAAAACTTTATTACAATTCAGGGCAAATTTTATTACAATTCACGGCAGGTATTACAATTTGCGATTTTTATTACAATTCAGGGCACAACACGGCCTTTTCATCATTCGGCCCATTTGACCAGTTCCCGCCAAATACACCTCCATGATCATTTAACCGACAATTTTAATTAGTCCTTCGGACTACCAGTTTTTAGACTCTACTAGCCCAGCTTCTTTTTCACTAGCCATGGGCTACCGGACTAGTGCTAATTTCGAACCCTGCATAATAGTTCCTCTGGCCTAATAGACATGATGTGGAGAAACAACGACTAAAATGGGTATTATATAAATATTAACGGGAAAATGTTATAGGCTTAAGTTATTGAAAATGTTTTTGGATATATTTATAATGTATATTAAATACTTTTATTGAAGATAACATAAGCAAAACTTCATAATAATAGTTGAATACACCAGTTTACACTTAAGATCGTGCAGAGTTACCTGTCCTTACTTCGTGTAACCCAAATCTGAATGTGTGACTGTGACATCGGCAGTGAGAGACGTTTTTTGGCGATAATTCGTTTCAAAGTCAAAATATTTTTTTGACAGCGTCCGTTTTCGATGAAAAGGGTAGCCTACTTATGCGATTTTAGGAGGTAATTTTGGATTTTTTGGAACTTTTTTCGATTTTTAATCGCTCATTTTAGGTCTGCATGTTAGGCATTTTCCTTCGTGAATTTTCAACTCGCCCTGACTCGGTCCGGTGAAAATAGGTAATTTTCAAAGGCTTTTCAAACAGTAACATTAAGTATATTTTTGCATTTGATTGTGTAAATTGGTAGATAAAAACGTCATTGTTAGAGGGGAAATGACTAACTTTGTGTTTGTAGATGTATTTACAGGTTTACTTTGGCATTATTTACATGCCGAATTCATGGGTCAACAGTGAAACTACACTGTTATGGTTGCAAACAGGTGAGGTTTTTTGGCTTGTTTTTGTTGATTCTCTAAAAGTACATGAATATATATATATATTGAATATATATATATATTCGAAAACATGCTTGTGAATCTGATTAAATCATCGTAATTTCTTCGAACATTTTATTTTTTCTATATGAGACCTGGGAGTTGGAAGATGTTTTAAACTGTTTTTCCATATATATATATATATATATATATATATATATATATATATATATATATATATATATATATATATATATATATATAATAATTAATATTATACAATTATGGACTGGTGATGAGGTCAATACCTGTTTTTATGGACCCGAGAAACAATATTGACCAAGGACGAAGTCCGCGGTCAATGTTGTTTTCTCGGGTCCATAAAAACAGGTGTTGACCGAATCACCAGTCCATAATTGTTTTCTTATGTATTTAACACAGGAACGAAAAGAAAACAATGAAATGCAGTAAAAAATGTTATTTGGTTTGAACAGCTGGAACTACGTTCAGATGACGTCATGGTTACAATAGCATGACGTCATGCAACAATCATTTGACGTCATGCAACAATCGTTTGACGTCACTCAAGTCAATATTGCTTTTGGTCGGACTCGGGCTGGAGTCAATATGCTTTTCTGTCGACGGTCACGTGATGGCCTCTCGGCCAATCAGATCGCTGGAAAAATATGCTCACATAATAATAATTATATGTAAGAAGATTCCATAGAATTTCTTTCATATCATTGGAATATCATGTTTGAATAGCTCTTGCATCTTTGTTCGAATAATAAATGTGAATATATGATTAAAGTGTGTTGTTTTCATTTTGAGAGATTTATCCCTGATTTGTTTACAATTAGGAATTTTATAAGCATGCGTAGCATGCGAAATGAAATTGTAATTTTATGAGTAAACTGAAATAAGGTCTAAATCGATATTTCCTTAACTTTTAAGCCTTTAAACGTAATCTCGTGAGAGAAAACGAGATCTCGTCCTCATTTACTGGGGTGAAAAATATCGAGGACTTTTACTACTTCTACTATTTATTCTATAACACACTAAGACATATGGTATAACACATTGAAAACATAATAAGCTCTGTGTCCACATTATCAGCACCAGTGGAGACACTGAGACAAGGACGGAGTTACAGTTGGGTAATCCCAATCAGTATAACAGTTGTTGTCTTCTTTGGTAGGATATGAACATGGTTCATTTGGCACAGTTCATTTGGCACGGTTTATTTGGCACAGTTCACACATTGTAAAATGAAACTATGGGAGATCATGATTGACGTCGAGTAGGTGACATCTATGGCACAGAATCCTTAATTCATGTAATTTACACTATATACACAAGAGCTCAGGTTGGTTGCTTTCAGTACGTCTTCTTTACATTTGTTGATTGATGTCTGTTGAGTTTCAGCGCATCGAACTAGACCCCCTGAATGGTTTATGCAGTTTATCGCCTGTTGTGGTCCGGTTGCTCCTGGTGTCTTCTCTCAACGTGAACTGTCACTCTTCAAGCAGCAAGTTATCTGCAAAGAGATACCAGAGTTATTGGTTTTGAATTGAGTTCATGGGGCTATGTTGTACATATATATATTTGTTTGTGATGTATTAATAAATAAAGGGTTATAATCTTTGCAATAAAGAAATTCTACATGTCATTGTTCATTTATTATATTCACCACAGATCCCCAGAAACAATGTAAGGGAGGAGAGGGTGGGATTTAGACCTTATTTCAGTTTACTCATAAAGTTACAATTTCATTTCGCATGCTACGCATGCTTATAAAATTCCTAATTTTATTTCGTAAACTGAAATAAGGTCTAAATCGATAGTTCAAAGTTACCTTCGTAGAACTTTCTGTGCAAAGATCCCCTCGGACTCATTAATTTGCTTATGGTAAAATTTGTTGAATGTGTTAGCGTTGGACCAGTTAGCGCATTTGATTATCTCTTCGACTGAGAGACCCTGGGCTTTAGCTTTAGACGTAGCTGCTGCTCGCGTGGAGTGAGCTTGGAACTTGTCTGTGTCAACTCCTGCCTTCGACATCAGCTTCTTCAGCCAGTTTGATATGGTACAAGTCACGACTGGCTTGTGAGGAGCAGAGCAGCCTAGAAACAGTTGTTGTTTCTGTGAGAGACTCGAGCGCCAAGTTTTTGTGCGCTCAAGGTAAGTTCTGAGAGCCAGGATGGGATTAAGTTCATCTTGTTCAAAGTGTGTCAATGTTAATTTGTTTGGTTGAGAACCTACTTTCCTGGTTTTTGTAGGTTTAGTGATCGTAATAACCACTTTATCACCCAAGTCCTGTATGAATTCTGGATTGATGAGGTGTAGTTCTGATGCTCGGCTGGCATTAGTAAGTGCCAGGAGCATGGCTAGCTTATGTGTCAGCATGATGTCTGGTAAACTTGTGTTAGGGCCAACTGACGCGATGTAATCTATGACTGTCTTGACGTCCCAAGTTTCTGAATATTTGGGGCATGGTGTCCTTTCATTGAAAATAGCTGTCATCGTTTCTTTGATGACTTCACTCTGCCCCACTGGTTTGCCATTAATGATAGGATGTATTTTTGAAATGGCTGACCGAAAACAGTTTATAGTATTGTATGAATACCCTAAGTCATACATGTCACTTAGGAAGTTAATCATATCTGCCAGAGTGGCGTCAGACGGATTAACTTCTCGTTCGAGACACCAACTACTCCATTTTTTCCAGGAGCTATTGTAAGTTTGTCTGGTCCCTGATCTTGTGGATTTGGACAATAGGTTGGCAGCTGTTTGTGATATGCCTGCTGCTCTATAGCGTTGCCGGACACTTTCCATGCCGCTAATGTCATTTTGTCGTCGAGGACTAATGGGTGATTGGTCCCCGACGATGATGTCAGTAGGTCTTGACATGCTGGTATCAGAATTGGGTCATCTACTAGCATGCTCATCAGGACTGGGTACCAAGCTTGACTTTGCCAAGTTGGTGCTATCAGCACAATGGTTGCTTTTTCTTTGCTGACTTTGGCTAGGCACCTCCCGATCAGACAGAACGGGGGAAAGGCGTATGCTCGAAGATCTTTCCACGGCATTGAAAAGTTGTCAATTGGTAATTCAGCCTGTCTGCGAAAAGATCTATCATCAGTGGGCCGAATCGGTGATTCATCTGCTGAAAGAAAGTTTTCTTCAGCATCCAATTGCATGCATCCAGAAAGTTCCTGGATTCCCAATCCGCCTGAGTGTTCTCTTTGCCGGGTAGATATTCTGCTGTGAGAACTATTTGTCTCGATAAGCAAAAGTCCCACATGTTCTTCGCTAGAGTTACTAGTGGTAGTGACTTTGTCCCCCCTTTCTTGGAGATGTATGCGACCGCTGTCGTATTGTCCATCCGAAAGTGAACATGAATGTTGTTTTTCTGTTTCACAAATGTCTGTAAGGCCAACCATCCCGCTGTTAGCTCGAGCACGTTTATGTGACTCTGCTGTTCTACTGAACTCCAGCGACCTCCTGCTTTTTTATTCTGGCAGACGGCTCCCCATCCTAATAGGGATGAGTCGGTGGTGATGGTCAGGTCCGGGTCGTTGTTTATAAATGATTTCCCGTTCCAGGTGTGGAGGTGATCTATCCACCACTTTAGTTCTTCTTTGCATTCTTGTGTTATTGCTATCATCGAGTCGTAATGACCGCTCTCCGATAGAGTCTGGTTCCATAACCGTTGCAGTTTCCTGTAATGGAGTGGAGCTGGGACGTTGGCCATAATGGATGCTGTCAGCCTTCCTATTAATTTGGCCAACCGCCTGCCTGACGTGTGTGTCTGGCTGACCATGTCCCTGCACTGGGTTATTATTTTCTGGGTCTTGTCGGACGGCAATGCGAGTGTCATCTGTTGTGAGTTGATTAGAAACCCTAGAAATTCTAGTTTTTGGGATGGTATGAGCATGGATTTCTTCCAATTGATAACAAACCCTAATTTCTGAAGGAGTTCGATTGCCGAGTTCATGTCTTTCACTTGTCCCTCGGTAGTTTGATGAGCTATCATTAGGTCGTCTAAATAAATTGACACCCTCATGCCTATTCTCCTTAGGAAGGAGATAACTGGTTTCAGCAATTTTGTAAATACCCGGGGAGCTGACGCTAACCCGAAGGGAAGGCACTGAAATTGGTAAGTTTGATTGTGCCATTGAAAACTCAGGTAGTGTTTGTGTTGTTCGTGGATTGGGACACTGAAGTAGGCGTCTTTCAGGTCCATTTTTATCATGAAGTCGTTTGTCCTGATCATCTCTGTTATTGTCACAATGCCCTCCATTTTGAAGTGGTGATATGTCACCAATGCATTCAGCTTCTTCGCGTTGAACACGGGCCTGTATCCCCCTGTCTTCTTTTTTGTCACAAATACTGTGCTCATGAACAGGGGACCGTCCCATAGAACTTTTCTGATGGCTTTGTTTTGTAACATTTTTGTTATCGCGTCTGACATTGCCATGTCCTCTACTTTTGATAGATTTAGTTGTCTGACGGGAATGTTTAGCATCGGAGGGGCAGAGAACTCTATTTGATAACCCTGAACTGTTTGAATGATGTTTTGATCTTTTGTGATTTTTTGCCAGTTGTCCACAAAGTGTCTTATTCTCCCCCCCATTTCTGTGATCTGAATGTTCTCTAGATTTAGATTTAGAATCTGCGAGTGAATGGATTTCTGAATTGTTTGGGGCATATTTTGCTTTGAAATCGGAAGAAGTAATGAAATGCACGTACCTTTTGGTTTGGTTTGCCGAGGTTGATGGGTACGTAGATTTCTGGCCTCTTCCTCGATAGGCTCCCTGTCCTCTGTTAAACCTTCTTTGTTGCGGGAACTGGGGCGAGTCGAATCGGCCTCCACCTCGACTTCTGGATGAAGGCCTCCCGTGAAAGGGCTGGAATTGTGGTCCTTCATAGCTGAACTTGGGCTTTTTGTGCGTGGAGAACTGCATTTCCAGAAACCGTCTTTGCTTCTTTATTTGAGAAGATTTGTTTAGTTTGGTATAGAACTTTTTCCCAAACAGTTTCTTGGTTGACAATCTTTTAGTATTCTTTTTTAGAAATTTTTGTGCCTTCTTTTGGTTTCTCATGATTTTAGACAGGATATTAATACGTCTATGATATAGTGTGGCCACGTTGGCTTGTCCCAACAGACAGATGGATTGTTCGATTTGTGTCAGGAAAGCGTGAAAGTCCACTGCTTCCCCCCCATTTTTCCTCACTGTCTCCATAGTGGCCCACATTTTTGACAGGGGCCCCATCGTGTCTGGATGCGTTTAAGGGCCGCTTCAGTCGCCTTCACCGGGGCACACTTGCCTTCCTCTACCATGTCTTGCCAGACTTCGTCCAAATTTGGTACGACAAAGCCTTCTGGTACTGGATTGTCTGCAAGGATAGTGTCTTCGAGCACTGAATCTTTTTCATAATTGTTGAAAAGGCTTGAAGCGTATTCAAGCATGTCCCGTTCTATCGTAGTAGACACTTTTTTCGTTGACGGTAAAAACCGAGTATAGGGGGCCGCCATGTTTGTTCTCGTGTCATTTCTCGAATCTCGCGAGACTTCGTGAGAATTTCGAATCTTCTTTTTGGATTTTTTCTTATTCTTTTTCTTTCTTTCTGTTTCTGACTCTGACGAGGAATCGTCATTGTTACTTGAATCATCATCAGAAGAAGATTCACTGTTACTGGATTCGCTGTGAGATGAGTCGTCGCTAGAAACGCTCGAGTCACTCGCGCCATCAGACGCGTCACGTGACCTAGACGTGGCTTGGTCTCGTTTAGGGATTTTGAATTCTTTCCAGTCGGTTCGTCGTCTTTTGCGACTACGTGTATTCTCATCTAATGGAGAATTATCAACGATTTCAATTTCGTTGTTGATTGGGATTGCCTCTTGGCTGATTGTCCCGTTTTGGTTACTTGCCGATTGGCTTGTACCCGGATCGAGGTCGCCATTTTGGCTGCGATCCTGAGCCTGCACAGGCTGAGACATTATATGTCTGATACGTTCAAACTGTGGAATCTATGAACGAAGAAACCTAATGCATAAGCAAGGACTTAGTACGACGAAACCAATGCACTAAGGTAGGTACTTTCAAAAAACTAATTCGCCAATAAATTTACGTAAAAGAGAGAGTGGCAAAAAGTACGTGTCGATATTTTGAAGCCAAGGAAATGAGGACGAGATCTCGTTTTCTCTCACGAGATTACGTTTAAAGGCTTGCCACTTCCGGCGGAAGTTAAGGAAATATCGATTTAGACCTTATTTCAGTTTACGAAATAAAATATGTCATACTATCGATTATATAGGCCTATATATTTATGTATATTGTTGTATCCAGTAATGTATTTTCCATCGTTCTATGTTCACCTCAGGCTCTGCTGAAAATATGAATATTAGTTCAATAAACTTCTCAAAGTTTAAGACATGTTTACAACTCTGGGAAAATTAGAAATTTGGGTTGCAATTCACGATACTCGCTATGTGCCGCCATCTTGAAAGCGTTCAAACGAAACCGTCGGGCCTCGGGAGAGCGTTTGATTAGACAACACTCGGGTCGAGTCGGGTTAGGTTTACGCATGCTCTGTGAGGATGGAGTGTTGTTTTAATCAGACGACAAGAACAAGACCCGCGCGTTTCTAAGATGGCGGCGTACACAGCAAGCCTTTCGTTTATTTTAAACGAAATGGTAGAAAGCGATGATGAGGAAGAGGTTGATAACACAATGATCAAATAATTATTTCACATTTCTTTTCATAGAATCTAACATTAATAAAAATTTACCGTTACCCATTCTCAGTGGCCGCCATATTTGATGACGTCACAACACGTCTCACTCGCGCGAAAATGACGAGCTGACACTTGACCTAGTTAGCGGACCCGAGTGTGGGGTTCGTGGCGTTCGATTAGCGAATCCCACTCGACTCGACTCGAGTGTTGTCTAATCAAACGCGGCCCGGAAGTCCGGGCGACCGGCTAACCGGCTATTCAGCCGGTAAGCAAATCGAGCGTGGCCAATAGTTCACCCGACGGGATCGTCATTATTTCAAATTTTAACCAGAAATGAAAATTCTAACGTGGAATGTCAATGGAATACGGACTAGAACGTTTTTACAAGAAGATATAAGATCCTTGGATGCTGATATTATATGCTTTCAAGAAACCAAAGTGACACGTCAGTAAAGTGACCCTAATCATAATTTTCGCACTAAAATCCGCAGGTGGCCATATTATTTCGTACATGTGACGTACTGTAATTTCCATATAGTAGACTTGTGTGTTAATTAGCTGTTGCGAGAATAATTTTCATAAATTAAATAAGAGTCCCTTTGCTGTCATATTTTGCCGACAGATTGGTAATCATCTCAGCTACAGGTATCCAATTGTGTTATGGGTTTTCAGTCAGATAAGGAATACCAACCCATATTTCAAAGAGTACGTAAGTAAATTAATGAAAATTGATCCTATCACCTTTGTTGGCTAATTATGTATTAAAGAAATAAATGCAACATATTTTAATTAATGTTTTTAGAAAACACCATGCCGTAAAATAACTTTCCCAAACTCAGTAATGTTAAAGCAGTGCCATATGTTTTCAGTCACTTCATATTGATCCTCTAGTGATTGTTTACGTTTAGCAATCGGTCTTCACGGCGAAGATTTTCAAATACAGCATTGTTTATCCCCATTATACCTGTAACCATAACAATAATTTAATGTTGAACTATATTCTGACGCGTTCACTCAGTAATAATTCATCAGCAACCATGTGCAGAAATTCCACAGCCTAATATTTTTAAAAGTTCATTTTGTTACACTTATTTCCATGATTCTGGCTTGTATGTTTGTGAAACGTCTGCAAAATTTTTATAATATATAACAAACATGATTACTGATTGATTTAATTACTTAACATAAGTCAACACCCTCAGTTGCTGATACCTCGTTACTCGCTAATTAATATAAACAATAACCCGATTCTGATTGGTCAAGAGCCCTCAAAAACATGCAACCATTTCTCGATAAATGCAGAAAAAAATGAGCAACCATACCTTATGCATACGTACCTTCACCTTGTGACGTCACAATCCATTCGAACAAAAGTCGGATCAGCCGGTTCTTACTACTGAGCGAAAGGTTTTTATGGAAAATAAGAAATAAATATGTCATATCTTCTTCACACCTAAATCGATAACTTTTCCGAATGAGACAATTACCTTCACTTGGAAGACTTCATTTTAATAAATAGAAGCCCTCAAGCTTGTTTGCTCACAGCGCTTCACTAACATATGCAGCAGCCATGTTTGAACGTCACGTTATATAAAAACACTAATTAGGGTTAATCCAAAAAACGGAATCATGAAAAAACATTTGACAGTATTATTGCATTGATTTTGTAAATAAATTTTTAGGTAAGTTTATTCTGTTTTCCGACAGTTTCTGCATGATATACTGCCCAGTTTAAATGTTTTGTCGCCTCAATGAAATTCATTCAAGAATGTTTCTCAAATAGTGAAATGCTAAGTTATTGCACGATAGATGTTTCCAACTGCATCGTTCACTTTTGCATTTTCGGGTCTAATTTTAATAGTTTTCATATTTGTTTATTTGGTGCCATTTTCAGCTCATCAGGCCTGAAAGGCCAGATGGGCTTATGGCATGGGCTGTTGTCCGTCGTCCTTCAGTTGTCCGTCCATCTCAGAAACCAATGACCCTAGCACACTTTACTTTTGAGGATTTCGTCTGTTTAGTGTATATCAAGATGTTCTAATTTCAAGTCTTTTAGATAAAAAGTAAGAAAGTTATAAATAAAAACATTTTAATGGTTTACCAATTTGCTAACATTAAGCTAACATAAAATGTTAAAATGATAGACGATGATGGAAAAATATATGATTATAATGATTTTGTGAAAAGATATAATATAAAAACAGACTTCTTGACCTATGAAGGAGTCAAAAAGTCAGTCTCTTCTTTCTTCGCAACTTTAACACCTGTGTTAAAACCATTTTTAGACCCATCCTCCCTTTTAATATATCAATAATAACCAACAAACAAAGCTCTCAAATTTACAAGACTTTATTAAATCCAAAATTCATAAAAATCAAAACTCTTACGAAATGGGAAGATCATTTTCAATCTTTATTTCTAATACTTAGAGGCCACAGGCCTATAGTACAAAAACGTGCAAAAGATTCATTGAAAACCCCTTAACAGGGATCACATCATCATAAGTTATCATTTGAGCATATTAAATAGTAACATTTCACTGCTTCTGATATAAACATATTATACATATCACATCATAACTGAGAATTTCTAAGTAACATGCCTTGGTAGATGAAAGTTGATAACTTTCGAATTAGAAAGTATTGTCATTATTTAAAAACAAAATGAATTTTAACCTATTTGGATGTACATAGTAATATATTGCAATATTATTTGTTCTCAGGTCAGTATATACAAAGGACAAATTAAAAGAAAATATCAATAATAACCAACAAAGCTCTCAAATTTACAAGACTTTATTAAATCCAAAATTCATAAAAAACAAAGCTCTTTCGAAATGGGAAGATCATTTACAAAATGAATACACTGACACAGAGTGGACAAATATCAATCTTATGGCGAAAAGATGTACACAGAGTAAGATGGTTTCAGTTCTTTCACAATATTCTCAGTAGGGCTGTGTATTGCCTCAATATTTGTATTGAAATACGTATTGCTTAACTGTAATGCATTGCAATACGTACCACAATATATTGCAAGATCCTCTGACAATGAGATATTTCTTTAGCAACCATTTTAACCAGTGCCAATGATAAATGAACTCTACACTCAACTTGTATACTTCCTTTTGAAGTTTAAACATGATACATGTGATAAATGACTTTCAGATCTATGTTGACATATGTTGTAAATTAGCCGTGTTTTGCGGAGAAATGTATAATTGATAAGTACAAGCGTTCATTTGTGTATGTCACCAATTCTTAGCGTAACCTTTGACCTAATGTTGAATGGACCCTTAGATCGGCAACATGGCTGCCCGTGCTCCTTTACTCTATGTTATATAGGTTTGTTTTGCCTATGTTTTACCTACATTTTACTTCCGATATCTAGTTCCTGTGTATTTGATGTGGAGAGTAACATACTAAAAATCTACCAAAATCGGGTTATCGGAAAGGGGTTAACTTCAAGATGGCCGCCAATATAATAAACTCGCTATAACTTATTTATATTTCAACCAATTTGTGTTATTTTGGTGTCTAACCCATGGTTTTCAGGGTCGAGGAATTCAATGGAATCAACAGAAATACAGTAGAGTCATTTAATAGTTTACTTACTTGAAAATGAATGCACAAATCACAAAATTGTTGAATATTTGGGTTGATTATTATCCGTCTTCGTCGACTCCATCGCTGTGCTGGTTGAGACAATTAGTCACTTGGCACTGGCCACAAGGTGGTGAACAGAGCAGTCCATACACTCTACAGCTACATCGAGATGTACTGCAAGACGTTTTACAATTGCAACGAATGATATGAAGCAGCTCATTTGGAGCAGCGTTCATGTCTGACATCACTGGAAGTAATTGTGAATCTTCTTCTTTCCACCCCCAGTCTTTCACATCTATGCCATTTTCTCGACCCATCCAGACCATTATTTGGTAATACACTCGTTCAGAATGAAACTTGGTTGCAGATGCAGTTGGAGGTAAACGTTCAGGGGTAACAAAGGAGGTTGTGGTTACAATTTTCTTCCGTAATGTATTGTTACGTAAGAATGCCAGAGACTGATCACTTTTTCCACCACACACATTGGACATTGCCTTCAATCCAATGTCTGCAATCAAATCTCTATTTTGAATGGAGTAACAAACTGATTTGTAGAATACTGCATGACAGAATCCCTGTTCACAAGTTTTTGGAAGAGAGACTTCTTGCCAACCCCGAAGATCCTAGACGTACTATCACACCCGCTGAAGGCGTGGGCGAAAAGCAGCTGTGATTTTAAGTCCTCTCCAAGTATTGCAATTATTCTGTTGATGTCATATACTTTTACTTTTGAGGAAGCAGATTTGTCTGATCGGCAATAGAGATCTTGGCTGTTCGTCTGAGCATAATACACAAGAAGAACTAGTAGGTCAGTGTCCTCCCCCATCAGTGTGGTTGATTTATCACGGGAAGATTCAACAGCAGCTTTGGCAATGTCTACATCTGCATCAGCAGAAGACATAATGACAGTACATTCCCTAAGCCTCATTTTGCAAGCAATCAAGTCCTTGCTTGTTTCTTTCTCTTGAAAGGAAATCTTCCTTCTTGCCTGTGAATTCTGTTTCAGCAGTAAAGCTTACTATGGGGTGAAGTTTCTTTCCTCCACGTCTTCGATGAGTGTTATCTTTGATGGTCAGACCTTCATCATACCCATCAAAGACGACAGTTGATTTACCATAGTGTCGAAAGGTGAAATCTGCGTATGATTCTGCTATTGTGCCATAGCTGTTCCCTTTCTTCCAGGGTAGGCGATGTAGTAGGGACCCTCCATCTAGCACATAATGTTCAGTTTCAGGAGTAAAGTCCAATGTCGTTTCAGTACATGCATCATTGCCACAATGTTCGGTGATGGTATGAGCTATTTGGCTTGTCTGCCTTTCGAAATACATTTCGTGTCTCGAAAAGTGCAGTGGGGAAAGGGCTGAGCTCATAGTGCATCAAATCCACCAATGAAAGTGCACCAGTTTTCGACACAACCCACAATCTCTGGAAGAGCAGGGGTGGGTCAATCGCTTGGTCTGGAGCAACTTTTATGGCTGAAACATCACCAAGGGTCACAGCTTTGTCTTTGCGTTTGAAAGAAACATCAAATGCTGGCTGTCAGATCATTTTCTGCATGATGGTCATTCCAACGGACTTATAGTCATGGACGTTCACATTTGCATCTGCAATAACACCATTGACAATGTTCCGTAGAGTGGGGTCTTCAGAGAATGATGAGCAGATTGCTAAATTTGTACTGATCATGTCGAGGTCATATGCATCTCTCTTAACTCTGGCTCCAGTGAAATCTTTGTGCTGTTCACTAACTTCATAAGAAAGATTGGTGAATTCCTGCATTGCACTGTTATACTTTGCCGTAAATGGAGATGACAGGGTCCAAAGAGACCTCTGTTCTTCTGTCATGCCACTTCCACATGTGAGTCCACCTGAGGTTTTCAATGACCTCATTAGAGTTTGTTCAATGACAAGATCAGAGCTGAGGCCTGCCCAGAATTGATTGCTGCGACGGACAACATGAAGACCATTAGAGAATTTATGAAACACATCAGGGTGACTTGACTCTAGTTGCTGCATTTCCTGGACATAGAAATGGGCAGATTTCAGTCAGTTATAATGGCCAGCTGCAGCAAATATTGGTAGACAATTTGAAACAGCATTTAAGTGCAATGACCAAGATCCAGTGCGATCAGCAAAGATGAGTTCTACAACTGTCAGCATTTCCATGTAATTCAACCATAATTGGCTTGTTTTTGACCTTCCACCAAGTTCAGATTTTCGTTTCTCCATTTCCTGATTTTTACCAGTATGTCTGATGTGACAACTGTCTCCAAATCTGTCTCCCCAATCAGCAATGAATCATATTCTGACAGCTCTACAAATGATGGAAACTCTGGTGATTCTTCAATGAGATCAGTCACAATCATGTGGGTTAGACACTTATCTACAAGCAGATGGCCATGGATTGCTCGTTGAACAGCCTTTCCTGTCAACATATGGACTACAGGATTTTCACCATATACAACTTGTAGAATATCCTCGAGTCCTGACTCATTTATGAGAGTTCCTATTGCACCCAATAGATTCATCAGAGTGTGAAAGCAACCCAACAAGAGCACAATTTCCTTCAAATGGCTGTTTTGTGGCGCATCCAAGATGACCTCATTGGCCTTCAAGTACAGGGGTTGGTCAACTAGATTACTATTGGTGTAACGTTATGTGATGTTGCCTGTTTCCAAAGAAACTCTAGTGTTGACAAAAAACAAGCCTTGTCTGCTGAATACATGTTCATCATTGGCAGATATATTATCGATGATTGACCAGGATGTTCACTCCCCTGATGAATTGTATGCATCATACCTTGCCAATTATCTGCAGCAAACACAATGTCCAAATTTGATGAATCAACGTCCTCACCCAAAATGTCAATGGCTGCAATATCAGCTACATTTTTCTTAAATCTTATGATTTCAAAATAAGATGGCCCAAATCCCATTCGATTTAAAGTTTCAACAATAAACCTTGAGCGATATAAATGATGTGCTTGTACTCCAAATCCTATCTGTAATGGTACTAGGACAGCCCGGGACGAACAGCCTGAATAATTGCTTGACCAATGCTAGCTACTCGTCTCTGCTTATCTGTACCTACAAACAAACACTCCAATAGCATGCCAAGAGAATCCGGGAGATACCTTAAAGCAACGTCGACATTCAGCATATCAGAGTTTGGTTAATGATCTGTAACAGAAGGAACTTCACTTTTTACGTCGCTCTTGATAAGCCTCGCTGCAGTTTCAATGGTAGCCCTTTTCTGTGTAGCCTCAGCCCTATTTTCAACGCTTTTGAAGTAGGATCGAAGGATTTTAGATGTTTTCTCTCTCATTGTTACAATGTCATCTAGTCCTTCTCTTTCTGCAATGTAAATTGAATCCCCATAATGTTCCCGCAATCTACATTTTAGATATCGATTGCCGTATTGAACAGCACCTTCATCAGAAAGAAATTCTTTCATTTTACTCCCCGGAGCGGATATATAGTCAATTGTTCTTCATCATTAGCTTCCAAAAATGAACACAATCTGGAAAATGCTTGCTCTTGATCCTCATTTCTGGGCCTACCCGACCTTTTCCGCTTTGGTGATGATCCATCCTTAATCTTTTGAGGAACATCAAAACCAGATCTGAAGTTTCCATCACATGAATGGTGATATAGCCTATAATGCGCAACTTAGTTCGGAAGCTATAGCGTGCAATAGGAAGGTACCCTCGATACTTTGCGGCAACTTTTTGAGTATAGCTGCGGCATGTGCCGCAACTTTTTGTGAGCATGTGTACATTTTATATGGAATCAAAGCCAAATTTTTCCTCTTTACGAGGATGTTAGTTTTATGAAATTTGGCCTCCTGGTTCATCATTTATGGGTGGTATTTATGATGCGGTTCTGGCTGAACTTCCAATGAAAGCTTGCATTCACTTTCTCTGTCTCTTTGACAAAATAAAAAAATATTTTATTTGCACAATAAAATTACATTGCATTTATGTACAAATATATAGAGGTTATCATAAGAGTGTGTTTTGGGATGGTCAATATCCTGCATTAGGAATAAACATTGTATTTTGCGAGCCTTGGCGAGTCAATGGCGGTGTGAAAAAGTTTGAAGCATGGTGCGGCGCACAGAGCAACATTACAGTCTATACATTCATAAGAAGCCTCTCTGCCCACTTGTTTTCTCTTCCTTGCTGGCGCATTGCCTTCTTCTATCTGTTTTGCGAGGACCGCGCGTTTTGCCTTAGAGCATACCACACACATCCTTGTGATGTTTTTCTTCTTTCCGACAGCGCGAATTTTCGTCGGAAAGTGACGTCCATGAAGACGAATGACACTCTCGTCACTTGTGCTTGGCCGACCACGAGGACGTCTGCACAGCGATGGAACTTGTTCCCTTTCCGCTAATGTTACTATATTTTGCGCCAAAGCCTTCTTGTATTCCTGACTTGTTTGGAGAGTTTCATCTTGGCTGTATTCTTTATACCGTATTCGCCGTAATGGAAGCCCTTGGCGTTTAAAAAATTGGTAAAAGGGCGCATTTATTAAAATGACTTTAAAAAATCGTAAAAAGGGGGCGTTTCTTAAAAAAAATTCTGTTCATATCCAAAAGAAAAAGAAACATCGATTTTATTTCAGAGTTTTAATCAAAATAAGTGTATCAAATAAATGTAAAGAAGAGTTAAATGTTGCAGTTTATTATTTGTATCAAATTTCAACCAGTATTGATAAACAATTTGCAATGGCAATTGAAACTAGTTTGCTAGGAATCTAAATCAATCAATCAATCTTTATTTCACTCAAAAACCACCAACGGTGGTACAAGAGCAGAAAAACAAACATAACATAATATAAATTTTTTTTGCATGCGCCTTAACTATTTCTTAACAAACTTTGTAAGACATTTATAAATTTGGACATTCTTTTCAATTCTTTTGCACATTTAGGTGTGAGAATTTTACATAGGTTATATACATTGGGATACAGGTGAAATGAGCTTGGGATATGTAAAATTCTGGCTGGGAGAAGAGATTCACATCTAAAGATATAATGGAACTCATCTCCCATTACATTTTGGTTGCATAATTTACATATACGTTCCTCCCTGATAATTCTCTGCCACCGGCCAGTCTCTATGGGTAGGTTATGGTTTAAAGGGCGGAATCTTAAAAATGGGATAGAGATCCCTTTTGGTAGTAATAAATATCGTTCAAATTGAAGTGATCTTTTAAAATGTTTATAAAGGATGCCCTTAGAGCTGCATTCAATGTTTTCTCTCCATTTTTAGCTCATCAGGCCTGAAAGGCCCGATGGGCTTATGGCATGGCATGGTGTCCGGCGTCCGTCCGTCCGTCCGTCCATCCGTAAACTTTTCGCTTTTTCGACTTCTTCTCCAGAACCAATGATTCCACAGAGCTGAAATTTTATGTGAAGACTCCTTGGCCAATGGGGATTCTAAATTGTAGATTTCGTGACCCCGTGACCCCAAATGGGGTCACAGGGGTCACATCCTTAAAAACCTATTTTCATCTTCTTCTTCAGTTCCAAAAGGTCTAGAGAGCTGAAAAGTTGTGTGCAGACTCCTTGGCCAATGGGGATTCTAAATTGTAGATTTTGTGACCCCATGACCCCAAATGGGGTCACAGGGGTCACATCCTTAAAAACCTATTTTCATCTTCTTCTCAATTTCCAAAAGGTCTAGAGAGCTGAAAAGTTGTGTGCAGACTCCTTGGCCAATGGGGATTCTAAATTGTAGATTTCGTGACCCTGTGACCCCAAATGGGGTCACCGGGGTCACATCCTTAAAAATTTATTTTCATCTTCTTCTCCAGTTCCAAAAGGTCTAGAGAGCTGAAAAGTTGTGTGCAGACTCCTTGACCAATGGGGATTCTAAATTGTAGATTTCGTGACCCCATGACCCCAAATGGGGTCACCGGGGTCACATCCTTTAAAACCTATTTTCATCTTCTTCTCAAGTTCCAAAAGGTCTAGAGAGCTGAAAAGCTGTGTGCAGACTCCTTGGCCAATGGGGATCGATATCGAGATTCTAAATTGTAGATTATGTGACCCTGTGACCCCAAATGGGGTCACAGTGGTCATTATCTAAGAACCTATCTTTTGCTTGTAAACAATTACTTAAAATAACTTAAATATTCAACTTTAGATAGTAAATCAATGAAACCCTGATGAGCTACAGAGTCCATGGCTCTATTTTTGATAAAACTGATCAGTTAGAATTTGTCCTGCTCTAAGAGACCAGCCAGGGTGTAGAATGCAGGGAGGCTATTTCACTTAATCCAATATTGTTTAACAGTGTCTGAATACAGCATAACCATGGAACTTTATTTGGGTACTGTTGGTATTTGATAAAAACACATTTATACAGGATTTGTGACAGTTTTAAGTTTTTATGCCAAAACGACAACATACGTTGAAATATTTTTATATAAAGTGGAGTTCTACCCAATTCACCATAAATCATAAAGTCCAGTTGCCATTTTAAGAAATTTTAAATGTAGGTTTTCAATTAGGTTTAACTTTTCATATCCCCAAATTTCTGAACCATACGTTAAAATTGGGAGTATCATCGTATCAAAGGCTGATAATAGACAGTCTAATGGTAAGCCTATGTTGGGTGATATTTTGAGTAAGCTGTACATAGACTTTGTCGCTGGATTTAATTAGGTCTTCAAGACTACGTCTGGAAGACCTATTGTTATTATCCGTGTTCTTCATTATTATCCCCCGCCAACATAGTTGGGGGGGGGGATATTGAAATGGGCTCCGTCCGTCCGTCCCGATTTTGTTTCCGGAGCAGAACTCGAAAACTATAAGACATATCTCAACAAAACTTGGTGTGTGGAACAATCATCATGTGTAGATGTGCCTTTTGGGGTTTTCAACTTCTTCGAGTTATTTTTTTTGACCGTTTCCATGGAAATGTAACTTAGAATTTCGTTTCCGGAACAGGACTCGAAAACTATAAGACATATCTCAACGAAACTTGGTGTGTGGAACAATCATCATGTCTAGATGTGCCTTTTGGGGTTTTCAACTTCTTCGAGTTATTTTTTTTGACCGTTTCCATGGAAATATAACTTGGAATTTCGTTTCCGGAACAGAACTCGAAAACTATAAGACATATCTCAACGAAACTTGGTGTGTGGAACAATCATCATGTGTAGATGTGCCTGAAAGGCCCGATGGGCTTATGGCATTGCACAGTGTCCAGCCGTCTGTAAACTTTTAGCATTTTGTCTTCTTCTCCAGAACCACTTTGTCTAAGGAGCTGAAATTTTGTGTGTTGTGTTTAGTTGAAAAAGGTTCATAGTCACTGTTATTCAACAACTATTCTTCAATAAATTTTCCCAAAGGCGGGGGATATAGCCGACTCTGTCTGCTTGTTATTCTTTGTACTTTTTTTGTCCAGAGCTTTCTGAAGTAACCACTGGGTTGATTCGCATGAAATTTTCAGGGATGATAGCCTGTGACCCAACTTAGATTTTAACGAGCCACTTTTTTGATTTTCGACTTATTTCGTGAGTTATCTCCCCTTGAAGTCAAAACTTTAAACCTTCATAGCTCGAATACTAATCAATATATTTTCTCAAAACTTTCACCAAAATGTGCGCAACGGCCTTTTTTCGGTCCGAAAGATAGATTTTTTGCTATTTCGAAAAAACTGAATATTGTGTGAACTTTCGCAGTTTTTAGGGTACGCGTCTAAGAAAACCTTCTCGTTCTTCAATTTTATGAGTACAGCTACATATGATAGCTTATTTTAAAGATAAATCAATTCTTCAGAGGGTTGTAGTTGTCGATTTTTTAATTTCATCCTATTATTGAACATGGTCATTTTTAAAAAGACCGAATTTCGGCCTCATGTTTAAAGGGGCACAACTCTGTCAGAAATGAAGATACGGCAAAGATTTTTATTGTCATCTGACCCCAATATGTTACTTAACATTTCTATAACAGATCTATATCATGTAAAAGTCGATAGTTAGGCCACAATTATCGCATTTGTCAAAATGTATGAAATTTCGTGATTTTGAGGACTTTTGAGGGGCATATTTTTCGAAGAATTTTAGATGTTAAACCACTAAAGATACCAACATGTTTAATAGCTTATGTTAAAGGAGAGATATCATTTTATTAAGGACAATAAATTTCAAGCATTTATTTGTCATACCTTACGTGTGACAAGTCATAGAACTTTGTCATTTTTCGAAAATCGCCGTTTTCGGCAAAGTTCAAAGGATCATAACTGCTTAACTAATTAAGATATTTCATTATATTTACACCTTCGGATACACAAATTCAAGAACAACAACTTTTCAGTTGAACCCTTTCATCAAAAAGTTGATAGTTAAGCTCCGAACAATGCAAACGTTCTCAAGGGGTCAAAATTTAAGCAATTTAGAGTATTTTCTTGAATATTCAGAAAACGATAATGCATTAATTATGTATGCAATCTAAATGATGATTAAATCTACTTAAGTGGAAATTAAAGCACAATATTTTCTTTGTTGCAACTTAGTATGAAAATATTAACCATTTTGTCTTAATCGTGAGAAAGGTCATGTAGGGGTCCATTAATAAGCGATTGTTCCATTTTCAGAGGGTCATTGTCTTTGGGTAATTTTTGTAAAATAACTACTGAAGATAGAGACATGTTTGATAGCTCATTTTAAAGCAGAGAAACTGATAAATAACCGAGAGTGCAACATGGAGTTCAAGGTCAAGCAGAAGTCTTCAACTCTTGAAGACCTAAGTATTGCCTTGGCAATCCTAGTTTATGTAACCATCCTCTTAATTCGGTGGAGTTTAATGCCAAGATATATGTATGCATCAACTATTTCATTACTAGTTTCTCCATAGTTAGAGACAATTCAGTTTTTTTTGCCGGCCCCCCACCGAATATTAAGACTTTAGTAATAAAGTAATATGTTTAAATATAACCACCAATGAACGGCAGCATAAACACAATCAGCTGATAAGCACATGGCGCAGAACGATTATGTAAACACTATTTCTGGGTCATGACATTCTCTATTCATATCACATTGACAACTTCACATGAACAAAATAAAGTTCATGACAAATTCGCTGTCAGTGTGGTAGTGTCATCTGCACTTGTGGGAAATCTTCAAAGAGAGTTGAGCAAGACATTTTCCTGTTTCTTAAAACATGGCGGTTGCATAAAATGTGTAGTGAATGATCATAACAGACATTCGACAGTCGCCGGGGAACTTGAAATACCATGTACCTTACACTTTACTGGACATAAGAGGTTGATAGCAAGATTGATAACTCTTCTTCAATGAAACTTCAGTAAGATAAGTCGATACAAAAGAGGGGTGTTTATTAGGGGTAATTTTCCGCGAGTCAAAAATGGCTTAGGGGGGCTTTTATTAGGAGAGGGCGTTTATTAAGATGAATACGGTAAATGATATAAGAGTTCAACTAAGGGTGCAATGATACGCTGGAATATCGATGTACCTCGATGCGACAGTCACGATACGATACACGGTACATTTACATGCAAATATCGGATAGAAAACGATACATACATAATTGAATTAGCAATTACCACTAGATTTATAAAGCACCACTGTTAGTTCAAATTTTAAAAGGATATTTATATAACAGTTTGGAAAGTTTAACATACATTCATTTTACTTTACTTGCCAGCGAAAACAAAACCAGTCATGAAAACGAAACCGAATGACCTCCCTTTCAAGAATACTGAGAGATAATTTATTCAAGTAACACAGAGTACTGAATCTTCATTGGCTGTCAGAAATAGGTCAACTACTTCGGTTTCTGCCGTAATATAACGAAGAAATCTTATTGGTTGTTATTCTGGTCTCTCCCTTCGTTTAAATTCGTATGTGTGACAGCTTCAAGGTATCGCGCTGTATGTAGTGTCATTGTGTCTCAACTCAGACATGGCGTTTAATACGCTCTCTTCTTGAACAATACGCGTTTAATAGAGGATGGTACTTATTTCAAATATCTAGATATGTATCGTATCGTAACCTAAGTATCAAGATACGTATCGTATCGTGAACCTAGTGTATCGTTGCACCCTTAACCCTTACGTTGCGTATATATATTTTACCCTTTTTAGCCCCTGTGGCGGAATTTACAGGCTCGCAGCTCGCAGCAGTAGTTTGAGCTTAGGCACTAACGAGCTCTGCTGGCGGAATTTCCAGGCGGCGATTCCGGTACCGTTTTTACGAAATATACCGCATCTACATGGCGAATACGGGCTATATACGGGCGTTGAATACAAATTCAAGTCGCGGTACCCGTACACAAATGGTTGCTTTATACCCGCATCTTTGAATTATTTTTTTTACGATTTTTCTTTACTTTTCTATTACTTTGTAAAGATTGTCTTTAATTCGGGCCTTATAACATCATGAATTTGGAGCGCGCTACTGAAATTTTTATATGGACTTGAAGACCAGATGTTTGTCTTTACAATGATATAAAAAATATTAGAATGCGACCTATGGTTATAATTCTATTGTCATCTAAAGTTTGTCTTTATTTCCAGCTTCATGAAATCAAAACTCCTGAGCGCGCATATTGCGAAATTTATATGTGCTTGTAGATAGTTTATTCCTCTTTACAATGACGTAAAAATTATTAGAATACGACTTATGGTTCAGAAAATATAACCAACCAAAGGAGAGTGACGCTACCCCGACAGTACCACGTGAATGGTCCCGACGCGCACCAAGTTACTGGCACTGCTTGGTCCCCCCGGGACTGTGCTAATTACAGTACCGTTACCTCCTCGAGACCTCCTCGAGACCTCCTCGAGGGTGCCAGAGCCGAGCGCGCGTGGAACTAATGGGTACTAATGAGCACAGCATACACTAATCACCGCGGCGAACGCAATACATGTTGCGCGGTGTAAAGTTTGTCTTTATTTCCAGCTTTATAAAATCGTAAATTATTTCGCGCGCATGCGAAACACGTATGTACTTGAAGACAATTTATTCCTCTTTACAATGATATAAAAATTATTGGAATACGTCAAATGGTTCGCAATATATGAAGAGCGTAAGGAAGGCACCCCCAGTACTTAGAAAATTCATTTTTGAAAAACTAACTTTTTGCGACATCTGGCGCATCATTTGCCGCATGTTTATTTTTCGCTGCGTATATACATATGATACATGGAATTGAAGACAATTTATTGCTCTTTACGATGATGTAAAAAGAAAAGCTTCGTTCGGAAGCTATAGCGGGCCAAATGAAGGTACCCTCGGTACTTTGAGGCAACTTTTTGACTATCGCGCATATCGGGGCACGTACCGCAACTTTAGTTTTTCGTGCGCATGTATAAATTTTATATTGAATCAAAGCCGAATCTTTCCTCTTTACCCCATGTAAGTTTTATGAAAATCGGCCACCCGGTTCAGCATTTATGGGTGTTTTTTATGATGCGGTTCTGGCTGAACTTCCAATGAAAGCTCGCATTCACTTTCTCTGTCTCTTTGATAAAATAAAAAATATTTTATTTGCAATGACATGTATTACAATGAAATTACAATGCATTTACGTACAAATATACACAATATTTACCTGCGGTTGTGCGCAGAACAGCTTTAGGGACCTAACAAGGTATGTATATAATGTGTATATACTGGTTGTCCACACTTCGGCTCTCTTTACTTTCAATTTTCTTCTTCTTCATTCCCTTCTTCATTTCTTTCTTTTTCCGTGGCAGTGATGTAAGCCCTGGAATAGTCAGTGGCGGTGTGGTACAGTTTGAAGCATGGTGCGGCGCACAGAGAAACATTACAATCTGTACATTCATAAGAAGACTCTCTGCCTACTCGCTTTTTCTTCCTTGCTGGCCCATGCCTTCTTCAATCTGTTTTGCGAGGACGGCGCGTTTTGCCTTAGAGCATACCACACACATCCTTGTGACGTTTTTCTTCCTTCCGACAGGCTCAATCTTCGTCGGAAAGTGACGTCCATGAAGACGAGTGACACTCTCGTCGCTCGTGCTCGGCCGACCACGGGGACGTCTGCAAAGTGATGGAACTTGTTCCTTGTCCGCAAATGTTACTATATGTTGCGCCAAAGCCTTCCTGTATTCCCGACTTGTTTTTAGAGGTTTATCTTTGCTGTATTCTTTATAAACGATGTAAGAGTTCAACATGGCAACGTTGAGAACGTGAAACCAAACCCGTTTCCACCACTTCAGGGTCTTCACTCGGAACGGCGTGTACGACAACATCTGGTCGGCCCGATCAACACCTCCCATGTACTTGTTGTACGTTGTTACAATGCGCGGCTTGAGAACTGGTTCCCCTGTTGCCCGGTTCTTCTTCCCTGTTTGTTCAAGTTGTGTATCTTCAACAGTAGACATGAGAAGCACTGATTTTCTATCTTCGTAGCGAAGAACGAGTAGGCCATGGTTGTGAGAAACTGTCATGTCCCCTTGCTTGGCTTTCTTTTTAGGTTTCTTGACTGAATCAGGAAGTCCCTTTCGATTGGCTCTCAACGTCCCCGTGGCACCTATTCCCCGCTCCCACAAATTTATGTACAGATTTGTGGACGAATAGTAGTTGTCCATAAAGATGTGATGCCCCTGTCCAACGTAGTCGTTCACCAAGTCCATGACTACATCATAAGTTTTGCCACCTTCAGAAACCGGTTCATTCGTTTTTCCAGTGTAGAGTTTGAACTTGCAAACGTATCCGTTGTGCGAGTCACACAACATGAAAGCCTTTATCCCATACTTCTTAGGCTTGTCGGGAAGATAAACTTTGAAAGATAAGTTACCTTTCCAGGGCACCATGCCCTCGTCGACTGAAATGTTTTGATGCGGTTTATACACTCTTGAAAAACGGTGAACTATCCGGTTATACAAGTGTCCCAGTTTATTTATTGGTGAAAAGCACGGGGTGTTACGGCCCGGCATCCTCCTGTTGTCAGCCAAGTGTAGGTAGGTTATAAGAAGCCAAAACCTGTCTCGGGGCATGCACTTGGCGAAGAAAGGCGTTGAGGTAACATCACTTGTTGACCAGTAATCAGCAAAGTTTCTCTGCACAACCAATGACATGGCAATTGTCATGGCTACAAATACCTTCATCTCTTCTGCATTAGTGTCTTGCCACTGTTGCATTCTTGAACGGGGTCTTAGAATTTTGTCCTCCATTGCTTGTTTGAAATATCTATTGGTTTCCGTTGCCATATCCTCATAGTCATCATTATGTATAAACAAATTGAAAAAGTCAATAGGTTCAGGGTTCTCAGGAAGTTCTATGAACTGGCGCAACCCAGTTTGACCAGTGAAAGGCAAGTTTACACGTGGCCGCGGACCATCCACCCACTCATCAAACGTCTGTGAATGATCATGATTATATTGTGGTATTTCGGCAAACTCCTCCTCAAAACCACTAAAGTCTTCTTCGGTGGAATTACCGGCGGCTAGAATCTTTCTGGCAATCTCTGTTTCTATATCACTCAGAGCATCTGTGTCACCATGTTCACTATCTATTACAGTGTCCCGATCATATGCATCATCACTGTCTAAACCACTGCTACCATCACTGTCAGTTGACTCCATATCAGAGGCTTCATCAGCATGGATCTCGTTGATGAAGTCGTCGTCGCTTGAAACGGCTTCAAAGCTGCGTGTCCTAGTATGCAACGTCCTAGGCCGTCGCAGGGCCTTGCGTCCACGTCCGCGCAGCATTCTGCTTCAACCTGTAAATGATTGAAAATGCGTTAGATGTATGCAACATATAACATGTGATTAGAGACAATAAACATACAGAGATAATGAATGTGAGCTTCATGGACGTTCATTTGCCAGTTTCAGAACCTCCCGGCGCATCTAGGACGACTGCGCCGCAAGCGCTGACGGCGCCGACGGCTTCTGACATCGCGCCGATTTTTCCGACGCATATGTCAAACGGACCATTTTCTGATTTCCTCGGCGACGTGTAGCACCGGGCGCGAGGCCCGGAAAATAAACTACTATGTCAGGGAAGCTCGGGTTGTCAGTTGCCGAATGACTTCTCTTTTCGAGAAGCAGAGCATCCAAGGAGCGGTCTCTCGAGGCGGAGCCCGGACCCATGGGAGCATACTCCCATGCTCTCCAGGAATTCCCGTCCCCGTCTTCCGCGGCGGACCCCGGATTCAATCGCGGGACAGGTTTCCCATGTTCTCTTTTGAGAACGAGAGACTCCGAGGAACAATCCTATGGGACGAACCCCGGATTCTATTGGGAATGGGTTCCCATGCCCTCTCGACATATATAGCAGAAACCTTCATACCTCGGAATGACACAAACCTTTATTTCAAAGTAGAAAAAAAATAATAATTTGCACAAAAAGTTTGGGGGGTGGCGACCAAAAGCGGGGGGGTCCGCGCACCCCCCGGTAGATATTTATACTTGTGGGTCGGTCCCGAAGATGACGGACCACGCCCATGTTCATGGGAATTTTTTCTCATTATGTCATGGCGAATCCCGTCGGAAATTCCCCTGCTCACGAAAAAACTAATACCTAAAAAAGTAATTGTGATACAAAAGAACTTTGGTAATAAAAGTGGTGAGGAATCAAATTCTCCATCTGCTCAGTTCAGTCCGCTACACATATAAATAATTCTTCAAATCTTATTGAATGAAACGTCTTTTATTCAATAATGTAAAAGATAAAATAATAAATTCAATTCAAATGGTTTGGAAAGGTGCGCCCTTGCATTTGAATTTTAGAAATAAAAACCTTTCGCAAATGGCATCAGTAACAAAAATGTTCACGCATTTTTAGAAACTCCGAAAAGTGAAATATTTTCCTGAGAAAATATTCCCACGAAAAGGCTTTTCCCCGAGCGGCGGGTCCCGTACTCAAATATATTTTCACTTTTATGTTATATTTTTTTTTCCAAAACTGGAAACAAAATTCCGTCATGACAGTTGTTCATCGTTTATAAAGCTCTATATTTGCGTATCAAAAGAACAGTATTTTAGTTATATATTATCATACTTCTTCACTTATGCGTACATCAATATTGCGGCTCTTCGCGCATGCATAGTTCTTCCCAAAAACATGCGCATTATATCTGGAATTAAAGACAATGTTTTTCTCTTTACAATGATGTAAAAATTATAAAAATCGGACTTGCGGTTCAAAAGTTATGAAGTGCGAAAATTATACCTTTTGGCGCGGCGCTTTGCGCATGCAGAGTTCTTCCCGAAAACATGCGCATTATACATGGAATTGAAGACAATGTTTTTCTCTTTACAATGATGTAAAAATTATAAAAATCGGACTTGCGGTTCACAAGTTATAAAGCCCGTAATGATGGTATATGCTAAGAGCGCCACTTATTCAAAGCCGAATATCACCTTCTGCGCGACACCTGGCGCATCAAAAGTTATTGCCGAAAATACACGTATTTTATATGGAATTGAAGACAATTCTTTTATCTATATACTGATAAAAAAATTATGAAAATATCCCAAGTAGTTTCTTAGAAATAGAGCGCCGAGGCATGTTGGGGTAAATGCGCCACATGTATCAAAATTCAAAAGTGCGAAAGTCGGCTATCTCTGTGCGATTGCTGTATTTTCAGTTATGTTAGCGCAATTGCGATTTTTATATGGGAATAAAGGCCATTCTTTCCTCTTTATTTTGGTATAAAAAAAATGAAAACAACCAATTGGTTCATATGATACGAAGTGCGAGAGAAAGGTAGCTTATCGCAATATCTTCCCGTAATTAGAAGCTATCTGCCCATGTGGCGAGATGCGAGACAGATAAGCATAGGCTATCTGCCCATGTGGCGGGATGCGAGACAGATAAGCCTGTACGGGCCTATCTCACCCCGGGGCAGTGCAGACACTTAGGTGCTAATTAGCCGCCGGGCAGTGTAGCCATCGGAGCGAAGCAGGACAAAATTGGCCTTTTGTAAAGCTAATTATCGATGCGTTACGGGTCAACAATGCACACGCAAATTGGTGTGAATTTTGCTGGACGTTCTGACCAGACACTGAAGAAAGTTTTATTCTCATTGCGGGCTGCGAGGCATAAATACAGCCATTCTCATGCAGCGAGTCGCGGAAACAATCGACTCGGGACCCGGTATGGCAGATAGCACAGTACATAGACAGACGTGAATTATTCTAAGTAAGCGATCCGGGATCCGTATACAGACACCTCGGAATCGCTTATAGCCCGCCCGGATAATTCCGGGACCCGCATGTTAAGGGTTAAGTTCAACAAGGCAACGTTGAGAATGTGAAACAACGAGTAGGTCATGCTTGTAAGAAACTGTTATGTCCCCTTGCTTCGGTTTCTTTTTAGGCTTCTTGACAGAATCAGGAAGGCCCTTTCGATTGGCTCTCAACGTCCTTGTGGCACCGATTCCCCGCTCCCACAAGTTTATGTACAGATTTGTGGGCATGCACTTTGCGAAGCCCAGACCATTGGGAACATACTCCTATGCTCTCCGGAAATTCCCGTACCCGTCTTCCGAAGCAGACCCCAGATTCAATCGTGGGACAGGTTTTCCATGTCCTCTTTTGAGAACGAGAGGCTCCAAGGAACAATCCTGTGGGACGAAGCCCGGATTCTATTGGGAATGGGTTCCCAAGCCCTCTTGACATGTATAGCAGAAACCTTGGTACGTCGTAATGACACAAACCTTAGTTTCAAAGTAAAAGAATTTAATTAATTTGTACAAAAAGGCAGCCCCCCAGCAGACATTTTTAGTTATGGGTTGGTCCCGAAGATTACGGACCATGCCCATTATCATGGGAATTTTTTTTCATTATGTCATCGTGAATTCACCTGCTCACGAAAAAAACTAATACCTTAAAAAGTAATTGCGATACAAACAAACTTTGGTAATAAAAGTGGTGAGGAATCAAATTCTCCATCTGCTCAGTTCAAATCTTATTGAATGAAACGTCTTTTATTCAATAATGTAAAAAATCAAATCATAAATTCAATTCCAATGGTTTAGAAGGGTGCGCCGGCAATATATACATATGGAATTAAAGACCATGTTTTCCTCTTTACAGTGATGTAAAAAATCATAAAAATCGAACTAGCGGTTCAAAAAATATAAAGTCCGAATTAATGATATATGCTAAGAGCGCCACTTATTCAAAGCTGAATATCACCTTCTGTGGGACACTTGGTGCATCAAAAGTTATTGGCAAAAATACACATATTTTATATGGAATTGAAGACAATTCTTTTATCTGTATATTGATAAAAAAAAAGATGAAAATATCCCAAGTAGTTTATTAGAAATAGAGCGCGCAGGATGTTTTGGTAAATGCGCCACTTGTTTCAAAGATAAAAAGTGTGAAAATCACCTATCTCGCGGCGATTGCTGTATTTTCAGTTTTGTTAGCGCAATTGCCATTCTTTCCTCTTTATTTTGGTATAAAAAAGTTTGAAAACAACCATATGATACGGAGTGCGCAAGAAAGATAGCTTATCGCAATATGTTCCTGTAATTAGGGACTATTTGACCATGTGGCGGGACGCGAGAGAGATGAGCCTGTATGAGCCTCACCCTGGGGCAATGCATACACTTAGGTGATAATTAGCCCCCAGGGAGATAAGGCGTCGGAACAAGGCCCAACAAAATTGGCCTTTTGTAAAGCTAATTATTGATGCATTTTTCTCAATAATGACAGATGATTACCTCTACGTATATTGTACATCGGAATCAATTAAGCATAAAATCGAGACAATTTACACTTGCAATTGATAATTAAAACGATCTTAATTGACCCATTTTAACACTAGCGCAATCAGTTAGACGATATTGTAAATGCTCACTGAGGCGTGACTGTAATAAGCGACAGATGGGGCCGGCTAGACAGGTACTCCGCCAAGTCTCGTTAATCAATTAATGATGATTATCACTGCTTCTAAATGAATTTATGAGGTGTATTACATCGCCAAAAAGACATGTTTATGTAATAACTGTATAATTGTCATCTCCGGAATTACCTAGTTGGATATCATTCGATATATGGGAAATTTAAGTTGGTTTATTGAAGATATCTTTGTGAAATTAACAATCAAAATGTTGCGAAATTACGTTGAATTATGTCTATCGCCGAAAATCAGATTCCTCCTGATACGTCACAGAAGTCATCCCTTCAGGGGCCACACCCCCGCAGACTTTCATTCTGGTCGTCGGGGCTAAATAAGGTTTTTTTTTAAAAAGCCGTATTTAGGTAATTTATGGACAGATTTCAGAAATTTAAAATCGAGCAACTGTCAAATTGACATCCCATTTTAATGAATCCGATTTTGACCAAATGTCATATCATCTATCCTTTAAGGGCCTACCAGGGATCTGAGATTCTCGGAGATCAATTTCATCTTTATTATATTCCTGTACCTTTAATGTACTGGTAGGCTCTTAAACAAACTTTATAACTTTCATTTATCTGAGAATTCCTCATTAATATGCCATAAAAAAACTTTTTGTATATTAATGTATATAAATATGTTATTCATCTCACTTTTTGCCTTTGTTGTTTGTGTCTAGTCAAAGTAAATTTCACATTTTTAGCTCATCAGGCCTGAAAGGGTGTGGTGTTTGTCCCTTGTCTGTCGTCCGTGGTCCTTATACTTTTCATATTTTCGACTTTTCCTCCAGAACTGCCGTACCCTCAAAGAGAAAATATTTTGGGATGTACTTTGCATCTAGGGGATCTTAATTTGTAAATTTGGTTCTGATCCCACCTCATATATGTCGGGCAGATTCCCAAAAACCTTTAAATGTCTTCTTCTCTGAAACCAGTTGGCATATGAAGCTGAAATTTTCAGAATAACATCTTTATTTCATAGATTCAAGTCTGTTCATTTGGACTTGTCCCTGTTTACACTTACGTTGCGTATTTCTATTTTTCCCATTTTAGCCCCTGTGGCGGAATTTGCAGACCCTCCAGGTTGCAGCAGTATTTTGGCTTAGGCACTAATTAGCTCTGCTGGCGGAATTTCCAGGCGGCGATTCCGGTACCGTTTTTCGAAATATATCACATCCACATTGCAAATACGGACTACGGTATATATATATACGGGCGTTCAATACAAATTCAAGTCGCGGCACCCGTACACAAATGGTTAATTCATACCCACGACTCCAAGTATCTGAATGGATGTCTTACCGGGAAGCAGACATTTGTTATTACAGTAAAAAGATAAAGCCATTGGTAAAACCACATGCAAGGATAGTTCAGTCATAGACTATGTTATAACATCAGCAATGTTACTACCCTATGTTAAAAATGTTGAAGTTCAAGAATTCTCACCTCTCCTTTCTGATGTTCACTGTCCTGTATACTTTACTCTTCATAAACTGTCTCTTGACAGAGCCAATACGAACATAAACACCCCGGGGCCAGCAACCAAAGTTCCGTTTGCACCAAAACCAAAACAGTATGACACGAAGTATGTAAGTATATTCAGTCAAGAAATCTGTGTGCAGAGAGTAAAGAAACTGACTAGTCAAGTACAGTTAGCACGCACAGGTCACTGTGACCGCGCGTTTGTCGACTCAATTTCAGTTGATATAATGCACGTGCATGCCGGCTCCTGGACGCAGCACGTGAAACCTTTAGTGTAATGCGCTTTTTCACACCCCGTCCTTTAAAATTTAATTATGCTAATAACAGAAGTAAACCCTGGTTTGGGCCTGAATGCAGAAGAATGTGCAACAAATTTCAAAAAGCTAAATCAAAGTTTAAGAAATCTAAGTTGCAAATACATAGGATCGAACTACGGCAAATTTCTAAAGAGTATAAACAGTGTATGAATAAACATATGAAATTTCATCGGAACCATATAAACAATTCATTCAGGAAAAACAAAAACATTTGCTAGGGTGTTTTGGAAAATGCTTAAATCAAATTCTGAAACAAAGCAATCAGTTGAACAAGTTGTTGAAACATTCTTTAATTATCACAAGGATTTGAATGACAACAATTGAGAAAATGATATTCCTTCTGCTAACAGCGAAGAAACTGTTGACTATGATACAGTAATGCTTAATTCTGATATCACAAAAGAGGAAATAACCTGGGCAATCAAACTGTTAAAAATTAACAAAGCTGCTGGCCTGGATTTGATTGACTTGATTGATATTTTACTCCTATTTCTAGTTAATACTTCAATTTGATATTAGCCTCTGGTAGACTACCAGAATCATGGCAAAATGGTATCATTAAACCAATTTATAAGGATAAAGGTGATCCTATGGACCCTATTTCATACCACCCTATTACTATACTAAGCTGTTTTGGTAAGTTATTCACAAGCATTATGAACATAAGATTAACTAATTTTCTGGAAGAAAATAATATCCTTAGCTTTGGTCAGGTTTATTTTTGTAAAGGTTTTTCAACAAATGACAATATTTTCCTGTTGCATATGCTCAATCAAACTCTCAAAAGGTTTAAGAAACAATTGTATTGCATTTTCATAGATTTTACTACAGCGTTTGATACCGTTTGGAGAGCCGGTCTTTGGTTTAAACTTATACAAAAGGCGATCAAAGGGAGGTTTCTCCAACCAGTCCAGGCTATGTTACAACAAATTAAAACTGCCGTTTTGGTTGATAATGTAACATCAGACTTTTTTGTGTGTGTTTCTGGCATACGATAAGGAGAAAATCTGTCCCCTATGTTATTTTCTATATTCATTAATGATCTTGATAAATATTTAACACATAAAGGCTCTACAGGGCTGAATATTAATTCAATCACAAGTGAAGATACATCTTTTTTAATTAAGTTATATGGCTTCTCTTTGCAGATGACACAGTCCTACTAAATGAAAACCCGACTGATGTACAAAATTCCTTAAATAATTTTTACGAATATTGCAAGAAATGAAACTTAATATCAATCTTTTGAAAACGAAAATTATCATATTTGGAAGTGGTCCTTCAAAAAGAACTAAATGTTAATTTATACTTGGAGTTAAATATATTGACATAGTTGATGATGTACTTACCTAGGTATTATGTTTCACAGAAAAAGACGACTAGAAAAAGCCATAAACAAACTGTCGGAAAGCGCAATAAAAGTTTTTTTCTCTCTCCTTTATGTCATTGAACTTAACAGGAACACTTAAGACAAATCCATGACTATCCTCTATAAAATCTGTCCTCGATAATTGTGGCCTTTCGTATGTTTTTGATAACCCATCAAGTTGCTCAACATCATGGCTCGTTTCAATGGTAGATATAATCTTAAAAGACCAATTCTATCGAACATGGAGGGCTGAAATCAACACAAGCTCAAAGGGGGTTTTACTACAAACTATTTAAAGAAGAACTAGCTTTTGAAGAATATCTTTACCTTTACAAATCTATTTATATGGCTCTTTTATGATTCAGAGCTAATAATCATAAACTGCCAATTGAAACGGCCGATGGCGAGCAATACCTAGAACAGAACGTGTATGTAACCTTTGTAACTCGCCCGCTGTTGGTGATGAGTTTCATTACCTATTGAGGTGTGAGGCTCTCCACCAACAGCGGATACAGCTCATAAACCAATATTTTTATTCTTGGCCAAATCTTACCAAATTTAAAAAACTAATGTCAACAAAAAATACCAATGATCTGAAAAGATTAGCAAAATTTGTAAATATCATTTTAAAGTAACCCTTAGTCTAACATTTAGCCTCTGAAATGAATTATTTAATAAAATCTATAAAAAAATTTAAAATACAATAAAATAAAAAGGAGTCTCTGAGATGTGTTCATTTTCATTTCCTTAAACTGAGCTCTGTAGTCTTGTTCTAGACTTGCCTAGGCACTTTAATTTAAGGAGTCTGGATGACAGACTAAGTAACCCTCATTAGCACAGTTTATACTACAGTTGGGTGGTTTTACCGCTATATCGGAAAACTGTGGTTTTTCAATGAGGTGGTGGCGGCGGGATAGCGCAGTGGTTAGCTCGTTCGGCTTCGGATCAAGAGGTCCAGGGTTCGTATCTCGCCAGGGGCACAGCAACTTTGTCAGAAACAGAGAACTGTTCTACACGCAGTAAGGTTTGGGTGCAATGCTACACTGCATTTTAGCGCAGTACCACCCATGGTCCGCAAGTTCAAGCCGCTGCTCGCAGGTTACACCGCAATGCATAGCCACATGGCGTTTCTCCCTGCCCTAATACTAGCAGCCGGATATAAGTGAAATACTCTTGAAAGCGGCGTTAAACCCCAACTCACCTCACCTCACCTCAATGAAGTGGAACGTACCACGGTATGTTGTAGAAACCTGCAGAAAAAGAGAGAGAGAGAGAGAGACTCCTTAACTATGTTATCCTATTACATAACATTACACTTCTCTCCACTGCTCACTGCTGTAGAGAACAGAGAATGAAACCTCATCCTCCAACCAGCCCAAGTGAAATTGCAAAAAATAAAATAAGTTCTATCTTGCTTAAAGGATAGATGAAATGCATTTTTCTCAAGAATGACAGATGATTACCTCTACGTATATTGTATATCGGAATCAATTGAGCATAAAATCGAGACAATATACACTTGCAATTGATAATTAAGACGATTTTAATTCACCCATTTTAACACTATCGCAATTTGTTCGGCGAAACCTTTTGAAAATGCTCACTGAGGCGTGACTGTGATAAGCGATAGACGGGGCGGCTAGATAGCTTCTCCGCCGATGTCTCGTTAATTAATTAATGATAATTATCACTGCCGCTAAATGAATTTATGAGGTGTATTACATCGCCAAAAAGACATGTTTATGTAATAATTGTGTAATTGTCATCTGCGGAATTACCTAGTTGGATATCT
The DNA here is from genome assembly GCA_936450465.1 of Gibbula magus. Classification (NCBI taxonomy): domain Eukaryota; kingdom Metazoa; phylum Mollusca; class Gastropoda; order Trochida; family Trochidae; genus Gibbula; species Gibbula magus. The sequence continues at coordinate 36,608,817 of OW388296.1, forward strand.
AAACATTCGATATATGGGAAATTTAAGTTGGTTTATTGAAGATATCTTTGTGAAATTAACAATCAAAATGTTGCGAAATTACGTTGAATTGTGACTATCGCTGAAAATCAAATTCCTCCACATACGTCACAGAAGTCATCCCTTCACGGGTCACACCCCCGCAGACTTTCATTCTAGTCGCCGGGGCTAAATCAGGCGTTTTTTTAAAAAGCCGTATATAAGTAATTTATGGACCGATTTCAGAAATTTAAAATCGAGCAATTGTCAAATTGACATTCCATTTTAATGAATCCGATTTGGACCATACGTCATTTCATCCATCCTTTAATTTCTACGATACAAATATAATGAAAGTTACGTTAGAAAGCTCTCGAAAACACCTTCATTCAAATATTAACACTTCTTATATGTTATGGCTGAGTTAATTTCAGCAAAATGGTAAACCATTAAAAAAAATTCACTTATAACTTTCTTATTTTTCATCCAAAAGACTTGAAATTCGAATCTCTTGATATTCACTAAACATAGATGATATCCTCAAAGTAGAATGTTCTAGGGTCATTGGTTTCTGAGATGAAAAATATACATTTAAATGGACCCCTGTCAAAATTAAAGTATTAAAATTTAAATAATGAAATTTACAAATCATAATCTCCATCTTTAAAGGGAAAGTTCTATCACCGATCTATCGGCAGCATCCGCCATATTGGATTTTTGACATTTCTTGAAATGAAAACACGCTATATTTAACCCAATTTTAATTTTTTGTAATAATAAAACATATACACTGATAGAACATTCACATAGTAACAAATGACGTATCATAAAACTAATAAACACTATGCTGTTAGGCCGTAGCGAAGTTTTCCCACTCTCAGTGCCGATGAATGGCTTCAATTCTCATTGTTTTTATTTTTCAACAAATGTACGCTTGTCTTTATCAAGTTGTGAAATGTAAAGTCATCAAAGTATTAACTTCATTAATTTATTTCAGTTTGACAATGTTTTAATCGTGTATTAATAACATATGTGTAAACAGGAATATCCTCTGGAATTTCGTTTCCACAAAAAATACCCCGATAGAACCCTCCTTTTAAAAGTAAACACTGCCTAGGTTTCTGGATATCTCCTATTTCTGGTTCATGAGAAGAAGTCGTTTTGAGCTTTTAGGGTGAACCCCCTGCAAAGTTCATATTTCATAATTTATCTCAACCAAATTTACAAACTTGTATCTCTATCCTACAAAGATGCTAATGACAAAATTTCACATTCCTATATCAAGCGCTTTCGGAGAAGAAGTCGTTTAAAGGTTTTACTTTCAACGTCTCTGGCAGCCATATTTGTGGGCGCTGGAATTCGTGATGAACAAACTTTGACCCCCTAGGTAATGGGTACCCACCCACCAAATACATCTTTGGGGGTGTAGCTGTTCTGGAGGAGAAGTCGAAAGAGTGAAAAGTTTATGGACAACGGACGCCGGCCCTTGCCATAAGCCCATCTGGCCTTTACAGGCCTGATGAGCTAATAAAAAGACATCTGGAACAATTCTACCTGTATATTATACTTAACCTGGTCCTATTCATTTGAAGCACAGTATATCGTGGTAAATACTGTGGTACTTGAAAAAATAAATAAGTATATACAGCGGTACTGAAATTTTCGTACCACACCCTAGTTTATACAGTAACTAGTTTTATAATTGTGCTCGATATGTTATTGCATTTACACACTTTATGTAATTACTGTTTCCTTTGTCCATCTTGGAAACTTTGTATTTGTTTTGAAACGTTTTGGTTGAAGCTCATGTACCACTGTTGGTGGTGATTTTGAGTAATAAAGAATTTGAAAAGAATTTGTGATTTAAAAAATCCCGAAACCAAATGGATGGACATGAGGGGTATCAACCCCAAGTGTTTTTCTTGAGGGTAAGGTTTTTTTTAACCCCCGGAAGAAACTCAACGGGGTTATTGTCGTGGCACAGCCCGTCTTTCTGTCTGTCCATCTGTCCATCTGTCCCAAAAACAGTATCAGATTATTTTCAGGGTTATGGCCCTTGACTAAAAGCACTCAGTTTTCCGATTTCAGACTGACAGTACCTGTGTTCTGAATTCAACTCTTCCCACAGATATGTCTTGGAAATTTCTTTTTATTTCTTTTGTTTTATGTATTTTTAGCTCATCTAGCATGGCATGGTGTCAGGCATCTGTCCGTCCGTCCTTCCATCTGTCAACTTTTCACATTTTCTTCTTCTTCTCCAGAACTACTTGGTCTAGGAAGTTGAAATTTGGAGTACAGACTCATTGGCTAATGGGGATTCTAAATTGTAGATTTTGTGACCTTGTGACCCTATTTGGTTACGACTTTAAAAACCTATTTTCATCTTCTTCTCCAGTTCCAAAAGGTCTAGAGAGCTCAGAAGTTGTGTGCAGACTCATTGGCTAATGGGGATTCTAAATTGTAGATTTTGTGATCCTGCAACCGCAAATATAGGTCACCTGAATGTCTATTTTCATCTTGAGATTTTATGTGCTCTTCAAAGGGAGGTAATTTAAAGGAAACAACAGTGATGAATTAAATTTTCAAGTGTGTATTTATTTGTAGGGGATTTTATCTCTGGCCTCAAAGATAGGTCAGAGGGGTAAGGACCTTCAAGGCACACCGCGTCCAGGATAAATATGAGATCAGAAAAACGTGTCTGGTAACGAGTCACAGACCCCCAATTTCAGACAATTGAAGTAATTAGTAATAAAACTACTGCATTTAGACAGTGACAAGTTGACCAGCATAAGCAGATAAAAGTGATCTCATTTTTATCCTTGAAACAGTGTCCCATACAGACCAATTTCATCTTCTCCATTTAAAGTTCTTCCTATTTGTTGTACGTCTCACCTAGAAGTTGACATATTGAGTTATTTAATGTATATAACGCCTGGTGAGCTACAAAGCCAGTGGCTCTATTTTCATTTCTTGAAGTATGTTGTTACATGGATGGATGCAGAATATGATCATGTTATGTATAATAAACATCATAGGAACATGTGTTGATACGCATAGTACAGAATAATACAATAATGTACACTATTCAGGTTATTAACATCTTGCTGTTGAGCCTAAGGGTACATAACAGGGATGCAGATTAAATTTTTTGCCAGTCTGACATTTCATATTTGATCCCAAAAAACGAACCCGGAAGTAAACTTGAGAAAGTATGAGAAAGTATTACTATTTGTTGGTTCTTCATTGCATACTATTAAACATAACATGATAGCAATTAACTATAACTATTAATTTATCAATAACATGCATAAAATGGTTCATAATTTAAAATCAACGTTTACCAACTACGATTTACCGACAGTGCTAGTTTGAGCGAGTTTACACAAGCAAGTTTACAAGCGAATTTGCGTCAAGATAGACAAAAAATTTCAAATAATTTAATTACACATAATTGCATGTAGTTCATCAAAAGTTCAAATCATGGACCAAATAATTTGTAGCTTCTATACATACTATATAACATTATGTCTTTGAAACTTAAAATTGTGTTACCTTCAACTTATCTCTGTTGAATAGGTTTCTTACCTTTCATTAATTACCCTTACATTTTTACTGGTTTTTTTGAGGATAAGGAACCCGGGGGTTCTTGTGCTCTCAGTGTACTCTTGTTCAGCTTGTGAACTTGCACGTTAAGCTTGTCAGTGTAAGAACCGTTCACTGGAATTTCTTCATATATCTTACATAGCTTCTCCTAGGGAAGACAAAGGGCTGATAAGATTTTGGTGACCTTGCCATTATTCTCAAGTTTTTCGACATGTTAAGCTTGTTAGGGGAATTGATATCACAAGAACTGTTCATGGTTTTTCATTATTATCTTAGGCTACACTCCAGTTTACAGGGCGCACATTTTGTTAACCCTTGCATTCAAGCTAGACTGTCCTCTTTAGCCCTTGGATATCAGTAGACTATCTTTTTTAACCCTTTGATCCCTTTCGACAATCTTAGGGTTAGTTTGTCTAGCGTAAGGGTTGGTAGTGCAGTGAAGTTGATAATTACTAGCCCCTGGTAAAGTGCAGTACTCCCTTATCTTACACTAATCGTTCTTTTAGGCAAGATTCAGGGCCCATTCTATTTTGATGACCTTTACATTATTTTTCAATTTTGAAGTATTAATTTGCAGGGGGATCATGTCCCCTTAGTGACAACTGCTTGTTGGTAGTAAACTGATGCAGTTGTGTTACAGGTGATATGCTTGAGGAACCAACAGCAATAATCAATGGATACACATCATACTTCAGCTTTAGTCGCAAGAAGACAGGCTATTCAGGTAGTTTATACATCTCATATTATAATTTTAAAAATTACATATGTACCTTATTCATATGTTTATATGTATAGGATATCTAACAAGCTTCCCCTTTCATATCAAGTTTATGTCCCTCGTGAAATAATTTTGCTTTGTCTCGAGTCTTTGCGAGAGACAAACCAAAATTATTTCACGAGGGACATAAACTTGATATGAAAGGGAAACGAGTTATGTATCCTATTTATTACCAATATGTATTTTATACGATTTATTGTGCTTTAAAATATATTTCTGTTGTCCCTATAAAGGAACGGAACAGCGGAGTAATATCAACTCTGTCACAGCATATATAAGTTCATACTATTGCAACGTTAAATATTTTCGCTTTTAAAATCAAACCGTTCTATAATCCGTGATGGCGAAACCAGTTGCACTAGTCATGCAGAAGGAAGCCTACGTAATATAACATCTCCCTGCTCGAGGAAATGAGATGAGAGTTATCCGTCCTTTGAATGACGTCATGTCATGGCGGCCGCCGTCTTAGGAATGTGTAAACAAGCTAAAACAACCTCATTAAATGTAAGTTTTAGATGAACATCGCCGTTGAAATGGCTTACCTTTCGGTTATTTGTGCCTTGTGAGTAAACATTCACTGTGCACCGTTACAAACACGTTATTTTCACCGAGAAAATGTCAATGTGCAATGTCATTTCCAACGGTAAGATTTAGAGCAAAAACTCTTGCTGCATTCTAAAGTTTGTGCTTATTAGCTCTGTTTTAGTCATGGTGTGTTTGTTAATTATTCATTAAAATCAATCATTGTGGTGACTACAAGTTCTTGAATTAACTGAACAATGAGATAAATATTGATTATAAGTGTTGTCGTAAAAAACTTGTAATTTCATGAATGAATTCACGTTCGTTTTATGAATGAATAAAGTAATCAATACAGTGTCGAAGTTCATCATTAGCCAATCAAATTACTTGAAGGTGTTTTGACACATATGTGTCATAACTGTTATGAGACCCCTTTACGAAGTACCACGTGAGTAATAAATATACAATATCAAAATGTTAATATTAAGGTATTACTTTGTTTGCCTTTAGGACTCTTAGGTGTTCAGGTACAGGATAAGTAGGAAGTAGTATTGTTAAATTTTTAGCTCATCAGGCCTGAAAGGCCCGATGGGCTTATCGCATGGGATGGCGTCCGTCCATCCGTCCGTCCGTCCGTAAACTTTTAACTTTTTCGACTTCTTCTCCAGAACCAATAACTCTAGAGAGCTGAAATTTTATGTACAGACTCCTTGGCCAACGGGGATTCTAAATTGTAGATTTGGTGACCCTGTGACCCCAAATAAGGGCCCCAGGGGTCATAACCTTAAAAGCTATTTTCATCTTCTTCTCCAGAACCAATGACTCCAGAGAGCTAGAATTTTATGTACAGACACCTTGGCCAATGGGGATTCTAAATTGTAGATTTGGTGACCCTGTGACCCCAAATAAGGGCCACAGGGGTCATAACCTAAAAAGCTATTTTCATCTTCTTCTCCAGAACCAATGACTCCAGAGAGCTGAAATTATATGTACAGACTCCTTGGCCAATGGGGATTCTAAATTGTAGATTTGGTGAAGCTGTGGCCCCAAATAAGGACCTCACAGGCCATTACCTAAAATCCTGTTTTCATCTTTTTCTCCGGAACAAAAAGATCTAGAAGGCTGTAATATTGTATGTAAACTCTTTAGCCAATGGGCATTCAAACATGTAAATTTGGTGACCCTGTGACCCCAAATATGGGCCACAGCCTAAAAAAAACCTTTGAAAATAAATTTTGAACTGATATTTTATGACACTTCAATCACAATGATTTGAAATATATGTCGACTTGAGATAACAATCTACATTGTGGACATGTTTGTCAAATTGATGTAATCAATGTGAAATGAGAACTATTTAATAGCCTATGAACTGAAAATTGTGACAAGTCATAAAGGACTAAATTGAAGAGGAGTTAAGAATTCTTTTATTTTACATGAGATATGTGAACTGCATATGACTGGTGATGAAATGATAAGATAAGATTATTTTCATTTTTTCCTCCAGAACGAAAAGACCTAGAAGGTTGTCATGTTGTGTAATGAGTCTTTAGCCAATGGAGATTCTAAATTGTAGATTTGGTGAAGCTGTGGCCCCAAATAAGGACCTCACAGGCCATTACCTAAAATCCTGTTTTCATCTTTTTCTCCGGAACAAAAAGATCTAGAAGGCTGTAATATTGTATGTAAACTCTTTAGCCAATGGGCATTCAAACATGTAAATTTGGTGACCCTGTGACCCCAAATATGGGCCACAGCCTAAAAAAAACCTTTGAAAATAAATTTTGAACTGATATTTTATGACACTTCAATCACAATGATTTGAAATATATGTCGACTTGAGATAACAATCTACATTGTGGACATGTTTGTCAAATTGATGTAATCAATGTGAAATGAGAACTATTTAATAGCCTATGAACTGAAAATTGTGACAAGTCATAAAGGACTAAATTGAAGAGGAGTTAAGAATTCTTTTATTTTACATGAGATATGTGAACTGCATATGACTGGTGATGAAATGATAAGATAAGATTATTTTCATTTTTTCCTCCAGAACGAAAAGACCTAGAAGGTTGTCATGTTGTGTAATGAGTCTTTAGCCAATGGAGATTCTAAATTGTAGATTTGGTGAAGCTGTGGCCCCAAATAAGGACCTCACAGGCCATTACCTAAAATCCTGTTTTCATCTTTTTCTCCGGAACAAAAAGATCTAGAAGGCTGTAATATTGTATGTAAACTCTTTAGCCAATGGGCATTCAAACATGTAAATTTGGTGACCCTGTGACCCCAAATATGGGCCACAGCCTAAAAAAAACCTTTGAAAATAAATTTTGAACTGATATTTTATGACACTTCAATCACAATGATTTGAAATATATGTCGACTTGAGATAACAATCTACATTGTGGACATGTTTGTCAAATTGATGTAATCAATGTGAAATGAGAACTAATGAATAGCCTATGAACTTAAAATTGTGACAAGGCATAAAGGACTAAATTGAAGAGGAGTTAAGAATTCTTTTATTTTACATGAAATATGTGAACTGCATATGACTGGTGATGAAATGATAAGATAAGATTATTTTCATCTTCTTCTCCAGAATGAAAAGACCTAGAAGGCTGTCATGTTGTGTAAAGAGTCTTTAGCCAATGGAGATTCTAAATGTAGATTTGGTGACCCTATGGCCCCAAATAAGGGCCACAGGGGTCATAACCTAAAATCCTGTTTCATCTTTTTCTCCAGATGAAAAAGACCTAAAAGGCTGTAATATTGTATGCAAAATCTTTAGATAATGGGGATTCTAACTTGTAAATTTGGTGACCCTGTGACTCCCAATATGGGCCACAGCCTTAAAAACCTTTAAAAATGAATTTTGAACTGATATTTTATGGCACTTCAATCACTATTTATTTGATCCCTAATAAAATCATCATTTAGATATATGAGTCCTAACTTAGGTTTAAGAAATGCAGAATTGTAAAAAAAAAGTAACTTTGCAGTTAATCTTAATCAGCAGGAATGTGAAATATATGTCGACTTTAGATAACAATCTACATTGTGGACATGTTTGTCAAATTGATGTAATCAATGTGAAATGAGAACTATTGAATAGCCTATGAACTGAAAATTGTGACAAGTCATAAAGGACTAAATTGAAGAGGAGTTAAGAATTCTTTTATTTTACATGAGATATGTGAACTGCATATGACTGGTTATGAAATGATAAGATAAGATTATTTTCATTTTTTCCTCCAGAACGAAAAGACCTAGAAGGTTGTCATGTTGTGTAAAGAGTCTTTAGCCAATGGAGATTCTAAATTGTAGATTTTGTGACCCAGTGGCCCGCAATAAGGGCCTCACAGGCCATTACCTAAAATCCTGTTTTCATCCAGAACAAACTAGAAGGAATATTTTGTTCAGAATGTTTAGATGTTTGGATGACAAGGCTTAGAACCGAGATTGTTTAGCCAAGGTGATTCTAAATTGTACTATGTACCATGAGATTCATCACATTGCCTGTTCTCTTGAAGCCTTATACAGTTAGATCAGTGCTGCCAGTGTTGAGTCTATTACATAATTTGGCGGTAAAACACAAAAAACACAGCTGGCTTGTAACCAGAGCCAAGGGGTCAGAATATTGCATAATCTCCTGTGTGTTGACCTTGCTGAGTGCTCTCTCTCAATTTCAAGAATAAGATTTGTCAGGGTTAGGGATTATACATTATTTTGAGACAACATGTTTCTGTCTTCATCATCAAACAAAATAAACTCTGATGAGCTACAGAGCCCATGGCTCTATTTTTGAAAAATACTGTGAAAGGTCAAGGTCACAGCGAGGTCATATATACTTTATTCATAAGATTTATAAATGGTTGCATTTGTTAAATTTCCGGGAATCATTGTTATTCAACACCTGCAAATTTAGTTTAAAACCGACGGTGTTAGCTGGATTTATACGGTACGTAGACTAGAAATCTACTGGTTTCAATACCATTCTTAGTCAGGTCAAAAAGTACAGTTTAACCAAAAGAAAATTGCTACAAAAAGTTTTTCAACTAATTCTGGTAAGGTTTAATGTACTTCATAACATACTAAAAGTTTACCAAAGTTAGACCCCCGGAAAAGTGTTTTTCAAGATGGAGTCCAAGATGGCCACCGAAACCTCTTAGTGATCATAACTCTTGGTGTTTATTACACACATGTGAGTGAGAACTCGTCAAGATATTTTTTTATAATTCAACTTGGGTCTAGGACAAAAGCCACCCGGACTTAACCCACCCGGACAAAAGCCACCCGGACAAAAACCACTCAAATTTTAACTTAGTGATGTATTTGCTACTTACACAAGTCGAGTTTCATTATATTAAACAGTAACATAAGCACTATCTTTATTGGTATGCATTTAGCACTAGAAATATCTATGTGCCCACCAAAACCGTATCAGCTCAAATTCAAATTCAAAGTCTGCATGATGTTGTGAGTTACACTCAGCATTTCTCATATTTATGTCCAACGAATTCCGAGCCTTAACAGTAGATGGGAGAAATGAGTTATTAAAATAGGAAGAACGCCCTGAAGCGCATCGTATTTTATTGGAATTTCTTAAATTATAGCTGTTTACAATTGAAACATTTGGTGGTACCAACATTGAGAGATATTGTGGAGTTAATTCATTAATCATTTTATAGAACTATCATGGGCTAGCTATTACCCAAATTATACTAAAACTATCTTCATAGAAATAAGGAAACTCAATTACACATTCACAGATATTATCCAAGATATATTAGCAGTTCAGAACATATATACAAGTTAATTCATTAGATGAATTACTTCATTATTCAAATATTTCACATCGCAGACTCAAAATACATGTCACAATACATATACATTAATCCAAAGACATATTACTTCAATATTTAGTTTGGGAAAATTACACATTCTGAAAACATGCAAACATCAGCAAACATGTGGAGCTTTAGGCCTTCTTATTTGTAAATATAAGGCACTTGGGGGAAGGCAATCCACAACTTATGCAAAATTATATGATACAATGGTGTGGTCAGTTCTAAGCTATGGGGCATTTTTCTGGGGTCATCGGGAGGTTTCTGTTGTAAATGCTGTACACCATTTTTCTTGAGGTTGGGTTAATATGCTCCAAATGTTGCTATTAATGGAGACATGGGATGGATTCCTCCAATTGTTAGACAATGGATGTGTATTTTTAGACAAAATTGTCGTTTTATTAGGATGCCTTTTAGACTAAATAAGTGTGTTTTTATGTGGTCGGAGAGATGAACGAGTGGATGAGTGAAAAATTGGAATTATCGAGTGAGGTCTAAGATGAAAGAATGGAAAATGAATGTGGAAGCTGATGTGAGTGTTAAACGTGTCTGTTAGCCGGAGCGAGATATCTGTATGCAGAAGTGTGTTAGTGGATGGAGTGAATCATTATGTCAGCCTTGCGGTAGAACGGGAGGTTATAAACTAAGAACGTATTGAATGTTTAAGGATGTGTATTGTTGTGAAAGTTACGTGAGTATGAGTATGCCCCGTTCATACCGCTCTGCCCTTTCCAATTCTTTTTCAGAAGGGATCCTCCTTGGGGTACATATAGCATAAAAATCCTATTTTTTGAGTTATGACAGTTAGAATTTAATATTTTTAATAAAATAACCGTAAAAATAATAAATTACTAAAAAATAAACATTTGGACCACCCTAAGTGGGCCCCTACCCTGGCGGTTGCTAGTGACGCCAAGGGCAGATAACTCTAACTCACCACTTATAAATCTGTCATTCGAGAGAGAAGACGTGTTTCAGAATTTGTTCAGTGTCGCAGATTTTCTTAAGAAATGGACCAAGATCTCAATACTGTAGGAGTGGTAACCTTTTCTTATATTGTCTCGGCAGAGTTTCTCCATTGATTGTTGCATTCTTTACCTCGTAATTACGTTTTTTACCTTGTCTACGTGGTCAGTTTGACTACGTGGCGGGAAAAAACGACCATCATGGCGGCCCTTTTGTATTTTTCGTTTCTCTTTCCCCAGAGTTCGAAAGTGTTCTTGGGTCGTTTATGTTGGTGTACGATAGGTTTATGTAGGATGCACGGCAGTTTCCATCCCTTTCTGGTCAGTTTAGCTTTCCGATCGGGATTGGCACTTAGTTGTTTTTTCATGTCAGCCATGTTTGTTTACATGTTTTTCATTCAGGCATCAGGTACGTATCAATGGCTTGCATTTATTATTATCACTATGCAGGACTAATATAACTACCTCTGCCGGGGGTCTTTTGCATTTGTTATGTTTACATATGCACTTTCCTACCCCAACCCCCATTGGCCTCACACTCTGACTGTTGGATTTTCAGTCCTTCACTCAGTGTTCGGGGTGTAGCGTTAAACTACCTCCTGCTGACAAACACGACAAGTGTCTCAAGTGTCTAGCAGAGGATGGGCATGACGACAGCAGATGTAATGTCTGCCTTGACTTCACCCCCAAGACCAGGAAGTCCAGACACCAGGACTTCCAGTACTTCTTCAAGTTGATAAAGGAGGGTACCGATGTTGCTGCAGTCAATCCCCCCTCTAAAGTTAAGAGGAAGTCGGGCAAGGGTAAGGGCTCTGGTAAGGCCCGTCCCTCAGATAAAGCTCTCTCCTCTCCTCCTCCTACACTCGTTAGAGAATCAGAGGAGGAGACTGAGTTGCAGCCCCCTGTCTTAGAAAGACAGGTTCCCTTCCCTTCTGCACCTTTTGATTTAAATCAATTTTCACAATTATTACATGAGCAAATGAAGGGAATGCTGGCTGAGGCGGTCTCGGGGCTCCGTAAGGAGTTCCAGGCCCCGAGGTTGGCAGACCCGGATGCACCAGCGCAGCCCGGAGTCCCTAGTGGCTCCGACCTTGCTATGCCGTCAGCCCCCAAGCTCCAGGCTACCGAGCTCGCTCGGAGCCTTCGGAGCCAATCCAGGGTGCGAAGCGCCAGGGTGCCGTCGGCTACGCCGAGCAACCCTTAAGCCTCTCGGCGCCAGGAGACCCGAGCCACGGAGCCGGGCTCCGAGCCTGGGTCCACGGGACCGGGTTCAGGGGTGGTCACGAAAGTCGTGGGGCAGACTGTGCTGACGCCCATTGTTCGCATCAGGTCTTCCTCTCCCAACGATTCAGTCGTCGATCCCTCTTTGGAGGTCTCCAACGTCTTGGATGGGGGGGATGGGGAAGACATCGACGACCTCATGGAGGTCGATGTTGATGCGGATGATGTGGTGGACGCTAGGGATGTCCCCCTAACACCGACTTTCGCACTGAGGCAGATGCGCGATAGAATCGCTATTGCTCTGCCTCAGGTGGTGATACCGCCCCCGGCCCCGATCTCTAGTGGATTTCGCCTTCCGGGGGATACTTTCTCCGCCCCGAAGGCACCACAGGTGCAGCTTAGCCTGCTCCCTTCCCTCGAGGCTGAGAGCATTAATCCTCAACTGGTCGGCACCAGGGTACGGGTTGATTGCCCGGACCTGGTGAAGAGGTACCAGATCGGTGAGGAGGGTTTGTTCGATGTCCCGAGGGTCGGTGAGTACGTGCTTGCCCTCACCTCCCTTGCTGGGTCTGGGACCCAATCCCTTCTGGGGAAGCAAGGCCGCCGTGTACCTCCCTTCACCCAGCAGGACTCACACTTGCGCTCGGCGTTTAGGTCCTTCGAGGACTCTTTCCGCAACGCGGCGCAGCAAGTGCGAGTGTCCTTGCATGGGGCCTATCTCTCGGCGCTTCAGTCGGAGATAGTAGGGAGGTTGGGAGACCCCGAGTCCGACCCGGTGGTTCTCCTTTCACAATCGGTGGGGGTCGGGACCCATTTGGCTCGTGACGCTCTGCGTAGCGCATCTAGCCAGATGATGGTCGCCGTTATGGGTATGAGGCGTCTCTGGCTGTCGACTGTGTCGGCGGGTCAGGACACTCATGCGCGGCTCCTGGCTCTGCCTTTCCGGTTGGGGGACTCCCTCTTCCCGGGGGCACAGCAGGTGCTCAAGGACGCTGTGGAGGTGGCGACGGTTTGCAAGGACACTGAGCTACTTACAAAACCGCCACCTACCAAAAAGAGCAAGCGTCCTTTCCCCAAGGTTTCGCAGACTCCGTCGGCGGGAGAGGCTCCGGAGTGGATCAAACCGCTCCACTACCAGGGCCAGAAACCAAGGGGCGGCAAGCAGGCACGTGGGGGAGAGCTTTCCAACAAGCCTTTTCGGGGTGGCCGGAAACCCAATCAGGGTTCCTAACCCCTCCGGTGCCCGAGGTGTCTCCCAAAATTCCGGCAGCCCGAGAGCTGCCGGAGACGGGGGTTCACTGCCTGCAGCCAAACATCCCAGTAGGTGGGCGTCTGTCGAGGTTCCTTCCGGGTTGGTCCAAGGTAACCGACAACCCCTGGGTCCTGTCCACGCTCAGGGACGGACACCTGCCTCGGTGGAAGGTCGAGCCACCGGTTTTCTCCGGGATACGGTACACACCGGTCCCCTCTGTGCCGGAGAAAGCCGAAATCCTCAGGTCCGAGCTGCGAGCTTTGCTCCAGAAGTCGGCCATAGAGGTGGTCCCCCCAGGTCAGGAGCAGAGTGGATATTATTCCACCTACTTCATTGTTACCAAGAAAGACGGTGGGTTCAGACCGATCCTCAACCTCAAGTATCTCAACCTGAAGATAGAGGTTCCATCGTTCAAGATGGAGACTTTGAGGTCGGTCATAGCTCCCGTAGAGACAAACGAGTGGCTTTCCTCGATAGACCTCAAGGACGCATATCTCCACGTCCCAATGCACCCAGAGTTCAAGAAATATCTGAGGTTTGCTTTCGACGGGACGTGCTCTCAGTTCACGGTTCTACCCTTCGGCATCTCTACGGCGCCAAGGGTGTTCACGAAACTCATGTTGATTCCCGCTCAGGTCGCCAGGGCACGAGGTCGATTTTGTCACCCGTACCTGGACGATTGGTTGGTCAGGGCGCTGTCTCAGGCTCTGAACCAGGCGGCCACCATGGAGATTATCAACTTGTTGGTATCCCTGGGCTGGATAATCAACCTGAAGAAATCGGACCTGAAGCCCTCTCAGGATCAGATCTTCCTCGGGGCCAGGTTCCAGACGGATCTGAAGACGGTATCTCTCGCTCCAGACCGAGTTCTGAAGGTTCAGAGGGCCACGCTTTTGTTCCTAGAGTCCCACAGTCACACTGCTCGCAGATGGCTCCAGTGGACTTGGTTTACAGAGCTCGACTTCGGATGAGACCAGTTCAGCAGGCTCTAGCCAGTCTGTGGTCTCATTCCGAGAGTTACGAGAAGCAGCTCGAGACTCTGGGGTGGCTCTCGCCGCATCTTTTATGGTGGACCAGTTCAGAGAACCTCGCGAGGGGTATCTCTCTGGTGACGCCAGTGCCCTCGTGCACAGTCCAAACAGACGCTTCGCTCTCGGGCTGGGGAGGGGTCTTAGGGCCCCACTCGGCGTCGGGGCTTTGGTCCCAGGCCGAGGCCAGCCTGCACATCAACGTGTTAGAGCTGAAGGCAGTCAGGCTGGTGTTCGAACGGTTTCAACAGAGGCTTCGTCATCAAGTGGTTCGTCTAGAAATGGACAACCAGACAGCCATGTCGTACATCCTGAAGCAAGGCGGGACAGTGTCCCCAGTACTTCTTCAGGAGTCATGGGAGTTCCTCCTGTGGTGCGACAAGTTCGACATCACAGTCCTACCGGTTTATCTCCCGGGGGTGGACAATGTGAGGGCAGACGCGCTATCGCGCAGAATCCTTGCCCCACACGAATGGATGCTCGACCCGGAGATATTCGCAGCTATCTCCCGGTTGTTCGGGTCATTCCAGGTGGATCTGTTTGCGTCAGAGATGAACAATCAGACCCCAGTGTATTGCTCCCGGCTGCCAGACCCAAGGGCGGTGGCTGCGGACGCATTCGCGCTAGAATGGACCGGCAGAGTACTGTGGGCCTTCCCACCAGTGCCTCTGATATCCAAGGTCCTGTCACAGCTAGCGGTTCAGCCAGCTCGTCTGCTGGTGCTGCTCACGCCGCTGTGGATAGCGCAGTCCTGGTTTCCACTGGTACTCAGGTTTCTGGTTTCGCCACCTGTGCTGTTACCGTGTCGACCAGGACTGCTGGCTCAGGAGGGCAAGCCACACCCCAAACCAGAGGTTCAATGGGTGGCTTGGCCTCTATCCGGAATCGCCTCCAAGAGGACGGTATTCCTGCACGAGTTGCAGACACAATACTGGCTTCAAGGAGGGATTCGACAAACGTTCAGTCGGGGATAGATGGGCCTGTTATGCGCGCTGGTGTAGAGGTAGAGGGCTGCCAGATCCCTTTTCTACGTCTCTAGTAGCGGTTCTGGAATTCCCTCAATCCAGACTAGATGCTGGCTTAGCCGCATCGACAGTCAGGGGATATTCCACAGCCATCTCTGCTTTTCACATACCGGTGGATGGTGCCCTCCTAGGTGCCCATCCCCTGGTCCAGCGCTTCTTAGAAGGTGTGGACAGAATCCGACCTCCTGTGAGGCGGATCAGCCCTTCATGGGACCTATCCATAGTACTAGATTGGCTGTCAGGACCCAAGTTTGGGGACCTGGCAAGCCTTTCTCTGCAGTTACTAACTTGGAAGACGGCCTTCCTTGTGGCGGTCACGTCCGGCAGGCGGGTAGGAGACATCCATGCGATGTCCTCCGATCCCGAGTTGACTGTCTTTCACAGAGACAGAGTCAGCATTAGACTGCCGGACTCCTATCGCCCGAAGGTCGATCATTCTTTTCACATTACTGCTCCTATTGAGCTACACCAGCCGGCAGCCTCGGGTTCAGTAAGTTCTCGCCCCCATATTCTGGATGTGCGCAGAACTCTTAAGAAATATCTTTCCCGTACTGCCACAGTCAGACGGGATAAGCAGCTTTTCTGTTGTTATGGCGGAGCCAGCCCAGGGGCTCCCGCCTCCAAACAGACGATATCGAGGTGGACGATATTGTGTCGGCCATTGTACTGGCTTAAATCCATAAGGGCATGAGCCCGCCTGAAGGTCTGAAGGCTCATTCGGTTAGGGCAGTAGCGACGTCAAAAGCGTTCGCTGCGGCCCTGCCCATCGAAGAGATCTGCTCCGCAGCTATCTGGAGCCGTCCGAGCACGTTCATTCGGCATTATCAGCTGGATAAGCACTCCAGAGAGCGTGCTCGGTTCGGCCAGACAGTTCTCTCCAGTGGGCAGAGTCATAACTCCTCTAGCTGAATGAGCTTTCCGAGGTTGTTTTTAACTTTGTCACTGTTGTTGGTACTAACATCACGAAGTGCACTCCCGAAAAGAGAATCAAAACCCTGCATAGGAGACAGGGGGCTGCTTCTCAGGGGTTTTAGTAGGGGTGTTTATGCCATTTTTTGTACTCCTCCCATAGTCCTTTTCCAAAAAAGCCTGTTTTTAAAGGCATTTTGGTTAGTATTTCCCTGATCCACTGGCACGTCCCATCCCTTGGAGTCGGCCTTAGGATGTTCAGGTTAGTTGCTCCTTTTTCCTTCTTTAATTTAAAGAAATTATCTGCGAGCATCTTTATTTTTTACAGTCTAGCAGACAGAATTCCACTCCCAGGACTCTTCTTTGGGAGTCTGTTTTATGCTATATGTACCCCAAGGAGGATCCCTTCTGAAAAAGAATCGAACCAACCTGCAGAGGTTGCAGATTCTTTGAAGAGGATCCTCCTTGGGGTAGGGCCACCCGCCTCCCCTTATTCTGTCTGCCTGTCAGATTTATAAGTGGTGAGTTAGAGTTATCTGCCCTGGGCGTCACTAGCAACCGCCAGGGTAGGGGCCCACTTAGGGTGGTCCAAATGTTTATTTTTTAATAATTTATTATTTTTACGGTTATTTTATTAAAAATATTAAATTCTAACTGTCATAACTCAAAAAATAGGATTTTTATGCTATATGTACCCCAAGGAGGATCCTCTTCAAAGAATCTGCAACCTCTGCAGGTTGGTTCGAATTCAGATCAGGTACTGTTCCTCTGCATTTGGAAACCGGCAGATATACAAATAAGAATGTGAATGAGAGAGTGTGTTTTCAATGTAGTGAGCGTGTTGAGGATGAAAGACATGTACTTTTACATTGCCCTTTATATCATGATTAGCGCGAGAGTTTGTATGAAAATGTCTGTTTTAGCTATCCCAACTTCTTAAATCTTAGTGATATCGATAAATTAGTTCTACTTTTTAAACACCATGTATATTTTACCGCCAAAACCTGCTTTTATATCTTAGAAAGAAGGAAATTTATTTTATATGGATAAATTATGATATGTTATTGTATATATGTATTGTTTACATCAATATTTATTTTTGTTCTTGTTATGTATTATACTTTATAATTTAGTCTCTCATAACCCTTATAGGGTGGCTCACTTTATAGTCCGGTTGCCAAACCCCAGAATTTTGGACAACCTTCCTTTGCGGTATGTACAAAGTTTTTTTGCTGTTTCTATACCTCTGAGATGTGCTCTTCACGAATCTGAATGATGCCACTCTGTCATCATTGAGCAATCCGCAAAACCGCCATTACTGAAAATCTTGTTATCGTCAATATCTCAGTAGGTATGCATGATATCAACTTAATTTTGGTGTCTATCCCAATGTTTAGAGGGGTAATGAATCATATTAAGCCTTTTCAGTAAAGACCACAACAATAAGTTATGCTGAATATGCAAATTAAGGCCGCCATTACTGAAAATCTTGTTTTCGTCAATATCTCAGTAGGTATGCATGATGTCAACTTAATTTTGGTGTCTATCCCCATGTTTAGAGGGATAATGAATAGGATTAAGCCTTCTCAGTATAAATCACAACAATAATTTATGCTGAATATGCAAATTAAGGCTGCCATTACTGTAAGCAATGCATTGGTAAGAGGGTATGTCCATGCTGAAGACTTGTCTTGTTCAGCTAATCTGCCAATTTGGATGTACATTTTTTGACTCAATTGACTCCTCTCAACACACTTTCTCGCAATGCTATTAACAGTTGTAGATAAGCATGGTAAAGATGCACCGGGTGCCAATGCCCAGACCTTTCGCCGCACAAGGAAGGACGAGAGTGATGAACAGATAATCCCCGTCAAGAGATACTGTGTTCCTAAAAAGCCAGACCTGCCTTCAAGTGAAGTGAATCATTCTGGTTTACCGCTTTGAATAATGGGCCATCAAGAAAGGACCTTCCATTTAAAGTTCTTTAACTGTGTTGCCACAAGCACAAACCCTATCGAGTTCGGTGGCTTCAACACTAAGTTGTGTAGAGAGCAAGAGTGTGAAACCAGCGACCAAGGCCGTGTATCTGCCATTGATTGACCAGTATGAATCAAGCCCACCCGGACTCCATGCTCACAGCCATGACAGATACTCAACGTCAAACGAAGGAACGTGGACTGGACATTACTGTTTTTGCAAATGATCAGCAGCTCTACAGAGTTGTAGTCAATGTGAAATAGGTTTACCAAATGATATTCTCGGAATTCATACCAAACCTTGGGGGCATGCACATGCTCATGAGTTTAATTGGCTCTGTTGCCGTATTGATGACAGACAGTGAACTTGAGGATATCATGAAATCGTATGTTAGAGGTAGGGCACACATGATGCTGGGGAAGAAAGTTCCACAGAACTTTAGAGCCCTTTGGCTAATGACAAGAGATGCTCGGATCACCTAAAATATTCTCTTTAACAAGCATAACAACTGGCCACTTGTTTCAGAATCTAAAAAAACCTGCCTTCAACATGATGGTCTTCATGCGGGCGGAATGAGGGCCATTCCACCTCCGGGCAGTAGGGCAAATGATGCCAAACTGGTTTGCTTTTGCTCACTTCAACAACGGGAGCTTTAGGTTGTGCTAGTACTACCTAAGGACATTGAAAGTACTTAGGCATTCGTGGGAGGTAAACACTGCATACATCAATCATCACTTCGCATGCCAAATACAGAGTCAAGATACAGGATACACTTCTGACTTGCATTGATCCTCTGGAGTCTGCTGGTCATCCTGCTGGTGTGATCATCAGTGGTCATTGGTCTAATTGCACCTGAATCATTGAACGTACATGACGCAGTTGAGATTATGAATGGTGTACTTACATCAATTAGGAGCTGACCTGACGATTTAATGCATCATTATCCAAGTTCAAATCAATTGGTTGGCCAGTAGGATCCAGAGGATCAATGCAAGTCAGAAGTTTCCCCAGGCGGGAGATGCTCCAAGGTCCTCACGTATTATAACCTGTATCTCGCATAGTTGAAGTGAGCAGAAGCAAAAGAGTGTGGCATCGTTATCTCTACTGTCCAAAAATGGAGTGGCCAGTCTTCCAACACGAAGACCAACATGATGAGGACAGGAGATCACTTCATGCGCTCAGTGTGCAAGCAACAGTTGTTTTGTCATCAACTGAATGTCTCTAAGTTCCGTGGAAATTTATTTCCCGACAGCATGTGTGCCACATCTCCAACATACGATTTCATGGTATGCTCAAGTCCACTGTCTGCCGTCAATAGAAAGGCAATACAGCTCCTGAGCATGTGCATACCCCTGAGCTTTGATATGAATTCCGAGAATATCAGTTGGTAGACCTATTTCATTCGAAGAAGTAAAACAGAAAGATTCACTTCACTTGAGGCAGGTCTGGCTTTTTAGGACCATGGTATCTAGACAGGGATATCTTTGATTATCTATCCTGTCATCTCGTCCTTCCTTATGCAGCGAAAGGGACATTGGCACCCGGTGCATCTTTACCATGCTTATCTATGCTTATCTGTGTTGAGAGGAGTCAATTCTGTAATGAAAAATGTACATCGAAATTGGCAGATAAGCTGAACAAGACAAGTCTTCAGCATGGACATACCCTCTTACCAATGCATTGCTTACAGTAATGGCGGCCTTAATTTGCATATTCAGCACAAATTATATTGTGATCTTTAAAGAAATGGCTTAATCTGATTAATTATCCCTATAAACACGAGGATAGACACCAAAATTTATTTGATATCATGCATATTTACTGAGATATTGACGAAAACAAGATTTTCAGGAATGGCTGCCTTAATTTGAATATTGTGCGGATTGCCCAATGATGACAGAGTGGCATCATTCAAATTCTTTAAGCGCACATCTCAAAGATATAGAAACAGCAAAACAACTTTGTACATACTGCAATGCACACTTATCGGTCCCTGCCACCGGACTATTAATGTTCAATTTTATATGTATATGATGAGTACGGAGTACAAATTTAATGCACTTTGCAATCAACTTAACCCAGCAGACCTTGAAAATAAAGACCCCCAAACATTTTCCAATAACTTCACTAATGCTATTATTAATGCTGCAAAACAATCAATACCCTTCTCCCCCCCCCCCCCCCCCAATATTTCCAAACCCTCAGTACCCTGGTGGACTGAGGAAATTAAAGTTGCGCACAAACAGCGTAAAACGGCCTTTAAAAAGGCAAAGCGCAACATCTCAAAATTACCTTATGCTAGGCAAATAAAAACAAAGTAAATCTACTCATAAAACAAACAAAAACACAACATTGGGAAAACTTCTGCGAGGAGTTGAATGGCAAAGCCAATTCCAGACAAGTCTGGAATAAACTCCGAGTCATACGTGGCGGAAAATGCAGAAGTAATATCCCACCTATAAATAACCTTAAAAACCCTAAAGATATGTATATACTTTTCACTGTATTTTATGTGAGGTGAGACTGAAATAAAACATCTGTCTGTCTGCCTGTCTGTCTGTCTGTCCTAAGGCATAATCTTTAATTACTAATCTCATTGACAAGTGACAGTAACAGTAAATTCTTTAATCCCCAATTGATGAACAGACATAAGGTTCATCATCTAAAATAGTTAATCCCTTTTGCAATCCCTAACACTGACAGTACTAGCTGTAGAAACCCTGGGATCTTCCCACCTACCCAGCCCTTTTGTTTAGGGTAATTAAACCAGTCAAGCGGTATAATCCCTTAAAACAACAGGTGCTGGGTCAGATTTGATACCCATGAAACTAAGAGAAACGAAAGTATTTTATTTGTATGTGACACTTTTAATCATACATCCAATATGTGTTTTTTTGCATTTCTTCAACATACAATCATACATGTATTTACATATTTACATATACATCAATTGTACCCATACATTAACATAGCACTTTTATTTTAACATACAATTACAACTTACAATTATTACATATATATGTACATCAATTACATTTTATTTAAATGGACATTGAAGTATCATTTTTACAAATGGACAATTAAGTAGCCTGTCAAGTGACCAACAAGGTCCAGGTACTCTTCGCATGACACTCATAGCGCCGTTTATAGGTCTCCAAAGCGCTGTCGAGTTGTCGGTACTTCTTCTTCCTGGGTGGAGCTCTGCCACCATGGTTCAGCTGGATGATACAGGCCTCGGTGTAGGCCTGCTCTCTCTTCAGAAAGCTGATGGTCTTGAAGAGGTTTGGGTGGCACTCGGATGTTACAGTGCTCAGCTTTCTGTGCCACCCCTCAACGTGGTTTGTGCATGGTTCTGGGGCCGACGGTGTTGTAGTGGTTCCACAAACCACGGCCATGGTCGCCTTCAACCCAGTAGCTGGTGACGTAGTCCTTGAAGCGTTCAGTTGATGGGTCTTCGGGGGATGCTTCTAGGGCGTGGAACCACATGTCGCTGACCTTTTCCAGGGGCACTAAGGGAAGGGCAATTGCACGACGTACAAGTTCGGTGACATGACGGTTGGCTGTAAACTGCTGGGTTAGGCCATGCATTTTTCCAAATAGCCTGAAAAAACATCCGTTTTCCTGGATTTAAGATTACATGGATATAATTATGCAGGTAACTTTTTCCCCCTTCACCGAGGCTGGCCAGCCTAACCTTAATCCCTAATAGATAGGATTAATTAACCCTAGGGCTGGGTAGGAGGGAATAACCCGAAACCCCTTAGGCTAAATAAAGATAATCCATTTAGGCATGTTAATTGATATCACTTCTTTAATCTTCAAGTTATCCAGACATGTCAATCCATTAGAACAATGAACTGTCTACATGGTGTTCAAACTGTTTAACTTAATCTCGACCAATGAAATCACTAACCAACCAAGCATAACCTTCTTTGCCTTTATAACACCAAGATAATTCTTTGTTCATCAGTTAGTTCTGGACTCAGCAATAGGACTATCTCAGCTCCAGGGGTGAAACTTTGTATGGATAAATAGCCCCTGGAAGCATCAGCTGTTATCTACAAGTTGTACTTGTTACTATGTTGTTATAATTGTTCCTGCGAATAAATGTGCATAACTGTTTCAAGGACTTTGAATTTCATCTGCCTAGAGTTAATTCCCCGTTATATCTAGACAGCCCATCAACACGAATATTGTATGTTTGGATTACAACAAGTGAGACCTTGTCCGAACATATGATAACTAATTAACTTGTATATATATATGTTCTGAACTGCTAATGTATCTTGGATAATATCTGTGAATGTGTAATAGAGTTTCCTTATACCCAAACTAAATATTGAAGTAATATGTCTTTGGATTAATGTATATGTATTGTGACATGTATTATGAGTCTGTGATGTGAAATATTTGAATAATGAAGTAATTCATCTAATGAATTAACTTGTATATATGTTCTGAACTGCTAATGTATCTTGGATAATATCTGTGAATGTGTAATAGTTTCCTTATTTCTATGAAGATAGTTTTAGTATAATTTGGGTAATAGCTAGCCCATGATAGAACATACATAATTTATGGTAGTGGCGCCTTTCAACTAATGAGCAATATCCACTCTCAGAATAGAGTTTTTCATGACTTAAGCTTGTACCTTAAACTGCGCCTGAAATTGTCCTCAAAGCATCTAATGTAATTTCACCACTTAAACAGCATTGTTTGGTGCTTATTTACCTATACCAAGAAAAAATGCAAACTTAGCAGAACACTCCAACATTAGAAGATTTTGTTGTTTTCATCCATGTTTTTCATAAAAATAATTTTTTTCATTAAAGATTTTTTTTGATCAAAGTCATTGTTTTCATAAAAGTTAGTTTTTATTAATCAAAGTTAGTTTTCATCAAAGTCAGTTATTTCCAAAAAGTTAGTTTTTCATCAAGGTTTTTTTTTATGAAAGTAATTTTTTCATCAAAGTTGTTTTTTTTCCATCACAGTCATTTTTTTCAACAAAGCTATTGCTTTCATCAAAGTCAATTATATTCAACAAAATATCATAAAACAACTGGGTGGTTTATGTCCTAGTTGGCAATTGTCCTAGGTGACATTTGTCCGGTGGCTTTTGTCCAGGTGGCTTTTGTCCTGCTCCCATCCAATGTATCTTAGATACTGCGAGGGACACATCTGATTGGTCATTCCATGGTGATGACCCGACTACTTTTGCCATTCATAAGCAAATAATAAATACAAATTGTGAGAATCGCAAGCTGAGAAACATTTGCGATATTATAAGACACAGTGTGACAACAACCACAAAGCTGAATGCGCTCGTCCTATCGTAACGTTGTAACATCAGCTGCGAATGTGAGTTGTCTCCCTTCAACCGTCACGTCGACCGAGTCTCGCTGAACATTACCCTGATACATTCGGGGGTACGATCACACCAACGTCTTAGGTCATAATGATCCCGATGCAAAGCAACTTCTCCTTATCGATGGTGAGGACCATTAACCCTTTAGTTGCGTATATATATTTTACCCATTTTTAGCCCCTGTGGCGGAATTTGCAGGCTCGCAGCTCGCAGCAGTAGTTTGGCATAGGCACTAATTAAGTTCTGCTGGCGGAATTACCAGGCGGCGATTCCGGTACCGTTTTTACGAAATATACCGCATCTACATGGCGATTACGGGCAATATACGGGCGTTCAATACAAATTCAAGTCGCGGCACCCATACAGAAATGGTTACTTCATACCCGCAACTAATGAACTTTGAATAAATTTTCTACGATTTTTCTTTACTTTTCTATTACTTTGTTAGGATTGTCTTTAATTTGGGCCTTATAACATCATTAATTTGGAGCCCGCTACTGAAATTTATATATGGATTTGAAGACCAGATGTTTGTCTTTACAATGATATAAAAATTATTAGAATGCGACCTATGGTTCAGAAAATATAACCAACGAAAGGAGAGTGACGCTACCCCGACAGTACCACGTGAACGCGTCCCGACGCACACCAAGTTGCTGGCACCGCTTGGTCCCCCCGGGACTGGGCTAATTACAGTAACGTTACCTGAACTTACCTCCTCGAGGGTGCCAGAGCCGAGCGCGCGTGGAACTAATGGGTACTAATGAGCACAGCATACACTTATAACCGCGGCGAACGCAATACATGTTGTCTTTAATACCAGCTTTATGGAGTATGTACTTGAAGACAATTTATTATCCCACCCGGATGTAATACCTTGAGATATAGTCATCGCCCCGTCCGTCCGTCGGTCCGTCCGTCCATCCGTCTGTAAACTTTTCGCTTTTTCGACTTCTTCTCCAGAACCAATGACTCTAGAGAGCTGAAATGTAATGTTCAGACTCCTTGGCCAATGGGGATTCTAAATTGTAGATTTCGTGACCCCGTGACCCCAAATGGGGTCACAGGGGTCACATCCTTAAAAACCTATTTTCATCTTCTTCTCCAGTTCCAAAAGGTCTAGAGAGCTGAAAAATTGTGTGCAGACTCATTGG
The DNA here is from genome assembly GCA_936450465.1 of Gibbula magus. Lineage (NCBI taxonomy): Eukaryota > Metazoa > Mollusca > Gastropoda > Trochida > Trochidae > Gibbula > Gibbula magus. The sequence continues at coordinate 36,633,463 of OW388296.1, forward strand.
CCAATGGGGATTCTAAATTGTAGATTTCGTGACCCCTTGACCCCAAATGGGGTCACAGGGGTCACATGTTTAAAAACCTATTTTCATCTTCTTCTCCAGTTCCAAAAGGTCTAGAGAGCTGAAAAGTTGTGTGCAGACTCCTTGGCCAATGGAGATTTTAAATTGTAGATTTCGTGACCCTGTGACTTAAAAACCTATTTTCATCTTCTTCTCCAGTTCCAAAAGGTCTAGAGAGCTGAAAAGTTGTGTGCAGACTCCTTGGGTAATGGGGATTCTAAATTGTAGATTTCGTGACCCCGTGACCCCAAATGGGGTCACAGGGGTCACATGTTTAAAAACCTATTTTCATCTTCTTCTCCAGTTCCAAAAGGTCTAGAGAGCTGAAAAGTTGTGTGCAGACTCCTTGGCCAATGGGGATTCTAAATTGTAGATTGTGTGACCCCAAATGGGGTCACAGTGGTCATGATCTAAGAACCTATCTTTTGCTTGTAAACAATAACTTAAATATTCAACTTTTGATAGTAAATCAATGAAATCCTGATGAGCTACAGAGCCCATGGCTCTATTTTTGACATATACTTGCAAAAATTGTTTGTTTGTTTTAAAACAATATATTGACCGCGTATGTGTGCAAAAATATTTTCATGAAGGAAGCATAAAACGGTTTCTTTTAACCCATTTATGCATGACGTCCCATAAATGGGACGCTAATTCAATGATCTGGTTCTCTGTTGATATATCCCAGTTTCACCTGTTTTCAGCGACATAAGAGCGAATCGCCGTAAACGTTTTATCGTGTTAAAATAATAAAAATATTTGTCATTCATGTCAATCTACGTAACTTTGGGAAAACTCACTAATATGATTTATGATTCTATCGGCATCATCGGCCGGGAAAGTCCGCCATGATAAGATTGACCCATATTTGGCATCATGTGCATTACGTCACCTGTTTTCGGCGGTGATGTTCTACAGCAAATAATATGGTGTTCCGTTATTTGCGGGAACCCAAAGAGGCAAAACGACATTGTCTTATTACTTAGAATAAACCAGAGTTAAATAAAATTGTAAAATGTGGAAATATTGAAAATTTATGAGAAGAAAATCAAAACTTATCATTTACACTTTTTATGAAGTCACACTTCACACCTCTCTTCAACTGGGCTCTATTCTCAATATGGCGAGAAACACTGATATGTTATCCCGTGTCCGTAGACATTATGAAATTGACATCAAGGTTTCCCCCCTTGTAATTGAACCTAAATCAACCCGCACATGGCTGTATTTGTCTGAAAACTTTCCAAAAATTGATGAAACGTTATTATTTATTCAATAAGCATGACCAAAAATTCCAGCCGTAATTTTTTTATCGAGTGGCATCTCACATGACTGATCACGTGATATGATGATGCAATCATTGTCAGCTGAACTATAAATTCTCACAATTAAATGAAAATCTGAGAGGTCATGCATAAATGGGTTAAGCTAGTTCTGCTCAGCTAATCATTTCTAAAACCAACTTTGTGTTTACTTATGTCTACTATTTTACAGCCTGAAATATCTTTTGTCACAGGTACCTGAAAACCAATTTATCAAACAAATTCCTATACCAAATGCACAAAAACAAACTAGACTCTCTAGCTCGCAGAGAAATTCGTTCACTTCCGTTGAGTAACAATTTCCAGGCGTACACATTCCTACGGTGTGAGACTACAAGGCCAATCCTCAACAAAATTTGGTATACAGCCTCCCCATATCATGCAGATGTGCTTTTTGGGGATTTCAATTTTGGAGAATTTTATTGTTTTTTTTGTTCCATGGTAACAATTTTGACTTTGTCTATTTGAACGGTAGGGTTTCCGGAGCAGATCTCCAAAACTATTTGACCATACCTCACCAAATTTGGTATACTGCCTCCTCATATCATTTAGATGTGCCATTTGGGGGTTTTAACATTTTTAACATTATTTTTTTCTGTTTCCATGGCAACATTTTGTACATTTGTCTTTTACAAAGGTAATAACTTGAAGTGAATTGGGGGAAGAAGGAGACATCTGTTTTATGAGCAAAAATATCTTCTAGTTCTAATTATATACTGCTCAAACTGATTATTCAACTTAAGCGGGGCTGAGGGAGACGAGTCATCTCTCCTGATGTCTCTTGTTAATGTCTGTTGCTGTGGCATTTTGGTCGTAAAGTGTGGCTGTGGGTGTTGCAGGTGTAGCGACATACTGCCGTGACAGCTGCACCCCTGTAAAGGCGGAGGAGGGGTTGTCGGGGATCCTCAACCCCTCATTGCACCATCCCACTCCTTGTACCAGCCTAACCAACTTCCACAAGGAGGAGCTCCAAGCTTTGGATGCTGAAGGTCGAGCAGTCATCACCCAGCATCTAATCAGGTGGGAACCTACCTACACAGTTTTTCCACTTGCATTTTAATTTGTCTGACAAAAATGCAGGAAAACCAAGATATATGGATAATCAATTTCTTTATCACAATAACTGCAACATTTCGGTTATCAAGCACTGATACATAAATCTGACAGGAGAATATGGAAGTGCAGGGATATATATTTATTATATGACCAGCAATGAAATACTGGGATATATCCGTGAAATAAACTGTCTATCAAGCTACAGTGAAATTAACTTATTATACCCCCGCTACGAAGTAGTCGGGGGTATATAGCGGTCAGCACGTGCATGCGTCCGTCCGTGCGTCCGTCCATGCGTCGGTCCGTCCGTCCGTCCGTCCATGCGTCCGTCCATGCGTCCGTCCGGTATTTGTTCCGCTCATAATTCTGAAACCAGTTGCTCAAATTTTACGAAACTTGATATGTACAATCACTATGATGTGTACATCTGCCTTTTGTATGTTTAGTACCCTCATTTGCATAATTCATGCAAATTTTCTCCGTTTTTCGACTTTGCCATTCACAGTTTTTGTTCCACTCATAACTCAAGTACTAATTGTTCAAATGTCTTGTAACTTCATACATATAATCATCACGATGTGTACATCTGCCTTTTGTATGTTTCATACCCTCATTTGCATAATTTATGCAAATTTTCTCTGTTTTCGACTTATAACCATTCACACTTTTTGTTCCGCTCATAACTCTGAAACCAGTTGCTAAAATTTTACGAAACTTGATATGTACAATCACCATGATGTGTACATCTGCCTTTTGTATGTTTCATACTCTAATTTGCATAATTTATGCAAATTTTCTCCGTTTTTCGACTTTGCCATTCACAGTTTTTGTTCCACTCATAACTCAAATACTAATTGTTCAAATATCTTGTAACTTGATACATATAATCATCACGATGTGTACATCTGCCTTTTGTATGTTTCATACCCTCATTTGCATAATTTATGCAAATTTTCTCTGTTTTCATCCTCGCCATTCACACTTTTTGTTCCACTCATAACTCAGACACTAATTGTTCAAATGTTATGAAACCACTGATGTGTACATCTGTCATTTTTAGCTCATCAGGCCTGAAAGGCCCGATGGGCTTATGGCATGGCATGGTGTCCGGCGTCCGTCCATCCGTCCGTCCGTCCATCCGTAAACTTTTCACTTTTTCATCTTCTTCTCCAGAACCAATGACTCCACAGAGCTGAAATTTTATGTGCAGACTCCTTGGCCAATGGGGATTCTAAATTGTAGATTTCGTGACCCCATGACCCCAAATGGGGTCACAGAGGTCACATCCTTAAAAACCTATTTTCATCTTCTTCTCCAGTTCCAAAAGGTTTAGAGAGCTGAAAAATTGTGTGCAGACTCCTTCGCCCATGGGGATTCTAAATTGTAGATCTCGTGACCCCATGACCCCAAATGGGGTCACAGGGGTCACATCCTTAGAAACCTATTTTCATCTTCTTCTCCAGTTCCAAAAGGTTTAGAGAGCTGAAAAATTGTGTGCAGACTCCTTGGCCCATGGGGATTCTAAATTGTAGATCTCGTGACCCCATGACCCCAAATGGGGTCACAGGGGTCACATCCTTAGAAACCTATTTTCATCTTCTTCTCCAGTTCCAAAAGGTCTAGAGAGCTGAAAAGTTGTGTGCAGACTCCTTGGCCAATGGGGATTCTAAATTGTAGATTTCGTGACCCCATGACCCCAAATGGGGTCACAGGGGTCACATCCTTAGAAACCTATTTTCATCTTCTTCTCCAGTTCCAAAAGGTCTAGAGAGCTGAAAAGTTGTGTGCAGACTCCTTGGCCAATGGGGATTCTAAATTGTAGATTTTGTGACCCCATGACCCCAAATGGGGTTACAGCCTACAGGGGTCACATCCTTAAAAACCTATTTTCATCTTCTTCTTCAGTTTCAAAAGTTCTAGAGAGCTGAAAAATTGTGTGCAGACTCCTTGGCCCATCGGTATTCTAAATTGTAGATTTCGTGACCCAGTGACCTCAAATGGGGTCACCGGGGTCACATCCTTAAGAACCTATTTTCATCTTCTTCTCCAGTTTCAAAAGTTCTAGAGAGCTGAAAAGTTGTGTGCAGACTCCTTGGCCAATGGGGATTCTAAATTGTAGATTTCGTGACCCCGTGACCCCAAATGAGGTCACAGAGGTCACAACCCCAAAAACCTATTTTCATCTTCTTTTCCAGTTCCAAAAGGTCTAGAGAGCTGAAAAGTTGTGTAGAGACTCTTTGTTCAAAGGTGATTCTTAATTGTAGGATTGGTGACCCTGTGACTCCAAATACAGGTCACAGGGGTCATGATCTAAAAACCTATTTTTTGCTTGTTAACAATGTATTACTTGAGATAACTTAGATATTCAACCTTAGATAATAAATCAAATCCTGATGAGCTACAGAGCTCATGGCTCTATTTTTATATTTCATACCCTCATTTGCATATTTGTATGTTTCATACCCTCATTTGCATATTTAATGACATTTTTCAATTTTTTTTACTTTTACTTCTAAAACATGCTTACAAGTGTAATACTTACTCTGCTTTAATAATACTTATATATAATGGTCTGTTCATACAAAAGTTTAAACCTTGATGCCCTTTTGCTATTTTCAAACATTTCTTTTTTACCAATGTTAAAAGCGGGGGTATCATGAGTGAGCTGTGCTCACTAATTCTCTTGTGTTTTCACTGCGAACAGTGACTGATATAATTTGACGTCATAAAACAATGGTCTCACCCGGTGAATTGGCTTATGACGTCACAGTGTTGCTGTGGTGATTGGCTGTTCCTAGCGGCCGTTCGGCGAGAAAACGACCCTTTTCGGACGTAATTACAAGGATAACCTCATATAATAAATAGAATGTGTGTCATTTCTTGACCATGTTTATCTCATCTCTTTAGGTGCGCCACTCGTGAAAATATAACATTTCTACGTCACTCGATGAGATAAACATGGTATTAGTCAAGAAAAGACAGATCCTCTATGTACAATGGATTTCTAATTATGTCCCCCGAAAATTTTTTCGGGAGACATTATGTTTTCGCCTCCGTCCGTCATTCCGTCATTCCGAAATGCTTTCTTTTCCGGGCCATATCTCAAAAACCGTTCAATATTTTTCCACGAAACTTGGTATGTGGTTAGACCTAGTTGTGGAGTGGTGCCTTTTGCTATTTTGGTTATTCTGAATTTTTTTTCTTTCTGGTTTCAATGGAAACAATTTGAACTTAGTGCAAATTGGGGGTAGGGACCTTTTCCGGCCTCTATTTCAAAATCTATCTAGTATTTCTTTACGAAACTTGGTATGTGGTTAGACCTAGTGGTGGAGTGGTGCCTTTTGCTATTTTGGTTATTCTGAATTTGTTTATTTTTTCTGGTTTCCATGGAAACTATTTGAACTTAGTGCAAATTGGGGGGAAGGACCTTTTCCGGCCTCTATTTCAAAATCTATTTAGTACTTCTTTACGAAACTTGGTATGTGGTTAGACCTAGTGGTGGAGTGGTGCCTTTTGCTATTTTGGTTATTCTGAATTTTTTTTCTTTCTGGTTTCCATGGAAACAATTTGAACTTAGTGCAAATTGGGGGTAGGGACCTTTTCCGGCCTCTATCTCCAAAACCGTTCAATATTTTTTCACCAAACTTTGTATTTGCTTAGACCTAGTGATAGTGCTTAGCATAAGTGAAAAATAAGGGTAATATGACTAGGTTGGATTGAAAGTTGGAGCGGGGAACATCACAGTGCATCAAATGCACATATTTCTAGTTTTGCCGTATTTATTTTGAAAACAAACAATTCGCTCACATGATATGAAGTGCGGGAGTAAGGCGTGTTGTCGATTTTTTTCCACGTCTCTCTAGATGCGAGGCAGATAGCAGTACGGGCGAGGCAAACACGAGGCAATGCAAACACGTGGGTGAAAATAGCCCCAAGCGAAATTAGGCTTCGGGGCGAATCCCGACAAAATAGGCCTTTTGTAAAGCTAATTATCGATGCGTTACGGGTCAACAATGCACACGCAATTTGGTGTGAATTTTACTTGATATTTCGACCGGACATTGACAAAGACTCGTTATCGTGGCTAACTGCGAGATGCATGTAAACAAGTTTTCATGTGGCGATCCACGGACACACTTTGTCTCGCATTTCGCCTGGAGGACAAATATAATTAATACTGACCCGGTAAATGCACTAAGTCCAACGTACGCATCTCGCCAAGGGGTCTAACATTTTTCTCTATGAGCCTCCCGGATAATTCCGGGACCCGCAAGTTAAGGGTTAACTGATGGTCACTTGTGAACTTACCATGGAAGTATCCGTACAGGAGGACATGCGTTATTAAAATGCTTCTTAAATAACTGCAGTATTTTTTTATTGCCATACTGTCAGCAGCAGCGCACAACATGCATCTTAGCGAACGCTGTTTTAAAGCGCAACTCCCGGATAAAATTGACCAAAATTCGTTTGACTAAACCAAGCTAAATTGTACACTAATGTGCATCTGTATGCATAGTATCGTGCTCAATATGATATTCCGTTAGGTCATAAAATTTTTAAAACAATAGATTATTTTATTATTTGCGATTATAAAAAAAAGCGTCATTTACTTGCCGCGATCGTTTTGTTCCGGTGATGTAACCAGATGTGACGTCGACTGGGGCAAACAAGCGTGACGTAACAGCCACGTGACAATGTAAACAACACAGCGCTTCACTTCGGTGATCACTTTTTGACGATTTGGGTCACAAATAAAGTTAAACTGTGAGTGAAATTCGAATATCTGCTGTATGAAAGTATAATGGCAACGAGGAAATAGCTAAATCTTTGTTTTGGTACATAATTATGAGAAGAATTTATGATCCGAAAGGACATGTCAAATTCTGTGTAGGAGTCATTGTCCTCTGTCGACACGGAATGATTTCGGTAAGTGGGTTTTTGATTTCTTTCTTCTAACGATGCATAATATGTTACCGTATATTACTGTGTATAAGGCGACCCTGTGTATAAGACGACCCCCTTTCTCAGACCCCTAAAATCAGGTAAAAACCATGTATCTCATGTATAAGACGACCCCCCTTCTAGCAATCGTGGAAACAGGTCGACATGCCATGATGGGAAAACACGTTGGTAAGATTTGGTAACGGTAAGTTGATACCGGTAATTTTTTAAGTAACATGACATAAATGTTTTGTTATAATCGTTCGTTTTTTAAATAAATTGTTTTAAATTTACCAAAATAAAAATTACATACGTTTTCCTACTGTGTTTGTTCTTATTTGTTAATGATTTGTCATTTTCTTGTCAGTTCAAGCGAGATTAGCAACACTACAGTCAACAATCTATCGTAAATATTCGCCATGTTATAACATCTAAACAAAGCCGATACTCCATACACAGATTTAGAAGTCGCTTCAGTGTTTAT
>OW388296.1:36641522-36789022 GCA_936450465.1 Gibbula magus
GGTCCACTTCATAACAGCAAATCTGGTTAAGCAAGGTAGCAATCAAGAATATTGTTTCTTTACTGATATGTTTGATCCTTGTTATGTTAAATAGTATACCCTTAATATAATGTCACCTGCTATTGTATTGTAACCAGGTTGAACTAAAGGCAACACTTTCGTTCTTTGTATGTATATGTTTGGAAAAAAATGAAGACTATGTTATAGATAAACATCTGCACAGCTGTGTGTTCAAGTGTCACTTACTCCCATGCTTTCCCTTACATAGCTTACGCAGTCACTAAACAAGATGTTCGTCGGGATTTAATTGTCTATACACTCAACAGTAAAATTGAGCTGGTGTATTCTGTACTCAACCGCAAAAGAAACGTCACCATACAATATACAAGATAATTCATTCCACGAGTGATACTCACGACTGAAACAGAGATACATCATGTCTTCAGAAGGAAAACTTAACTAAACCTGAACTTTTAAAACATTATCTATGCATATTTCTGAGAAACACACTTTTAACAATTGGCAATTCTCAAACTCCACGTTTTCGAATATCCTTAACTAGATGAGATAGGAGAGTCCAAAGGGGCTTTTTTGGCATTTTTATGACATCCTACAGTAAAGACGGGTCAACAAATTTAAGTTCAAGAAGGTTATTCATGTCGACACCATATTTTATTGCATTTTATGTAGTTTCTACATTTTAAATACCAAATACTCTGGCCCAAAAACATTTTGAAAAAGCGATTTCAACACTGCAACTGTATTTGAACTGACATTAAAAGAAAAGTATCATTCTCTAACGTATGAATTTGTTACTACTTCTTCAATAAATATGTGTCCATCATAAACATTCAAAATCTACTTTCTCAGACAGCAATAATTAGGGGCTGGTGACATTTCTTTTGCGGTTGAATACATGATAGTCTTACACTCAGACTCTGAACAAAATATGTATTCTGAAAATATCACCATTTTATCAAATATTGAAAAGGGACTGTAAGAAATGAAATTTTAAGAGAGCCTCCTTTTCAAAATGTTTGATTAACCTTGAAAAACGGGATATTCACAGTGTAAACAGCTAAATCAACATCGTAAATAGTATTATATCATATAGATGGCGTAGACGGTCTTCTGATGATTGACATTATAACCAGGGAAAATATTAATTTGTTCAAAATGCAATTGCTTGCTACTGAAATTGTCTATTTCATAAAATGTTATCATATTTGCGGGCTTCATGTTTCGGCAAGTAAAAATATTATTTTATCCCACCGGCATGCAATACTGTGGGATATATAGTCGTGTCTTGTCCGTCTATCCGTGATTATGGATACAACTTTTATTTTCTTGAATTAATAAGTAACTCAATGAATGTTTCATATACTTATGACAGGAGAGATCGCATTTAAAGTAAATTTGAGTCTTTTATCCGGTAGTGATCATTTACTCCGATATATAAAAACTTATGATAAAATATTGATTTGTATGTATTCAACTTGTAAATTCCCTCAAAAGACATGATAAATATTTACTTTTTTTACACCTTGACATAATTCAATTTAGGGAGTGTTTCATTGCTTAAACGAATCAAGTTTATTTATTTAACAACTCTTTTAATTGATGGACAGTATTATTAAGCCACTTCTTACACTTCCTTCCCGTTATAGAGCCCTTTATTTCCGCAAGAACGGCGTGCTACATTCCGTTTAAAGACAATATATTTAATATCATTTAAAATTATATTTGCAAATATTGAATCTCATATAAACATGATATTAACAAACATTTAATCTTGATTAAAGATGATATTTACAAATATTTTATCTTAATTAAAGATGATATTTACAAACATTTAATCTGAATTAAATAACATTTTTACAAACATTTAATCTGAATTAAATAACATATTTACAAAACTTTACAAAACTTTACAAATATTTACAAATCTTTACTCCGGATTAAATATGACTAAATATGATATTTACTCCGGGATTAAATATGACTAAAGATGATATTTACTCCGGGATTAAATAGGAGTAAATGATTAAATATAATTTGTTTTCCCAGTGTTAAGTGACTTTAATGTCACAATAAAAATAGAAAACTTGAACATAATATTTTTTCAGAATTCTTAGGTCTGTTTCAAGGCAAGTTTGTTTGATATGCAGGTAGGTGTAGGCAAATGTAAAAATCACAGTCATGCTTACATAGGTATTTATTGCAATACACCATTCATCCTAAAACAAAATTGGGTACGAGTTCAGCGAAACGTGTGGATATGCATAGGAGTTCACTGCATCCCGAGAAGACATCACGTGACCATGCAGGTACGGTAAAGTTATTTCGCCAAAAATGTTATAACCTATATATTAAAGTCACCAAATTACAAAATATTTAACTACATGCATACACTATTAATGATGTATCTAAAATACGTAAGTATGCCAGATATGTCAGCACTGAAACACGTATGATATCAGCTGTTCGGTTAATTATTTGGGAATTTACTTCCGTGTTTAGTAAGAACCATTTTAAAAACTTTATCGCTATATTCCATTTCTGTTTCTCTTCAAGTTATCATATGCAAATATCTTTCAAGTTTTGACATTAAATGGTCGATTGGTATGATTCCTATTACCCGCGCAGTTTACTCATCTGACAGTGTTATTGATACGGCGGTCGCCTTTTGCATTGGTTTGTTTTCTCCAGTTGACGTCATACATTCCTTCGGGAAAATCTCGATTTTCCCGGTGTTTTCTGTAAAACAAGATGACCGACACGTCAAAAAGCGACGTAAACTGACAGTTTTCTGACTTTTTTTTAGCTCATCAGGCTGAAAGGCCCGATGGGCTTATGGCATGGTATGGTGTCCGGCATCCGTCCATCCGTCCATCCGTCCGTCCGTCCGTCTATAAACTTTTCGCTTTTTCGACTTCTTCTCCAGAACCAATGTCTCCACAGAGCTGAAAAGTTGTGTGCAGACTCCTTGGCCAATGGGGATTCTAAATTGTAGATTTCGTGACCCCGTGACCCCAAATGGGGTCACAGGGGTCACTTCCTTAAAAACCTATTTTCATCTTCTTCTACAGTTCCAAATGGTCTAGAGAGCTGAACAGTTGTGTGCAGACTCCTTGGCCAATGGGGATTTTAATTGTAGATTATGTGACCCCGTGACCCCAAATGAGGTCACAGTGGTCATGATCTAAGAACCTATCTTTTGCTTGTAAACAATAACTTAAATAACTTAAATATTCAACTTTAGATAGTAAATCAATGAAATCCTGATGAGCTACAGAGCCCATGGCTCTATTTTTTAAAAGATTTGCTAAAGTCAGACATAATTTCAATGGTAATGGGATGCGAGAATTTGTTGTTTATAAACAGATTCACATAATTTCCATGTCTTTGCAATGTTCATGTAAACCATAGGCAGTTACTTGAAAGAAAGTGGAGCAAAATCATCCGGGAGTTGCTCTTTAAGGCCAGAGCAAGACTTCCGCTAGAAGTGATGGACAAATTTTGCCCTTAACACCTGAAAAGATGGTGTGAGTGTACTGTGGAGATTCTGTATCAAAGCCATTGAAGGATCTTTTAGGATTTTTTTTAATATGGGTGCTGTATCTTAAAATGTGAACAATACAAGTCAAACTTATATTAGTGTAATTGTTACTGGACCACTTTATCGGACTTTGACAAAAGACTCACTGTTTTAGCTAGCTGCAAGACGTTGATGAAGCCGCCCCAATACATAGAGGATATCTGTATTTTCTTGACTAATACCATGTTTATCTCATTGGGTGAGGTAGCCACAAGTGAAATATATTACTTTCTACCTCACAATTCTATTTATTTTATTCTTGTAATTGCGCGTAAACAGCGTCAGTTTCATTTTGAGCGGCCATAAGGAACACTGCGTCACCACAGCAACAATGTGACGTCATAATTATTGCAGACCATTGTTTCATGACGTCATTATATCAGTCACTGGTCACAGTGAAAAATAAGTTATTTTCAATGTAGCTTGACAGACAGTTTATTGCACTAATTCCAGTATTTCATTGTCCGTCTTATAACAAAGGGAGTTAAAAGTAAAATTGATCCGGGATCCACCTGCTATGATAACATAGCCAATGAAGAGTCGTGAAAAAGACTATGGCCAGTATCCAGGTCTCGCCTGCAGGAACATATGAAGAAAATATTTGTATCCCGGACTAACCCGAGGCCGTAAAGTAAGGGTTATGGTGTGGTGTATGTTTGATTGCAGAACAGCTTCTGGAAAGGAGAGAGAGCTTGCAGTCATCAATGTGTATGTGCCACGAGTGGATAGTGAGAGAGAAGAAAGACGGGAGTACAAGCTACAATTCCTCACGCTGCTACAGATTCGTGCTGAGGCACTGCTCAATGGGGGCAGGTAATCTTTTGCAGACTTTACTGCCGTATTGAATATTTGTCTTTTACTAGTTCAATTTTGCATCTTCTTCTTCATACATATTCAATTTACTCATAAATTGTTGCAATTATATTTTGCAATTGATGCTTTCATCACTGCCCATCCACAGCAAAGAATGCCAGACACACTGGCTAGTCACATGTAATGACTTGTACATAGGTTTGTCTTTGCTGTTTTCAAAGGCTGTTTTGGGTCAAATGTTGTCATGATGCATACTATAAATCTTCAGCATATGTTCACTGTATGAAATATATGTATGTCTGATAAGAACTATTCACTGGATTCCTTTCATATTTTGCATATTTACTCATTCAAAGAAGTGTGGGAACACCTGGTTATTTGTATATGTTCGCGGATAAATGAATTGAAGCATCCAAACATCAGACTCTACCTCCGGTCTTCCGTCCGTCCGCAAACTTTTCACATTTTCGACTTCTCCTCCAGATCCGCTACACTCCCATGCAGAGCTGAAATCTTGGGTGGAGGTACCTTCCCCCACCCCCACCCCCCTTTACCTTTGAACCATTTCTTCTCCGAAACTATTCGGCATAGGAAGCTGAAATTTTAAGAATAACATCTTTATAACATGAAGTTTCAAGTTTTTTAGTTTGGACTTGACCCCCCCATCAAATATGGGCTTGGCAAGGGTCCACTCTAATAATTTTTAAAGGATAGATGTGATGACATATTGTCACATTCGGATTCATTAAAATGGGATGTCAATTTGACAATTGCTCGATTTTAAATTTCTGAAATTGGCCCATAAATTACTTACTTATATATGCTTTTAAAAAAACCCGCCTTATTTGGCCCCAGCGACCAGAATGAAAATCTGCGGGGGTGTGGTCCCTGAAGCGATGACTCCTGTGACGTCACTGGTGTAATCTCATTATTGGCGATAGTCATAATTCAACGTAATTTCACAACATTTTGATGGTTAACCCTCAAGTATTTCTTTTTTACCCATTTTAGCCCCCATGGTGGAATATTCAGGCCCTCCAGCTCGCTGCCATAATTTGGCTTAAGGAGAGAGGGGACGATTTAATCAAACATTTTAGAATTCGTTTCATTTTTTCAACATAGCGTTTATAATATCTTTTATGCAAAAATGTAAGAAAATGTGGGGCTCACTGAACGATTTAAAGAGTAATCTAGACTCTAGAGAGCTGAAAAATTGTGTACAGACTCCTTGACAAATGAAGATTCTAAATTGTAGATTTCATGATCCTGCGACCCCAAATATAGATCACATAGGTCATGACCTGAAAAGCTATTTTCATCTTAAGATTTTAAGTGCTCTTCAAAGGGAGGTAATTTAAATTAAACAACAGTGATGAATTAAATCTTCAAGTGTGTCTTTATTTGTAGGGGATTTTATCTTTGTCTTCAAAGGTCAGGGACATTCAGACCCATTTCATCTTTTCCATTTAAATTGCTTTCTATTTGTTGTACCTCTCAACTAGAAGTTGACATTTTGAATTAATTAATGTATATAAAGCCTGATGAGCTACAGAGCCAGTGGCTATATTTTTCCAGTGTAGAACTGGTTTGAAGTTGTTTGAACTTACAAACGTAACCGTTGTGAGAGTCACACAACATATAAGCCTTTATCCCATACTTCTTAGGCTTGTCGGGAAGATAAACTTTGAAAGATCAGTTCCCTTTCCAGTGCACCATGCCCTCATCCACTGCAATGTTTTGATGCGGCTTACACACTCTTGAAAAACGGTGAACTATCTGGTTATATAAGTGTCCAAGTTTATTTATTGGTGAAAAGTTCAGGATGTTGTGACCCGGCATCTTTTTGTTGTCAAGACAAATGTAGGTAGGTGATAAGAAGCCAAAACCTGTCTCTTGGAAGAAAGGCGTTGAAGTGACGTCACTTGTCGACCAGAACTCAGCAAAGTTTCTCTGCGCAACTAATGACATGGCTATTGTCATGGCTACAAAGACCTTCATCTCTTCTGCATTAATGTCGTACCACTGTTGCATTCTGAACGTTTTTTTTTAAAGATTTTGTCTTCTGTTGCTTATTTGAAATATCTATTAGTTTTCATTTCCTTATATTCATCTTCATGTAAAAAAAAAAAAAAAAGTCAATAGGTTGAGAGTTCTCAGGAAGTCGCATGCCAGTTTCACCAGTGAAAGGCAAATCTACACGTGCCCACGGACCATCCACCCACTCATCAAAAGTCTTTGCATGATTTCCATTATATTGTGGAATGTCGGCAAACCACTCAAGTCTTCTTCGGTGGAATTACTTCATCAGCATGGATCTCGTTGATGCAGTCGTCGTCGTCGCTTGACTGCGTATCCTAGTTCGGAGCATCACTCGAGCTGCGAAAGATTGAAAATGAAATAGATGTATGCAAGATATACAACGTCTGATTTGACACAATAAATATACAGAGAAAATCAATATGAGCTTCACGGATGTTCATTTGCCAGTTTCATAAAGTCCTGGCGTATCTAGGACGCCTGCGCCGAAAGCGCCGACTGCTTCTGACATCGCACCAACTTTGCCAACGCACATGTCAAACAGACCTTTTTCTGTCTTTCATGGCGACGTGTAGCAAAACCGGGCGGGTCCCAGGGACTAACATGAAGCCCTAAAACAGGCTTAATTAACATGCAGTCAAATGCACCCCCTCTCCTTTTATTTGGAAAAAGACAATTGGCAGGGCCGCAGCGAACACGTTTGATGTCGCTCCTGCCGTAACCAAATGAGCCTTCAGACCTTCTGGAGGGTCCATTCCCTTGTTGACGTAGCCCACAACAATGGCCGACACAATCCATCTTGAAATTTACTGCTTTGTAACGGGAGCCCCTGGGCTGGCCCCGCCATAGCAGCAAAACAGCTGCCTATTCCTGCGAATGGAGGCAGTTCTGGTGATATAAGTGTTCTACGCACTTCGGAAAAAGTGCGGTTGAGAACGAACAGACCCTGAAACTGCCCCACCCACCTGCCAGAGGTGACCGCCACTAGGAAGGCCGCCTTCCATGTAAGCAACTGTAAGGAGAGGCTTGACAGGTCCTCAAAAGCTAGCCCTGAAAGCCAATCACCTCACAGGTGATCAGATTCTGTCCACACCTGCTACGAAGCGCTGAACCAGTGGGTGGGCCCGTAGGAGAGCTTCATCCACCAGTATGTGAAAGGCAGAATTGGCTGTAGAATATCCCCTGACGTTGATGCGGCCAGGCCAGCATCCAGGCTAGATTGAAAGAATTCTAGAACTGCCACTAGGAATGTAGAAAAAGGGATCTGGCAGCCGTCACCTCAACACCAGCACACATAACAGGCCCATCTATCCTCATATTGAATGTTTGTAGCATCTCTCCAGGAAGCCAGTATTATGTCTGCAACTCGTGCAGGAATACCGTCCTCTTGGAGGCGATTCCGGACAGAGGCCAATCCACCCATTGAACCCTGGGCTTGACTTGCCCTCTTGAGCCAGCAGTTGACACGGTAACAGAACAGGTGGCAAAACCAGAAACCTGAGTACCAGTGGAAACCAGGACTGCGCTACCCACAGCGAAGTAGCTGCGCTGCTAAGTGAGACAAGACCCTGGGATCTGTTTGTTCATCTCTGGTGCAAACAGATCCACCTGGAATTACCCGAACAACCGGTAGATAATTGTGAATATCTCGTCCCCTCACATTGTCTACTCCCGAAAGGTAAACTGGAAGGACTCTGATGTCGAACTAATAACACCACCGGAGGAACTTCCATGATTCCTGAAGACACTGTCCCCCCTTGCTTCAGGATGTACGACATGGCTGTCTGTTTGTCCAATTCTAGACGAACCACCTGATGACATTGCCTCTGTTGGAAACGTTCGAACATGTCCTGTCGAAAGCGAATCTCCGATACTTCTTGAAGTCTGGGTGCATCGGGAAATGCAGATAAGCGTCCTTGAGGTCAACGATAACCACTTGCTTGCCTCTAATGACGCTATGGCCGACCTTAGTGTCTCCATCATCCATCCGGGGGTACAATCTCGATTGTTGCTTTCTGGAACAAAGCTCGCAGCTCGGAACAGTATTTCTGCCTTCTCCGGCACAGAGGGGACTGGTGTGTACCGTATCCTGGAGTCCTGGAGAAGACTGGTGGCGCGACTTTCCACTGAGGCAGATGGCCCTCCCTGAGCATGGACAGGACCCAGGTTACCTTTGACCATTCAGTAAGGAACCGTGATAGGTGGCCACAAACAGGGATCTGTGGATGCAGACAGTGAACCCCCGTCTCCGGCAGCACTCCAACCACCAGATTCTTTTTCAGAAGGGATAATCCTTTGAGTACTTATGGCATAAAAATCCTTATTTTTTAGCTTGATGACAAGTTAATTAAATTACAAACAACACAAAATAAATGTTTTCAAACGTGTGACCACCCTGTGTTGAGCCCCATCCCTATTGGTTAGATCAGCAACCAAGGAAAGTAACTCTAATCTCGTGGGTGCAAAATGCCCAAAATTGCGGATGCTCAGATAAAATGTAATGTGTTAGTGCATTGGTATTTTGTTTTAAGATTTGTTTATTTTGGAGTTTCTTTATCATGCTTCGCATTTATAGGGCAGCACTGATGACCATTTCTCCCTTTTTATCCCACCGGTATGTATTACCATGGGATATACCGTATATTACAGTGTATAAGACGACTTTTTTATACCAGAAAATAGGGGGTCAAAGAAGGGGGTCGTCTTATACACAAGGGCTATGTTTCAGAAGAAGAAATTTTTAAGCTTCATTGACGAACTCACGATGTTGAAACCGGAAACAGCAATACAGTCAACTCATGTTTACAAAATGGAAATAAATATTTATAAATAATTATTATGTATTATTATGTTATTTTTTTATTACTATATGGAGTTAAATACATAAAATATATTTGATAATTCATTTAAAAATAATAAGTTGACGGACCAAAAGTGGTACCAGCAGTCAAGCAAACGATCGATAAATTCAGTGACGTGGACCAATGAAATTCTACAACTTATCAATTCATTCATGACGGGGACCAATGAAATTCTACAACTAACCTATTCATTCATAAAACTTGACAAGCTTATCTCGATCACGTGTCATTGACGTAATGTTAATTCCAATCAGGGCAGTTATTCATTCATGTATCCGGTAATTATCTTAGCTTTGTTGTGTTCTTATCAGTAATTGGTCTGTATATCCTTCTCTGGATTGAAGTGTCAACGTTAAATAAACACGTCTTTAGCTTGAGAAGTTTACTGCATTGAGTGGCCCCTCGCTATAACACATGTTGGGAGCCATACTGACAGCCGCGTAATAGAGAATCAGCGGTAAAGCGAAACCAGAGTTGGAATGTAAAATAATGGCTTGACTTCAGCTATCAAACATTACCAACCTTTCAAGGCATTCTGCAGTATTAAATACAACTAGTTCAACTTTGTTTATAAGAAGGACAAATATTTACATCACTACGATAGAAATCTAGACATTAAATTTTGCTTGGCTTCGGACATGCGCAATCAAGCTTGGTTATCAAAGCTCTTCGCACCATTTTTATCATATAAACACTGAAGCGACTTCTAAATCTGTGTATGGAGTATCGGCTTTGTTTAGATGTTATAACATGGCGAATATTTACGATAGATTGTTGACTGTAGTGTTGCTAATCTCGCTTGAACTGACAAGAAAATGACAAATCATTAACAAATAAGAACAAACACAGTAGGAAAACGTATGTAATTTTTATTTTGGTAAATTTAAAACAATTTATTTAAAAAACGAACGATTATAACAAAACATTTATGTCATGTTACTTAAAAAATTACCGGTATCAACTTACCGTTACCAAATCTTACCAACGTGTTTTCCCATCATGGCATGTCGACCTGTTTCCACGATTGCTAGAAGGGGGGTCGTCTTATACATGAGATACATGGTTTTTACCTGATTTTAGGGGTCTGAGAAAGGGGGTCGTCTTATACACAGGGTCGCCTTATACACAGTAATATACGGTAGTCGTCACCGTGTCCGTCTGTCCGTAATCATTTCGTTTCCGGAGCAGAACTAGAAACCATTCATGATATATTTCTGAAACTTTCCATGTGTATTACCCACCAATTGAAGTGGTACCTTTTGATATATTCAGATTTCAGAAAATTTTATTTTTTTGTTTCCATAGAAACGTGTTTATTTGGACTTTGTTTAGAGACAGGTTCTTTTCCGGAGCACAGCTCCAAAACTGTTCATCATATATTCCTGAATTTTTGCATGTGTATTACCCACTAACTGAAGTGGTGCCTTTTGATATTTTCAGATTTCTGAATTTATTTTTAAGCCCCCGAATCGGAGATTCTGGGGGCATATTGTTATTCACCTGTCCGTCTGTGTGTTTGTCCACAAAAACTTTAACCTTGGCCATAACTTTGGATTGCTCAGAGCTAGGGCTTTCATACTTGGTATGTGCATACTTTGTGATGAGAACTTTCAGATGAGGTTATCATATTTGACCTTGTGACCTTGACCGTTCCGCAGTTGACATTTTCAAAAAACTTTAATCTTGGCCATAACTTGAGATTGCTCAGAGCTAGGGCTTTCATACTTGGCATGTGCATACCTTGTGATGAGATCTTCATATGAGGTCATCATATTTGACCTTGTTACTGTGACCTTGCCGCAGTGGACATCTTCAAAAAACTTTAACTGTTGCCATAACTTTGGCATATCCGGGAGCATCCGTGTTTAACAAACACATCTTGTTTTTTTCGTTTCCATTGAAACGTGTTGAATTTGGACTTCCGGAGCACATCTCCAAAACCGTTCATCATATATTCCTGAAATTTTTCATGTGTATTACCCACTAACTGAAGTGGTGCCTTTTTATATTTTCAGATTTCTGAATTTATTTTTTTTTCGTTTCCATAGAAACGTGTATAAGTTGGACCTTGTTCAGAGACAGGTTCGTTTCCGGAGAAAAGCTCCAAAGCCGTTCATCATATATTCCTGAGATTTTACATGTGTATTACCAACTAACTGAAGTGGTGCCTTTTGATATTTTCAGATTTCTGAATTTTATTTCATTTTTTTGTTTCCATAGAAACGTGTATAAGTTGGACCTTGTTCAGAGACAGGTTCGTTTCCGGAGAAAAGCTCCAAAACTCTTCAGCATATCTTCCTGAAACTTTGCATGTGTATTACCCACTAACTGAAGTGGTGCCTTTTGATATTTTCAGATTTCTGAAAATTTTATTTGTTTCTGTTTCCATAGAAACATGTTTGATTTTGACTGCTTCTGGAGAAGAAGTTCAAAACCCTTAACATATCTGAAACTTGGCATCTGTAATACCCACTAACTGAAGTACGGTTTTAGATAAACAAGTATCTGTCAGAGATGTGTTTTACAAATTTTGTGGTACCTGTGGGATATGTCATCTTCTGATGACTCTTGTTGAATTGTTCATTTGTTCATTTGTATACATGCTCTATTTGTTTCAGTGGCTTACTATCTCTCCTTGACTAGTCCTTAGTTAGTATGGTATTCGCCTTTGCTTGTTTTTATGTTTGTATGTTGCACATTTATGAAACATAAACATTGCACCTACATACATACACATCTTAGAATTTTCTGTGTTTGACTTTGCAGTCATTCATGGAATGTTTGGGATGTAAGAGTCGGCTTCCTCTGGCCGACCGGCACGACCGGTGCCTAGCCTGTTTGGAAGAGGACGAGCACGATGAATCCCATTGTGAGTTGTGCCTTAACTTCACTCCTCGTACTAAGAAGGAGAGGGGGACGGACACCATCTTCTTCTGGAATCTGCAGAATACGGGCCAAGAGATTAGGGGGTAGATCCCTTCCTCTAAAGAGAGGAGGAAATCCAAGGGAGGTAAAGGAAAGGCTAACAGTAAAAAGAAGGTGCCCTCCCCCCTGATCCCTCAGATACATCTGATGAGGACATGGAGGTGGGGTCACCAGCTGTTCAATGAGTCCCCAGTTCTTTCACCTCAACCCAGCAAGTCACATAACACTAATCCTAACCCTAAGTGACACTAAGTCTTTGTATGCAGCGACTATCACCGC
Source organism: Gibbula magus (assembly GCA_936450465.1). NCBI lineage: Eukaryota > Metazoa > Mollusca > Gastropoda > Trochida > Trochidae > Gibbula > Gibbula magus. The sequence continues at coordinate 36,654,036 of OW388296.1, forward strand.
TATTATCCAGGGGCAGATGACGGGAATGGTGGAGACCATGATGGAGCAGCTCCGCAAGGAGCTGACTGTTGTGCCCCTGCCAGGAACCGATGCCCCTGGGTCAACTGGCACCCTCGGTAGCATCAGTAGAGAGGGCAGATTGGCTTTCATCAATAGACCTCAAGGATACTTATCTGCATGGTCCGATACATCCAGAGTTCAAGGAGTTTCTTCAATTCTCCTTTGACAGGACATGCTACCAGTTTCGGTTACCGCCGAGGCTGTTCACCAAGCTAATGTTGGTATCGGCATAGGTCGCAGGGCAGGTGTTGTCATCTGTACCTGGACAACTCGCTTATCAGGGCCTTATCCTGAGAATTGAATCAGGAAGCCACCCAGCTGGGTTGATTATCAAACTGAAGAAATCAGACCCCGCCCCCAGGCAGGACCTGGTGTTTCTGGGCGCATGAATCGATACGGTCTCTGGTTCCGTGTTTCTGGCCCCAGACAGGGTGTCCAGGGTGATCAGGGCAGTCCACTTGTTCCTTCAGTTGCCCACCCACTCAGCCAGGACATGGCTTCAGTTACTGGGTCATATGGTGGCGACAGAGGACGTGGTTTGGAGAGCTCGGTTGAGTATGAAACCAAACCAGCAGGCGCTGACACGAATGTGGTCACACTCGAACAGCTTCGAGAAGGTGCTGATCGGGGCAGTCCACTTATTCCTTCAGTCGCCCACCCACTCAGCCAGGACTTGGCTTCAGTTACTGGGTCATATGGTGGCGACAGAGGACGTGGTTTGGAGAGCTTGGTTGAGTATGAGACCAAACCAGCAGGCGCTGACACGAATGTGGTCACACTCGAACAGCTTCGAGAAGGTGCTGATCGGGGCAGTCCACTTATTCCTTCAGTCGCCCACCCACTCAGCCAGGACTTGGCTTCAGTTACTGGGTCATATGGTGGCGACAGAGGACGTGGTTTGGAGAGCTCGCTTGAGTATGAGACCAAACCAGCAGGCGCGGACACGAATGTGGTCACACTCGAACAGCTTCGAGAAGGTGCTGACCACACCAGTGTGGGTGCTCGAGCATCTCCGGTCACAATACAGACAGATGTCTCCCTATCAGGATGAGGGGTGGGGGGAGTCCTGGAAGATCTGACAGTCTGAGGCCTTTGGTCACAGGAGGAGTCAAAACTGTTCATCACCGTGCTTGAGCTCAGAGCAGTTCGACGCATGTTCAAGTGCTTCAAGGAGTGCTCTGACTCAGTGGGGGACGATGAGAGGCAGCCCCCTGTCCTTGAGAGACAGGTCCCTCCCCCCGCACAAACACCTATTAACATCACCCCATTGACAGCTGCTTTGTACGAGCAAATGAAGGGGATGTTGGCGAATGTGATCTTGGGGCTCCGTATGGAGCTAGCTCCGAGTCCAAACTCCGGCTGACCCGAACGCTTCAGGCCGGCCAGGAGTGCCTAGTGGCTGCGGTTGGTTGATGCTCTTGGTTATGATTTGAGAGAATTTGGTACACTCAGACGTGGTGGGGCTACCTGGTTGCTTGAACAGGGTGTGTCAATTGAGAATATCAAGATTCTCGTAGACTGGAAATCGGACTGTTTGTTCAAGTACCTCCAACCTTTCGATACAAGCTAGGCAGGACTCATTATCAAGGCTAAACCATTATCCCAATAAACAATCTACAATGAACTACACCTACCCCGGGTTGGGGAGTTTTTATTATCCCCCGCCACGAAGTGGAAGGGGGATATAGGTTTGGGCTCCGTCTGTCCGTGCGTGCGTGTGTGCATCCGTCTGTCCGTCCGCTATAAAGGGGACAGCTTTTCTCAGAAACTATTTAAGATAGGACAACCAAATTTGGTGTGTGGCTTGTGGACATAAATACCTTGATGGAGTTCGAAAATAAGAGCAATGTGATTATTTTTTTCGGAGTTATTGCCCTTGTTCCGTATTTTTGGACTCTGTTCATGGTATCTCCAAAGGGGACAGCTTTTCTTAGAAACTGTTTAACATAGAGTTATCAAATTTGGTGTGTGGCTTGTGGACATAAATACCTTGATGGAGTTCGAAAATAAGAACAATGTGATTATTTTTTTCGGAGTTATTGCCCTTGTTCCGTATTTTTGGACTCTGTTCATGGTATCTCCAAAGGGGACAGCTTTTCTTAGAAACTGTTTAACATAGAGTTATCAAATTTAGTGTGTGGCTTGTGGACATAAATACCTTGATGGAGTTCGAAAATAAGAACCGTGTGATTATTTTTTCCGGAGTTATTGCCCTTGTTCCGTATGTTTGGACTCGGTTCATGCTATCTCTAAAGGGGACAGCTTTTCTCAGAGACTATTTAAGATAGGATTACCCAATTTGGTGTGTGGCTTGAGGGCATAAGTACCTTGATGGAGTTCGAAAATGAGAAGCACTCAATTAATCTTTGCGGAGTTATTGCCCTTGTTCCGTATATGTGGACTCTGTTCAAGGTATCACCTAAGGGGAGAGCTTTTCTCAGAAACTATTTAAGATAGGATAGCCAAATTTGGTGTGTGGTTTAAGACCATTGATACCTTCATGGAGTTAAAAAAAAAAGATGCATGTGATTATTTTTTCCGGAGTTATTCCCCTTGTTCCGCTTTTTTTACTCTGTTTCAAGTATCCAAGGATATAGCTTTTCTCAGACATTGTTTATCATCAAATCATTTGTGTGGCTTGAGGATATTGTTACCTTAATGGAAAGAAAATGAGAAGCGCACAATTATTTCTTCTTGAATAATTGCCCTTGTTCTCATTTCTTGTGTCTGGCGGGCGATGAATTACATTTACATGAATTGTTTGAATTACATTTATTAATATTACCAGTCGGTAGTTTAGCTATTGTATTTCAATTTCATATTGTTTCCTTTGCATTTGTTCAATTTCCAATACCCGGTAGTAGTGTTTTAGGAAATAAATTTGACACGATACCATGAGACCTTTGTTTTTTAATGATGATGACTCTTTAAATCATTTTGTGACCACCAAATTTTCTTCAATTTTTGGATAAAAGACTTAATAAAACTTCTTTTTTTTTAAAAATTAATGAATTCTAAAATATTTAATTTTATCGTCCCATCTCCTCCCATCTCCTCGAAAATTTACGTTTGCAAATGCATTTCGTTTATTTTTTTAGTACTGATGAGCTACAGAGCTAATGGCTCTATTTTTTATTTTTGCAGTCATGTGATAGTGCTTGGTGACTTGAACGTTTCCCATCAAGAGATTGACCATTGTAACCCAGACAGTGAGGTGAGAACTCAAAAGAGAAGAGCGCTGTTATCATTAAATATTCCTATAAATTCATTTAGATGAAAGTGTTTCCTCCAAGTTGAAAAAATACCAGGGCAATTACACTGACAAAAGGACACATATGTAAGGATAAAATGCTTTCAAAGTACTTTTTCAATCACTTAGCAAATGAAACAGATAACACTACAACTGTCTGAAAACTTTTGTTTACACAATATGATAACAATCCTTTAATGGCCAAATAACACTAATATAATAATAATAATAATAATAATAATACTTTATTGCCTTTTCAGGAATTTGTTTTACATCAACACAGAGCTTGAACAATCATATGCAATATTTATGTACACGCATTTAATTCTTTTCACATTTATTTAATAGACATATTGTGTTTGGAACAAAAGATGTACGGGCTCTCTTAGTTTTCAAAACTGGAACTTTGTAGCGGCGGCCTGAAGGGAGAAGGTGATATTCTGAATGAAGGTAATGTGTCGGGTCAGATATGATTTTGACAGCTTGATTTACGATTTGCCGCTCATATATATCAGTTAAACACTCGAACTTGACACCGGCAATCTTACTCGCAACGTTCACAATTTTGTTAACTTTACATTTAAGATGAACTGAGAGAGACCCGTACCAACAATGGAATGAAAATGTTAATATGCTTTGAATAAAAGCTGTATAAAAGGTTGACATGACGGAGGGGTTAACATCGAAAGATCTGAGTTTTCGCATTAGATGAAGACGTTGCTGACATTTGTTATACAGGGCTTCAATGTTGGAATTCCAGTTCAATTTAGAATCAATGTAGGTTCCCAAATATTTATATTCCGACACAGTCTCAACACATTCACCATTTATCATGACTGGAAGCATTTGTGATGGTTTACTTCGAAAGTCAATAACCAGTTCCTTCGTTTTTTTGACATTTGAAATTAGATGATTGTCTGCACACCAAGTTGTAAATTTTGTAATTTCATCTTTATACAGTTGTTCAGATATATCATTATTTATTTTTCCAACAATTGCGGCGTCATCCGCAAACTTGATCGTTGAGCAGGTTGAGCTATAACTAACGCAATCGTTAGTGTAGAGGGTGAACAGGACAGGCGAGATGACACAACCTTGCGGCGCTCCAGTATTTATGGATCTTGTGCTCGATACTGCCCCGTTAACTTTGACAAATTGCCTTCTGTCCACAAGAAAATTTCCAATCCATTTGATGAGATTATAATTCACGCCCATGTTCAACAGTTTGTCAATCATGATGTGAGGCTGTATAGTGTTGAACGCAGATGAAAAGTCCACAAACAAGATCCTGATATAAGACTTTGGTGTCTCAAGATGGTTGTAGACATTATTGAGGAGTGACAATGTAGCATCAACAACTCCTCTCCTAGATCTGTAGGCGAACTGAAGTGGGTCCATTATATCGGAAACTGCCTGTCGGAGATGTCTCAGCACGATGCGTTCCATGGACTTCATTGCAATAGATGTTAGCGCAACTGGTCGGTAGTCATTTAATTCTTTAGGCTGCGTCTTCTTTGGAACATGTATTATTTCTGAAGTTTTCCAAACGGAAGGAATGACATGCGTATCAACTGAGAGTTGGAACAATCTTGAAAACACTTTACACAGTTGAACTCTACACTCCTTTAGCACTATGCCGTCAAGGTTGTCAGGGCCTTTCGCTTTCCGAATGTTGATTCTGGAGAAGCTTTGGATGACATCTTCTTCCGATATGTGGACAGGAAGATCGCTATCAGGAATGGTTTTCTTGACTTGGTCCCTATTGATGCTAAAATCCTGATGATCAAAGCGGCTGTAGAAACTGTTGAGTTCTTCAGCAAAGGTCTTGTTGTCATCAGTGTTGATTGTGTGACGTGGGGTATTCTTACCTATCATCATATTCCCCTAACAGCCCCTTTAAATTTCGAATTTTAACATGGGAACTTTGTTCAATATGCACTTAGAGACTTGTAACCTTTTCTACAAGATGCACAATCATCCTCTCAGCAAAAAAGTAAATCATGAGAAAGTCGTATGTCAAGTGACTGAGACGCCATTTTGATTTTAGTGCATATTTTTCAATTTTCAGCCTCTCCGATCTTAAAAAATCTTCTCCTCTGAACATACTGATACTACAAAGCTGAAACTTTCACAGAATGTAGCTGATGCATTGAACTAAAAACGATACTGAAAAGCAAATGTGTAATTTTAATACTTTTGTCACAGTGACCATTGAAAGTTGTCTGAAAATCCGAAAATATGAAAAATCGCCAACTTCCAACGGCAGATAATTCGAATATTTACCAAGCGAACTTTATCAATTTTTCAGGTAGGGAGGAGGACACATATGTCATGTAAAAAAATCAATAATAAAATTGCTTGCGTACACTCATTTACAAATTGTCATTTTTGAAAATTTAAATTTTTAACATGGGCAAAATTTTCAAAATAGAACTAGCCACTTGCAACTTAGTTTAAACGATAGCTTATGTCCTTGTGACAAAAAAAGTAAATCAAGACGAAATCGTATGTCATATGGTTTCTCTATTATAACGCATTTCCTTTGTTTCCCTTCGAAGGTCTGCTTTTGACGGCATGCTCCTTGTCAAGAGGTTGCGGGAACCTTGCATCTTTTCACTATTTTCATTGTATCTTTTCTAAATATCCACTTAGAGACTTGCAACTTGTTTTAAAAGATACCCAATAACCTTTCCTGCAAATAAATTAAGCTTATAATATTTGTAGCAGGGGTAAAATTTTTATAATTCAACATTTCCATCCTTCTACAGCCTGGTCTGCTTTTGGCGACATGCACCTTGTCAGGAGCTAGCGGAAAGCTCAGATCTCTTCAACATTATGTAAAATGTGGACAAGAAGGAAAGATTGCTCTGGCTACAATACAGCAGTCTGAAGACCGTCAGTACTGCCGTGGCAGTCCTAGTTATTAAGGATTCAGCACTAAAGTGCTGAATCCTTATTGTTATTGGTGTGTTTTATTAGGTCTTCAAGACGAATGTCTGGAAGACCTATTGTTATTATCCGGTTTTTAGGTCTTCAAGACGTATGTCATGAAGACCTATTGTTCTTATCCAACTTCTTTTCCTTATTATTATTTGTACTTTTCTTGTGCGCGGTGTACAGTCAAAACGGCTGAACCGATCTCTTTGAAATTTTCAGGGATTATAGCCTGTGACCTAAACTCGTGCTGTACGAGCCTGATTTTTTATTTTCGACTTCTATCGCGAGTTATCTCCCCTTGAAGTCAAAACTTCAAACCTCAATAGCTCGAAAACTTATCAATATATTTTTCATAAAACTTTCACCAAAATGTGGGTGGGGGCGGGATAGCGCAGTGGTTAGCGCGTTCGGCTTCGGATCAAGAGGTCCGGGGTTCGAATCCCGCCAGGGGCACGGCAACTTTGTCTGCAGTAGAGAACTGTTCTACACGCAGTAAGGTTTGGGTGCAATGCTACACTGGATTTCAGCGTAGTATCACCCATGGTTCGCTAGTTCCAGCCGATGCTCGCAGGTTTCACCGCAATGCATAGCCACATGGCGTTGTGGGCTTTCTCCCTGCCACAATACTAGCAGCCGCGATATAAGTGAAATACTCTTGAAAGCGGCGTTAAACCCCAACTCACCTCACCTCACCCAAAATGTGGGCATCAACATTCCCCATCGAGTAGGCCTGCAGCGTTTTTCGGCCGTAATAATAGATTTTTTGCTATCCCGTACAAACTGAAAATTTGGCGCACTTTCGCGATTTTGAGGGTACGCGTCTTCAAAAATCTTCTTCTAAATAACGGCAATATATGCAGCTATGTGTGATAGCTTATGTGAAAGCTGACAGACTCCTGTTTATATGAATCTATCAACCTCAGTTCCATGTTTAACCGTTTTCGAAGTACAGCATTTCGAAAATTGAACTTTTTTAAAAGGGGATGTTCGACCTTTGACTTTGAAGGGACATAACTCTGTTACGAATGAAGTTATGTCAAGGTTACTTATTGCCCTCTCTTCCTAATAACTAGTTTAACAATTCCATAACACATCATTTTTATATAAAACGTGATAGTTTGGGCACAATTTGGACATATTCCCAAAGAATTTATATTTTGGGATTTTGAGCATTTCTTAGGGATATATCTTTTGGAGAATTATTGATCATGAACAATTGAAGATAAGAAGACTTTTAATAGTTCATGTTCATGTAGAAAAGTCATTTATTAATGATAATATTTTTCGAGCACATATCTGTCATAGTTTATATGTGACAAGTCATAGAAGATTGTCATTTTTTTAAAATCGTCATTACAAATGAAGTTATGTCAAAGTTACTTATTACTATCTCTTTCATATAACTAGTTAAACAATTCCATAATATATCATTATCATGTAAAAGTTGATAGTATCGACACAATTTGGACGTATTCCCCAAAAAGTAAAATTATGAGATTTTGAGACTTTTCGAGGGGTATATTCTTTGAAGAATTTAAGATTGTAAACCAGTGAAGGTACAATTATTTTTAATACCTCAGGTTGAAGCCAATATGTCCTTTATTAAGAACAATAAAATTCAAAGTTGTATCTGTCATACTTTACGTGTGACAAATCATAGAACTTTGTCATTTTTCGAAAATTGCCATTTTCAGCAAAGTTCAAAGGATCATAACTGCTTAACTAATCAATATAATTGAATTATAGTTACACCTGTGCATGCAAAAATTCAAGAACAACAAGTGTTCTGTTGAAGCCTTTCATCACAAAGTTGATAATTAAGCTCCAAACATCGCAAATGTTGTCTTGGGGGTTCAAATTTAAGCATTTTTTAGTATTTTCCTGAATATTCAGAAGAATATAACACATTACCTATGTATGCAATCTTAATGATGATTACATCTACTTAAGTGGAAATTAAAGCACAAAATGTTCTATGTTGTACCTTAGTATGAAAATAATAACCGTTTTGTCTTAATCAGGAGAAATATAATGTGGGGGTCTATTAATATGCGATTTTTTTCATTTTCAGAGGGGTATGTTCTTAGGAGATTTTTTGTAAAATAACTACTGAAGATAGAGACTTGTTTGATAGCTCGTTTTAAAGCAGAAAAACTGGTGAATAACCGAGAGTCCAGCATGGAGTTCAAGGTCAAGCAGAAGTCTTGAAGACCTAAGTATTGACGCGTCAATCCTAGTTATTATTATTATTATTAAGGATTCAGCACTAAAGAGCTAATGCAACCAAACTTTGCAAAATGATAGCCCTTACTACGTACTACTAAAAATAAGCTTTTGGGCTCAATCGTCACAGCCATTAAAGGTCCAGTTCGATTCTAAATTTCGATTTTTAACATGGGAAAATTATTCAAAATGCAGCAAGAGACTTCCAACCTTTTTAGCTCATCAGGCCTGAAAGGTCCGATAGGCTTATGGCATGGCAAGGCGTCCGGCGTCCGTCCGTCCGTCCGTCCATCCGTCTGTAAACTTTTCGCTTTTTCAACTTCTTCTCCAGAACCAACGACTCCACAGAGCTGAAATTTTATGTGCAGACTCCTTGGCCAATGGGGATTCTAAATTGTAGATTTCGTGACCCCGTGACCCAAACTGGGGTCACAGGGGTCACATCCTTAAAAACCTATTTTCATCTTCTTCTCTAGTTCCAAAATGTCTAGAGAGCTGAAAAGTTGTGTGCAGACTAATTGGCCAATGGGGATTCTAAATTGTAGATTTCGTGACCCCATGACCCCAAATGGGGTCACAAGGGTCACATCCTTAAAAACCTATTTTCATCTTCTTCTCCAGTTCCAAAAGGTCTAGAGAGCTGAAAAGTTGTGTGCAGACTAATTGGCCAATGGGGATTCTAAATTGTAGATTTCGTGACCCCATGACCCCAAATGGGGTCACAAGGGTCACATCCTTAAAAACCTATTTTCATCTTCTTCTCCAGTTCCAAAAGGTCTAGAGAGCTGAAAAGTTGTGTGCAGACTCATTGGCCAATGGGGATTCTAAATTGTAGATTTCGTGACCCCATGACCCCAAATGGGGTCACAAGGGTCACATCCTTAAAAACCTATTTTCATCTTCTTCTCTAGTTCCAAAATGTCTAGAGAGCTGAAAAGTTGTGTGCAGACTCATTGGCCAATGGGGATTCTAAATTGTAGATTTCGTGACCCCATGACCCCAAATGGGGTCACAAGGGTCACATCCTTAAAAACCTATTTTCATCTTCTTCTCCAGTTCCAAAAGGTCTAGAGAGCTGAAAAGTTGTGTGCAGACTCATTGGCCAATGGGGATTCTAAATTGTAGATTTCGTGACCCCATGACCCCAAATGGGGTCACAAGGGTCACATCCTTAAAAACCTATTTTCATCTTCTTCTCCAGTTCCAAAAGGTCTAGAGAGCTGAAAAGTTGTGTGCAGACTCATTGGCCAATGGGGATTCTAAATTGTAGATTTCGTGACCCCATGACCCCAAATGGGGTCACAAGGGTCACATCCTTAAAAACCTATTTTCATCTTCTTCTCCAGTTCCAAAAGTTCTAGAGAGCTGAAAAGTTGTGTGCAGACTCATTGGCCAATGGGGATTCTAAATTGTAGATTATGGTCATGATCTAAGAACCTATCTTTTGCTTGTAAACAATAACTTAAATAACTTAAATATTCAACTTTAGATAGTAAATCAATGAAATCCTGATGAGCTACAGAGCCCATGGCTCTATTTTTTAAAAGATGCGCATTGACAGTGCGAGCAAAAAAGTAAATCATGACGATTTCGTTGGTCACGTGGTTTCGCCGCTATTTTGATGTTAGTCCTTTTTAAAATTTCCCGACCCCATGCACCTTTGACAATCTTCTCCTCTGAAGATACAAGCATTAGAAAGCTCATATTTTCACATAATGTAGCTGATATATTGCTAACAAAAGTGATCAGACGGATTTTGCAAATTCAATATACTTTTTGCACAGTGTGTATTTGAAACCTTGTGATATTGAACAAAGCGCAAACTTCAAAGGGACATAACTCAAAAACCTACCTGTCGAATTTGATGATTTTTTCAGGAGAGTAAGATTGGACTAAGGTCTTTATGAATCAATAATAAAATCGCTCGCGTACAGTCATTCCTGGCCACAATTAAGCTTACAATTTCAAAAAATATCAAAAATCACCCTTTTGGTGATTTTTTGCAAATTCATAACGTAATAACCAAATCTTGGAGAATATTGTTTGATACCTCACCAGATAGACAAGCCATTTTCCTGAATACGAAAATTTAATTTAATAGAATAGTGTTCATAACGAACGAGTTTCGGGAATTTTAAGTTTGAAATGGGGTCACAGGGGTCACATCCTTAAAAACCTATTTTCATCTTCTTCTCGAGTTCCAAAAGGTCTAGAGAGCTGAAAAGTTGTGTGCAGACTCCTTGGCCAATGGGGATTCTAAATTGTAGATTTTGTGACCCCGTGACCGCAAATGGGGTCACCGGAGTCACATCCTTAAAAACCTATTTTCATCTTCTTTTCCAGTTCCAAAAGGTCTAGAGAGCTGAAAAGTTGTGTGCAGACTCCTTGGCCAATGGGGATTCTTAATTGTAGATTTCGTGACCAAGTGACCCCAAGTGGGGTCACAGGGGTCACAGCCTTAAAAACCTACTTTTATCTTCTTCTCCAGTTCCAAAAGGTCTAGAGAGCTGAAAAGTTGTGTGCAGACTCCTTGGCCAATGGGGATTCTAAATTGTAGATTATGTGACACTGGACCCCAAATGGGGTCACAGTGGTCATGATCTAAGAACCTATCTTTTGCTTGTAAACAATAACTTAAATAACTTAAATATTCAACTTTAGATAGTAAATCAATGAAATCCTGATGAGCTACAGAGCCCATGGCTCTATTTTTTAACTTAGTCAAATTCTGAAATTTTTTGGTCCGATCGATTACAGAAAAACTATTCATCTCATCCTTTTCAAATTTGGTACATGTCTTCTTCACCACTAGGAGAGGTGCATTGCAAAATGTAACACGATTTGGTGAATTTTTGAATTTTTGGCGATTATTTATATTTTTGTAATTTATCATAGCTAGAATGAATGAAGCTACTTCTGTTTTGTGATTTGTTGACTTTATCATTTTCTTTTTCATGTAACTTTCATCAAAAGCTACTTCTGTGTTCTTGTTGATTTTACTATTTTATATTTCCACTGGTTATATTTTGGGAAAAGTTAAATTTTCTTTCCTTTCAGCCATAAAGTGCTTTATATCTCTCACTGTGCCTTCAGGGGTGTGCTTCCATGTACCTGTTGTTTAAGGTCACTCGAATGAATCATTATGATGGATTAATTTCCAAAATAAAGTTGAAATCAGTGGTAATAGCAGTAGTGTATTATGTTACCAATACCTTTTCAAGTTACTTTTATTCCTATTTTGACTTAAACCTCCTTTTTTACATGAAGATTGAGACTTGTCCTACCATTTTCACAAACAGTTTAATCTTAGCAATTACATTTCATAGCTTATCAATCCTTAGGTGTGCAAACACCTCTCTCTTTAAGTAAAATAAAAATGTCAAACTTAAACAGTTGGGGGTATTAGTGAGCCACGCTCACTTTTTTGCTTGTTAGGTCTTCAAGACGAAAGTCTGAAGACCTATTGTTCTTATCCTGGTTTTCCTTATTATTATTTGTACTTTTCTTGTGCGCGGTGTACAGCCAAAACGGCTGAACTGATCTTCTTGAAATTTTCAGGGATTATAGCCTGTGACCTAAACTCGGGCTGTACGAGACCGATTTTTTATTTTCGACTTCTACCGCGAGTTATCTCCCCTTGAAGTCAAAACTTCAAACCTCAATAGCTCGAAAACTAATTAAGATATTTTCATAAAACTTTTACCAAAATGTGGGCAACAATATTCCCCATCGATTAGGCCCATAGCGGTTTTCGGCCGTAACAATAGATTTTTTGCTATTTCGAAAAAACTTAAATTTTTGCTCACTTTCGCGATTTTGAGGGTACGCGTCTTCAAAAATCTTCTTCTAAATCACGGCAATACATACAGATATGTATGATAGCTCATTCGAAAGCCAAGACAACGTAGAATATAATTTGCAAAAAGAATTTTGAATTTCGGCCTAGAATTCGAGTATTCTGCCCTTGAATATGGTCCTTTTTAAAAAGGGCGTTTTTCGGTTGCAATTTCAAAGGGCCATAACTCTGTAACTAATTGACTTATGTCTAAGTTATTGATAGCCATCTCTTTCTAATAAAGAGCTAAACAAGTCCATAATACATCAATATCATATAAAAGTTGATAGTTTCGGCACAATTTGGACATATTCCCAAAAAAGTAAAATTTTGTGATTTTGAGCATTTTCGAAGGGTATATCCTTTGGATAATTATTGATTATAAACCAATGACGACAGGAAGACTTTAAATAGATCATGTTGAAGCAGAAACGTCATTTATTAAGGACAATATTTTTCAAGCTGGTATCTCTCGTAGTTTGTTGGTGATAAGTCATAGAAGTTTGTCATTTTTACAAAATCGCCATTTTAAGCAAAGTTCAAAGGATCATAACTGCTTAACTTATTAAATTATTGAAATTGTATTTATACCTACGGATGGACAATTTCAAGAACAACAACGTTTCTGTTGAACCCTCTCATCAAAAAGTTGATAGTTAAGCTCCGAACATCACAAATGTTGTCTAGGGGTCCAAATTAACGCATTTTTGAGTAATTTCTTGAATATTCAAACAACATAATGCATTACTTATACATGCAAACTTAATGATGATTACATCTACTTAGGTGGAAATTAAAGCACAATATTTTCTATGTTGCACCTTAGTATGAAAATATTAACCATTTTGTCTTTATCGTGAGAAAGGTCATGTAGGGGTCCATTAATAAGCGATTTTTCCATTTTCAGAGGGTTATTGTCTTTGGAGAATTTTAAAAAAAAAACTATTGAAGATAGAGACATGTTTGATAGCCCATTTTAAAGCAGAGAAACTGGCGAATAACCGAGAGTCCAATATGGAGTTCAAGGTCAAGCAGAAGTCTTGAAGACCTAAGTATTGCCTGTGGCAATCCTAGTTTCTTATTATTATTATTTGAACGATTTGGTGATGCGGATTCTGAAGTAACGGTCGGACAGATTTGCATGAAAATTTCAGGGATGATAGCCTATGACAGAAACTAGCCCTGTACGTTGGCTGATTTTTGATTTTCGACTTCTGTCTTGAGTTATCTCCCCTTAAAGTTGAAACTTCAAACCTCAATAGCTCGAAAACTAATTAAGATATTTTCACAAAACTTTCACCATAATGTGGGCAACAACTTTCCCCATCGATTAGACCTATAGCTGTTTTTGGCCGTAACAATAGGTTTTTTGCTTTCGCGGTTTTTAGGGTACGCGTCTTCAAAAATCTTCTCCTAAATCACGGCAATACATACAGCTATGTGTGATAGCTCATCTGAAAGCTAAATGAATGTACAAAATCATGAATTTGCCCGAATTTTGAATTTCGTCCTCAAATTTCAGGAATATGCCATTGAATATGGACCTTTTTGAAAAAGGCGTTTTTTGGCTACATGTTCAAAGGGGCATAACTCTCTTACAAATGAAGTTATGTCAAAGTTACTTATTGATATCTCTTTCATATAACTAGTTAAACAATTCCACAATATATCATTATCATATAAAAATTTATAGTATCGACACAATTTGGACGTATTCCCAAAAAAGTAAAATTCTGTGGTTTTGAGACTTTTCGAGGAGTATTGTCTTTGAAGAATTTTCGATTGTAAACCACTGAAGGTACAATTATGTTTAATACCTCATGTTGAAGCAAATATGTCCTTTATTAACAACAATAAATGTCAAACTTGTATCTGTCATACTTTACGTGTGACAAATCATAGAACTTTGTCATTTTTCGAAAATAGCCATTTTCAGCAAAGTTCAAAGGATCATACCTGCTTCACTAATCAAGATAATTACATTATAGTTACACTTTCGCAAGCACACATTAAAGAACAACAACTTTTCTGTTGAATCCTTTCATCAAAAAGTTGATAGTTAAGCTCCAAAGATCACAAATGTTCTCAAGGGGGTCAAAATTTAAACATTTTTGAATATTTTCTTAAATATTCAGGAAAACATGACGCCTTAATTATGTATGCAATCTAAATGATGATTACATCTTCTTAAGTGGAAATTAAAGTACAACATTTTCTTGAAAATATTAACCATTTTGTCTTAATTGTGAGAAAGGTCATGTAGGGGTCCATTAATAAGCGATTGTTCAATTTTCAGAGGGTCGCTGTCTTTGGGAATTTTAAAAAAAAAATTACTGAAGATAGACATGTTTGATAGCTCGTTTTAAAGCAGAAAAACTGGTGAATAACCGAGAGTCCAACATGGAGTTCAAGGTCAAGCAAAAGTCTTGAAGACCTAAGTATTGACGCGTCAATCCTAGTTATTATTATTATTATTTCCGACGATTTTTGTGACGGCTGTACTGAAAGCATGGTCGAACCGATTTTCATGAAATTTACAGGGATGATAGCCTCTGGGCTAAAATGAAATTTTAACATGGGAAAATTTTTCAAAATGAAGCTAGAGACTTTTTAAAGACTTTTTTAGACTTTTTTTAAAAGATGCGCAATAATATTTCAAACAAAAATTTAAATCACGGCGAAATCGTACATCACGTGACTTATACGCCATTTGATTTTAGTGATTTTTCGTGAATTTTGACCCCATGCACCCTTAAAAATCTTCTTCTCTGAAAGTACTTGGGGTAGACAGCTACAAGTTACATTTCCCTTAAGCAGATGCATTGTAGTATCTGGCTATCTCATGGGAAGTGCGAAAGGCCCGATGGGCTTATGGCATTGGATGGCGTCCGTCCATCCGTCCATCCGTCCGTCCGTCCGTAAACTTTTAACTTTTTCGACTTCTTCTCCAGAACCAATAACTCTAGAGAGCTGAAATTTTATGTACAGACTCCTTGGCCAATGGGGATTCTAAATAGTATATTTGGTGACCCTGTGACCCCAAATAAGGGACCCAGGGGTCATAACCTTAAAAGCTATTTTCATCTTCTTCTCCAGTTCCAAAAGGTCTAGAGAGCTGAAAAGTTGTGTACAGACTCCTTGGCCAATGGGGATACTAAATTGTAGATTCCGTGACCCCATGACCCCAAATGGGGTCACAGGGGTCACATCCTTAAAAACCTATTTGTATCTTCTTCTCCAGTTTCAAAAGGTCTAGAGAGCTGAAAAGTTGTGTGCAGACTCATTGGCCAATGGGGATTCTAAATTGTAGATTTGGTGACCCTGTGACCCCAAATAAGGGCCTCACAGGCCATTACCTAAAATCCTGTTTTCATCTTTTTCTCCGGAACAAAAAGATCTAGAAGGCTGTAATATTGTATGCAAACTCTTTAGCCAATGGGGATTCTAACTTGTAAATTTGGTGACCCTGTGACCCCAAATATGGGCCACAGCCTAAAAAACCTTTGAAAATGAATTTTGAACTGATATTTTATGTGCACTTCATTCACTTTATTTGAAATCTATGTCGACTTAAGATAACAATCTACATTGTGGATATGTTTGTCAAATTGATGTAATCAATGTGAAATGAGAACTATTGAATAGCCTATGAACTGAAAATTGTGACAAGTCATAAAGGACTAAATTGAAGAGGAGTTAAGAATTCTTTTATTTTACATGAGATATGTGAACTGCATATGACTTGTGATGAAATGATAAGATAAGATTATTTTCATCTTCTTCTTCAGAACGAAAAGACCTAGAAGGTTGTCATGTTGTGTAATGAGTCTTTAGCCAATGGAGATTCTAAATTGTAGATTTTGTGAAGCTGTGGCCCCAAATAAGGGCCTCACAGGCCATTACCTAAAATCCTGTTTTCATCTTTTTCTCCAGAACAAAAAGATCTAGAAGGCTGTAATATTGTATGTAAACTCTTTAGCCAATGGGGATTCAAACTTGTAAATTTGGTGACCCTGTGACCCCAAATATGGGCCACAGCCTAAAAAAACCCTTTGAAAATGAATTTTGAACTGATATTTTATGACACTTCAATCACAATGATTTGAAATATATGTCGACTTGAGATAACAATCTACATTGTGGACATGTTTGTCAAATTGATGTAATCAATGTGAAATGAGAACTATTGAATAGCCTATGAACTGAAAATTGTGACAAGGCATAAAGGACTAAATTGAAGAGGAGTTAAGAATTCTTTTATTTTACATGAGATATGTGAACTGCATATGACTGGTGATGAAATGATAAGATAAGATTAGTTTCATCTTCTTCTCCAGAACGAAAATACCTAGAAGGTTGTCATGTTGTGTAATGAGTCTTTAGCCAATGGAGATTCTAAATTGTAGATTTGGTGACCCTGTGGCCCCAAATAAGGGCCTCACAGGCCATTACCTAAAATCCTGTTTTCATCTTTTTCTCCGGAACAAAAAGATCTAGAAGGCTGTAATATTGTATGCAAACTCTTGAGCCAATGGGGATTCAAACTTGTAAATTTGGTGACCCTGTGACCCTAAATATGGGCCACAGGCTAAAAAAACCTTTGAAAATGAATTTTGAACTGATATTTTATGACACTTCAATCACAATGATTTGAAATATATGTCGACTTGAGATAACAATCTACATTTGGACATGTTTGATAAATTGATGTAATCAATGTGAAATGAGAACTATTGAGTAGCCTATGAACTGAAAATTGTGACAAGGCATAAAGGACTAAATTGAAGAGGAGTTAAGACTTCTTTTATTTTACATGAAATATGTGAACTGCATATGACTGGTGATGAAATGATAAGATAAGATTATTTTCATCTTCTTCTCCAGAATGAAAAGACCTAGAAGGCTGTCATGTTGTGTAAAGAGTCTTTAGCCAATGAAGATTCTAAATGTAGATTTGGTGACCCTATGGCCCCAAATAAGGGCCACAGGGGTCATAACCTAAAATCCTGTTTTCATCCAGAACAAACTAGAAGGAATATTTTGTTCAGAATGTTTAGATGTTTGGATGACAAGGCTTAGAACCGAGATTGTTTAGCCAAGGTGATTCTAAATTGTACTATGTACCATGAGATTCATCACATTGCCTGTTCTCTTGAAGCCTTATACAGTTAGATCAGTGCTGCCAGTGTTTAGTGCAAGCAAGAGTCTATTACATAATTTGGCGGTAAAACACAAAAAACACAGCTGGCTTGTAACCAGAGCCAAGGGGTCAGAATATTGCATAATCTCCTGTGTGTTGACCTTGCTGAGTGCTCTCTCTCAATTTCAAGAATAAGATTTGTCAGGGTTAGGGATTATACATTATTTTGAGACAACATGTTTCTGTCTTCATCATCAAACAAAATAAACTCTGATGAGCTACAGAGCCCATGGCTCTATTTTTTATGACAGTCAGCTTTCAATGTTGTCTAAAAATGAGAGAATTAGAAAAATTGCAAACTTCAAGGGCAGATAACTCAAAAACCCAGATCAAGAAAGTTATGATGTTTTCAGGGAAGGAGGATACATATGTCATGTACAGGAATCAATAATAAAATGGCTCGTGTACAGTCATTTCTGGTCTGTAAGAATTTTGAAAAATTTACATTATTCTGAAAATTGAAAAAAATAATTACTACATCAATGGCAGATAACTAAAAAACCTAGATCAAGAACGTTATGATTTTTTCAGGGAAGGAGGATACATATGTCATGTACAGGAATCAATAATAAAATGGCTCGTGTACAGTCATTTCCGGTCTGAAGGAATTTTTAAAAATTTACATTATCCTGAAAATGGAAAATTAAAAAAAAAATACATACTTCAAGGGCAGATACCTCAAAAACCTAGATCAAGAACGTTATGATTTTTTCAGGGAAGGAGGATACATATGTCATGTACAGGAATCAATAAAATGGCTCGTGTATGGTCATTTCCGGTCTGTAGGAATTTTTAAAAATTAACATTATTCTGAAAATGGAAATTTAAAAAAAAAAAAACTTTCTTCAAGGGCCGATACCTCAAAAACCTAGATCAAGAACGTTATGATTTTTTCAGGGAAGGAGGATACATATGTCATGTACAGGAATCAATAATAAAATGGGGCGTGTACAGTCATTTCCGGTCTGTAGGAATTTTCTAAAATTTACGTCATTAGGTCTTCAGACGAAAGTCTGGAAGACCTACTGTTACTATCCTGATTATTTTTGTCCCCCAATGCAACGCGGAATGGGAGACTATGTATTCAGTGACGTCCATCCGTCTGTCCGTACGTACGTCACATTTCTTGTTTACGCGATATCTTGTGAAGCGTTGCATCCAAAGTCTTCAAATTTAATGTCTGCCTACATTGTTGGAAGACGCAGACACTAGTCAATTTTGCTGACCTTGGATTTATTTTCAAGGTCAACACGACACTTAGACCACTTTTTGAACTCTTGTTTACGCGATATCTCATGAAGCGTTGCATCCAAAGTCTTCAAATTTGGTGTCTGCCTACAATATGGGAAGACGCAGACACCAGTTAATTTTTGTGACATTGACCTTATTTTAAAGGTCACCACTACACTTTGACCACTCTTTGAACTCTTGTTAAGGCGATATCTCATGAAACATTGCATCCAAAGTCTGCAAATTAGTTGTCATTGGGGAAAGACACAGACACAAGTTGATTTTGGTGACCATAACCTTATTTTCAAGGTCACCACGACACTTTGACCACTTTTCAAACTCTTGCTTACGCGATATATCATGACCGGTTGGACCAAATGTTTTCAAATTTGGTGTCAGTCTTCATTGGAGGATGAAGCAGACACCAGTCGATTTGGTGACCTTGACCTTATTTTCAAGGTCACCTCTACACTTTGACCACTTTTTGAACTCTTGTTAACCCGATATCTCATGAAGTGTTGCATTCAAAGTCTTCAAATTTGGTGTCCGCCTACATTGGGGGATGAAACACCCTTAATTTTCAAGGTCACCACAACACTTTGACCACTTTTAGAACTCTTGTTAACACGATATATCATGAACCCAAGCACCCAAAGTCTTAAAATTTGCTGATCATCATGGCACTTAGTAATTGCATCATTGCATAATGATTCTTCCCAAATCAAAGAAGTGGTTAGGGACAAAATAGCAGCAAGTGTTACATTAATTCCCTTAATTTCCATAAATATTATCGAAACCAACCAGTATTTGCACGTCTTAAAGATGTAAGAAATATTATCACTAAATTGACTGTTTGAAACCAGAGGATTCGCTGGTGTAGTAGTTAACGTCTTGGACTTGCAATCCAGCAGTTTGAGTTCAAATCCATATGAGGAAAACGTTTGTATTTTCAATGTTCAAAATTTATTTTGTTTTGTATGTTTAACTTGATTTCATTTCTTTTTTCACTTTTGTTCGTTTAATAAATTCATATTGGCAACATTGTCCAGATTAGTGTGCTGGTTACTTTTTTCAGTTAAATTTCTTTGTATATTTCTTTACGTGTAACCAATAAGCTGATGTCATGAAACTTTCAGGTACGTTAGCCTGTATATACAAACTGAGTCTATGACATTGGCCGATTTTGAATTTTCAACTTCTTTCATGAGATTTCTATCCAATAAGTTAAAAATTGAAATCTCAGAATCTCGAAAAACTATGAAGTCGATATCACAAAACCTTCACCAAACTAAGTACAGTAAGAACAGGTTGGTATGTCGACTGTAGAGCAGCCTGAAAAATGACAGAAAATAAGGATTTTGATTTTTAACATTGGGATTTTAACAATTTTAAAATCAACATAGACACTTTTTTTAAAAAGATGTGCAATAGTAATACAAACAAACAAGTTAATCATGGCGAAATGTTAGGTCACTGGTTGAGGCGCTATTTTGATTAACAATGAAATTTCGGAATTTTCAGTTTGTTGGTATGAGAGATACATGTTACATTGGTAGTTTTGACATTATCAGTGACATTCTTCGATCAAACATGGAGGTGAAGGTCAAGCGGAAATCTGAAGACCTAAGTACTGCCCGAGCAGTCCTAGTTATTAAGGATTCAGCCCTTTGGGGCTGAATCCTTATTGAGATTGGTGTGTTTTATTATTATTTCAAAATACTTTGACCATCTTTTTAGCGCAAACGACTGAATCAAATGCAACCAAATTTTGCAGGCTGGTAACCCTTGCCCTGGAATCGAAAATGTCCTATTTTGGGCCCAATCAGTCAAGCCAGTAAAGGTCCAGTTTGAATCTTCACTTCGATTTTTAACATGGGAGAAATTTCCAAAATGCAGCTAGAGACTTGCAACTTTTTTTAAAAGATGCGCATTGGCAATGCGGACAGAAAAATAAATCATGACGAATTCGTAGGTCACGTGGTTTAGCACATCTTTGACAATCTTCTCCTCTGAAGATATAAATACTAGAGAGAAGCTATTTGCACATAATGTAGCTGAGGCACTATTTATAGTAGCTATCTCATCACGGGCTCTAATTCCCAATACTTTTTTCACAGCGGTTACTTGAAATCTGGCAATTTTGAAAAAAGTGTAAATTTCAAACCCCAATATCTAGAAAACTTAAAAAGCTAATTTCATAAAACTTTCATCAAAATGTGGGCAACAACATTCCCCATCATATAGGCCTATAGCGGTTTTCGGCCGTAATAATAGATTTTTTGCTATTTCGAAAAAACTGAAAATTTGGTGAACATTCGTGATTTTCAGGGTACGCGTCTTCAAAAATCTTCTCCTAAATAACGGCAATGTATACAGCTATCTGTGATAGCTCGTTTGAAAGCTGTAATACTGCTATTTATATGAATCTCTCAACCTCAGCTCCATGACAAACCGTTTTCGGAGTACAGCATTTTAAAAATTGAACTTTTTGAAAACGGGAATTTCGGTCTATGACTTTAAAGGGACATAACTCTGTTACGAATGAAGTTATTCCAAAGGTACTTATTGACCTCTCTTTCTAATAACTAGTTTAACAATTCCATAACACATCATTATCATATAAAACTTGATAGTTTGGGCACAATTTGCTTTCTCCGAGTGGGAGAACAGCTCCGCTGAAAACAGCTCGTTAAATCTCCGTAATCATCAGCACAATTTGGACATATTCCCCCAAAAAGTAAAATTTGGCGG
The DNA here is from genome assembly GCA_936450465.1 of Gibbula magus. Lineage (NCBI taxonomy): Eukaryota > Metazoa > Mollusca > Gastropoda > Trochida > Trochidae > Gibbula > Gibbula magus. The sequence continues at coordinate 36,675,522 of OW388296.1, forward strand.
TTTTGAGCAATTTCGAGGGGTATGTTCTTTGAATAATTATTGATCAATAACCACTGAAGATAGGAAGACGGTAAATAGCTCATTTTGAAGTGGAAAGGTCATTTATTAAGGATACAAATTTTCAAGCACGTATCTGTAACAATTTCCGTTTGACAAGTCACAGGAGATTGTCTTTTTTTAGGAAATCTCCATTTTCAGCGAAGTTGAAAGGTTCATAACTGCTTAACTAATTACGCTACTGAAATTTTACTCCAACCTGCGTATGTACAATTACAAGAACAGCAACTTTTCTGTTGCACACTTTCATCAAAAAGTTTACAGTTAAGCTTCAAACATCGCAAATGTTGCTAAGGGTTAAAAAATGAGCATATTTTAGTATTTTCAGGAATATTCAGAAGAACATAACGCATTAATCACATATGCAATCTAAATGATGACAACATCTACTTAAGTGGAAATTAAAGCACAACATTTTCTATGTTGTACCTTAGTATGAAAATATTGACCATTTTGTCTTAATCGTGAGAAATATCATGTGGGGGGGGGGTCCATTAATAAACAATTGTTCCATTTTCAGGTCGCCGCTAATGGTTGCAATACTGCCGAAGCGGCGTTAAACAATAACTCACTCACTCACTCACTCCATTTTCAGAGGGTCATTGTCTTTCGAGATTTTTTGTAAAAAAAACTACTGAAGATAGAGACATGTTTGATAGCTTATTTTAAAGCAAAAAAACCTAAGACCTAAGTACTGCCGCGGCAGTCCTAGTTATCTTTGCATATATTGTCATACTAACATTTTTTAACAAAAAACATGTTTCTGTGCAACTTTGTGTTGCTCTTTCAAAACATATATATAGAAGATTGGCAAAATTATGGTAACAAAATATTTTTAAACTGCTTAAATCGTTTCACTACCTTGATTCTTATTACTACATTTCATTATCTTACCATTGCTATAAAGCCCACTCCATAACATACCCCACTTATTATCTCCTGATGAACTACAGAGGCCATGGCTCTATTTTTTCTTGTTTGTGCTATCAGGCTTTTACTTGGTATATATCAACTATGGAGAAAGACCAAGATTTGAAAAGGTTTTCGCTAAAATCTATCAAAGGTCAGGGTCAAAGCGAGGTCACAACTTAAGCATGCATTTGCAAACATGCCCTATTTCAGCCATTAACACTTTGAAGCATTACATGATTGTCATACACAAGGAAAAGTGATCATTGACTGTTTGACTTTGAAGATCAAAGGTCAAGGTCACGAGATATGGTCATGGTGACCAGTTCTGAAATCACTAAGTAACTTTTTTCCATGAAGATATTAACACCTCATATAGATAGCTTGTTTCTTATAAACCTGGTGATTGATTTTGACATGTTCACATTCAATCTCAAAGGTCAAGGTCATGAGTTCTTAAATCACTGCAACAATCCTTGTAAACATGATAACTTCAAACATTTTTTGGGGCGGGATAGCGCAGTGGTTAGCGCGTTCGGCTTCGGATCAAGAAGTCCGGGGTTTCGAATCCTGCCAGGGGCACGGCAACTTTGTCTGCAGTAGAGAGCTGTTCTGCAAGCAGTAAGGTTTGGGTGCAATGCTACACTGAATTTCAGCGTAGTACCACCCATGGTTCGCTAGTTCCAGCCGATGCTCACAGGTTTCACCGCAATGCATAGCCACATGGCGTTGCATGCTTTCTCCCTGCCATAATACTAGTATCCGCGATATAAGTGAAACCCCAACTCACCTCACCTCAAACATTTTTTGTGCTATCAGGCTCTTATACCAGGCTGTTACTTGGTATATATCAACTATGGAGAAAGACCAAGATTTAAAAAGGTTTTCGTTAAAATCTGTCAAAGGTCAAGGTCACAGTGAGATCACAACTTAAACATGCTTTTGTGAATATGCCTTATTTAGCTATAAACAGTCATTGCATGATTGTTATGCACGATGAAAAGTGATCATTGATGGTGTGACCTTGAAAGTAAAAGTTCATGGTCATAAACAATGAGTCATTGCATGATTGTTATGCATAATGAAAAGTGATCATTGATGGTGTGACCTTGAAGGTCAAAGTTCAAGGTCATGAGATATTGGTGTAAGCCACGTCAATCCTTTGAGCCAATTTCGAAATCAGAAATAGGTTTTAAAACCAAACTTGTGAAAAGTGACCCCAGTGATGATTCAACTTGTTAGTAATAACTATAATAATGAAAAAAGAATTGTTAAAAAAAAAAAAAAATCCCATTTTATTGATGCTGACAAGAACCCCGGCGGAACAGGGAAAGGCGAGACCCTAAGTTTCGGGACTGCTCTGCTTTTGCGGTCTCCTGCAAACGCTCATAAAGTTTGTAAATAATATTGTAACAATAAGTCACACACTTTCTCCAGCGTGTACCCCTTCTTGGCAATTAAATGAATATCTGGTTATTTCAATACCCAGTTGAGGATGCGGTTGAAACCTTGGGTAAACCTGCTGAAATCGATGTGCAATCGGTAAGATCTGATGTTTGCATTAACATAAAGGTTACACACAGTTAAAACAAGTTTTTGGGTTCATTTAAAAATCACTATTCTAAGTTTACAACTATGGTGGCACAGGAAAAAGGTAAGTTGAACAAGTTTGAGCGTGAAGATTTCATGAAGGTAGAAATTATGAATTAAGAATGAATCCTGACACATTAACATTGATGTTTCAGGACTTTATGTTGAGAAAAGATCGGCAATGGCTTCAGAGGTTCCTGTGGAGTGGAGATGAGTGTTCATCGCTGGAAGTAAAGGAGGAGGAGCTGCACACATTCACTCCAGGGACCACAAAAGGTGGTCAATTCATCGATTCATTTAGGTACTTCCATCCTGACCAGAAAAATGCATTCACTTGTTGGTGTACAATGACATCATCCAGATTGACCAACTATGGAACCCGACTAGATTATATTCTTGGTGACAAGGAACTTGTGAACACCTGTCTTACTTCCTGCTTGCACATGACAGATGTTCAGGGTTCCGATCACTGCCCAGTGAAGGCAGAGTTTACAGTAGAGCCAATGCCTGCAAAGAAGGTGCCAGCATTTTGTACCAAGTACATGCCCGAATTTTCAGGAAAACAGCAGAAGCTATCGTCCTTCTTCAGAAAAGCAGTGAAAAACAATGAATCAAACAGCACAAGGAATGTCTCTAAGCTTCCCACCACTACACAGTTCGCCACCTTACTGGACCCAAGTCTTTGCATCAAACGACCAAATTCTGAAGATTTAGAAGTATGTGTCGCAAAGAAAACAAAATTACATTCACAGAAAACAAAGTTTTGTAAACAGGGTGATTTATTCAACTTCTTCCGAAATAAATCCAGTGACATAACAAACCTTGATTTGTCGAACAGCTCAAGTAAGAATTCTGATTTGTCAGATTTGTCACCAAAAAGCAGTGAAAAGTGTGAAAGTGTAGCTGGTTTTCTTGTACGTGATGAATCTGCCAATGCCAAAAAGGATGCTTCAGCAGTTAAGCAGAATGCAAGCTCTGTCTGGAAGGGGCTACTTGGCGGGCTTGGTAAACCCCCGCTCTGTCAGGGACATAAGGAGCCATGCATCATACGTATGGTAAAGAAAGATGGACCAAACAAGTTTCGACAGTTCTATGTTTGTGCTAGAGCTGAAGGGCACAGTTCTAATCCTGAAGCAAGATGCAGTCACTTTGAATGGCTAGATAAGAGGAAACTGAAGAAATAACATAAATTCTACCATAACTTAGAGAAAAAGTCATATCTGATTGGCTACTATGAAAAATCAGAGATAGTATAATTTGGTTATACAGTTGGTTCACAGTGCTCTGTTTACTTTGTCATATGCACAAGAATATAAGTATTGCCATCAACAATACAGATTGCTATATTTTCTCAAATGCTTACATGCATGAACATGGTTTTGAATGAGCCATTGTTGTGATTCAAAGGCACCAAATAAATACTTTGGATATTTAATTGTACTTCCTAGTTTTTCTTCAAATTGTTTACCCTATTTAATCCCTAGATATCACAGTACTCAATCTGCGTATGTCGGGGCCTTTTTTGTATCCATAACTGTAACTTTGATTTGTTTGTAAGGCCACCCTTTTTTTATTACTTGGATTACGGATCCGCCGACTCTAAATTTTGAAAAATCAAAAAAAAAAAAAAATTGGAAATGCCTATTTTTTTACCCGCCGACTGTGCACTTTAGTGAAATTTTTAAATCAACAAGTCCCTTAATTTCACTATTGGGAATTTGTGTCATATTATAAAATCACCAACCCAGTTTATTTGTAAAATAAATCTTGAATAATCTTGCAACATGTTTTCACGCATCGCATGCGAGGTAGCTAGCGATCGGCTATTAAAATTCCAACCCCTTCAGATCACGTCATGCTGTTAGTGTCTGCCATTAAAATTGTCTTGTTTATGGTCTCTTAAGTATAAACAATTCTGAGCAACAAGTCATTGTCAGATCCAGCAAGAGATAATTTGGAAATGTACACTACCGTTGAGGGTCACATGTGTTGACCATTAGTCAAAACGAAAGCATGCAGTCGTGTTATCGTCAAAACTCGGAACATTGCAGTGATACTGTAACAGCGAGAAGCGATGCCTATCTGAAGCTGTGTGGAAGTGTCAAAGGTTTCTTGACAGCCAATCACAGTGCTTCATTACTAGTCACATGACCTTACAGCGTGTCTAGTTACATTTTCTCGTAACTTAGTTCTTGAAAGATAAATACGTAAGCGTCTGATTTTCTTGAAATAAGGCAATCAATCACATCAATCTGGGAATTAATATAACCATTCGCGTGAAGGATAATTTTAAACTGTAAAAATATTCTGTTTTATTTAGAAATTCATGCGAGAAAGATTTTGAAAACGAAACAAAATTTATATTATTGTCAGTGTGATTTACTTACTCAAAAAATGCCATCAAGTCTATTAATAAAATTGAGTCTCGATATTTCTTGTAACTTTTATTGGTAAGATTAAATTAACTTATATTTTCAAAGTGTAAGATATTATTTGTGCCTATTTATGTTTATAATCTCAAAAACATTGCTCCTGAGTATTTCAACCATGTGACTGGTGGCATTGAAAATTAATTTTTTTAAAGTCATTTTCCACTCCCGGTTTATCATAATGTAAATTTCATTTCCCTCAAACATTACCTGCTGATTTATTGTATTTTGATATAACTAATTTCATTAATATTTATTTTGATATTGTACATGTTTGTGACCGTCTTGGTGAGTTAATATGACAAACTTTATTAAATCCCTTTTCAGATGCTTTTATGTGCAATAAGATCATGATAAAACTCCTGCAAATAAGTTTCATTTACCATGTTTTTATTCACTTACTTTTCAAATGTTATGCGGAGACATAAGAAAAATACTGTTTTTAGATTTAATACATTTGACACAAAATCTTTTTTCAATTTATTCTTTGTTTCCTGAAATCAAAATAAATTGTTTATCAATCAAAACTATAAATTAGTTCCAGATTATTGACAATGATCTTAGCTTGAATATTGTATGCAACATGACAATATTTTACTGAAACAGTCTTTGAAGACAGTCAATAACAAAAGCTGTACAAGTCATAATTTGATGGGAATTTACCCAGATCCAGGGATTGACTCACTGTAGCTTGCTATAGCTAGTGTGAAGTCGGCTGAGCAGTGGCAATTAAGTTATGTTCCATCTAAAAGTATTAAATTGACAAATAAAATTGAACAAAAGTCTTTTTTTTTTCCCTCCTACCCCAAAGAATTCAATGTGAACAAGAAGGGTGCTGGAAAAAAAAATTGGGGTGAATTTTTATTTTTATTTTTTTCCCTCCTCCAACTCCAGGGTTTGGCTGAAAAAATCCGTAATCCAAGTAATAAAAAAAGGGTGGCCTAATGTACATCATCGAAGAACAAAACATTATTGTTCAGTATGAATTGTACATTTTCAAGTATAAAAGCCTTACCTCATCTATCAGGCAGTAACCTTTGGTGTTTTTCCACAAAATAAGTTACCAGTAATGCTTCCAGTCTCAATTTGTGGGGAATATTGGAATATAAACACAAATGCAACTTTTAACATCAAATGTAAGTACCTAATCTGTATAAACATTCTCAAGAATAACATCAGGCATATAGTTAAATAAATCCATTGTGCCCCTGGCGTAACTTTACACTTTGTAGCTCATCTGGCCTGATAGGCCGGATGGGCGCATGGCATGGCATGGTGTCCGGCGTCCGACGTCCATCCGTCTGTAAACTTCTTCTCCAGAACCACTTGATCTAGGGAGCTGAAATGTTGTGTACAGACTCCTTGGCCAATGGGGATTCTAAATTGTAAAATTGGTGACCCTGTGACCCTAAAAAATAGGGTCACAGGGGTCACAACCTTAAAAACTTATTTTCATTTTCTCCAATACTTAAAGATCTAGAAAGCTGAAATGTTGTGTACAGATTCCTTGGCCAATGAGGATTCTAAATTGTAGATTTAGTGACTCTGCGACCCCCAAATATAGGTCACAGAGATCATGACCTGAACAAATATTTTTATCTTCTTCTCAAGAACCACTGACCCCAGAGACTTGAAAATTCATGTACAGATTCCTTGGTCAATCGGGATGCTAAATTGTAGATTTTGTGATCCTGCAACCCCAAATATAGGTCCCAGAGGTCATTATCTGAAAAGCTATTTTCATCTTGAGATATTATGTGCTCTAGAAAGGCAGGCAATTTAAAGGAAACGACAGTGATGAATTAAATTGTGTCCTTTTTTGTAGGGGATTTTATCTCTGGCTTCAAATATTGGTCAGAGGGGTAAGGACCTTAAGACCTTTTGTATCTTCTCCATTTAAAAATCTTCCTATTTGTTGTAACGATCACCTAGAAGTTGACATTTTGAATTAGTTAATGTAAATAAAGTCTGATGAGCTACAGAGTCAGTGGTTCTCTTTTTAAAGAAATAGTTTCAAAGAAATTTAATAAGGTTACTCAAACGATTGATCTTGTTCATAGATTGTAACACAGCACAGAAGTTTGGAGTAACATGAAACCTCTTTGTTACCACTAAAGAGCTGTTAGCATCCTTCTACCAGTGAGTGGAGATCACTAGTTCAACACAATGCAATTACATTACATTCAGACCCTAGACTCAAAGCAACTCAATGGAAAAGGGGTGGTCCAAAATTTGTTCCCCCATACCTGCCCATACAAAAATTTTTGAAAGGGGGACTCCCCAGACCCCCTCGATCCGCCACTCGCTTCTCCAGTACCAAAATGAGGATTGTAGATTTGGTGACCGCATGACCCCAAATAGGTTTCGGGGGTCACAACCGTAAAAACATATTTTCATCATCTTCTCCAGCACCAAAAGGTCTAGAAAGCTGAAATGTTGTGTGCATACTCTTGGTCAGTGGGGATTCTAAATTGTAGACTTCGTGAACCAATGACCCCAAATATGTTCACAGGGGTGACAAGCTTAAAAACCTCTTTTCGTCTTCTTCTCCAGCACCAAAAGGTCTAGAGGGCTGAAAAGATGTGTGCAGATTCTAAATTGTAAAAATATGGGTCACAGGGTTCACAACCATAACACCTATTTTCATTGAGAATGAGAACGGGGAAGCGCTGCGGGCTAGAGAACTACTTTGCAAGTGATGAAGATACCCTGTGGATATCGGAGGTCCTCCTGCGGAAGAGTGGGGAGCCCTGCCGGCTGTGTAGGGAATATATAGGATGAATTGGGGGCCTAAAGCCGAATCATGCTGGCAGGAAGAAATGAATTGGCTTTGTAATACATACACATGAATTGGCTTGTAATACATACACATGAATTGGCTTGTAATACATACACATGAATTGGCTGGTAATACATAGACATGAATTGGCTTTAGATATAAAATACTTGAAGGTTGATACTGGTACATGAAAATAGTTACATTTGTACAAAAGAAGCATGAGAGGCCCCAAGGAGGAGACTGGGGAAGGATGGTGGGTAACAATTTGGTTAGCAGAGCAAGGGTGATGAAAACTGAAACGAGGCTGTCTGCTCTTTACCATAAATAGAAGAGATAAGTGACGTCATTTCCTTACATTGCATGATGGGGGAAATAGACTGTATAAATAAAATATAATAGAAACGTGAATTTTAAACTGAAATATTAAGATACTCAGACAATACTAGTAATCACGTGTGACCAGCTAAGCAGGTGTGAACTAGTCACCTGTAAAAACACACACGGGTGGCTTATGGGCCTTATGTTGCCTGTCAATAGAATCACGTCACAGCTAATGGATGATATACTGTTTTGAGTTATCCAATGAAATCAGTAACTGTTAAGTGAAACAGCAATGAGATTTGAGCTGAAATCCGGGATAATCAAATGGGCAAGTGTAGCAGGGTTACGAGGGTCAAATGATGACAACACTCTCTGCTGGGTGTGAGACGTTTATTTCTCAGGATGATATCAGGTGAAAGTATATCAGACACCCTGTAACAATAAATATGATAATAAAATATACATCACACAGTTAGCACACAGTATACATATTGATATACAATACATATAATTCAACACAAAGGAATATGCTTATAGTGATAATAATTAATAAAACTATAGTTACTCATAACATGAGGAACATCTCATTACTGAACACATGCATAGAAATATGATGTGTTATTAAACTTTACAAATAATCATGACAATACATATAGGTATGATATGGTATTAATTGCACATCATCACACATTACGTGGTGATACTATTTACAGTGATATAATATTATATGATTGTAATAATTCGTTCATCATTACACAGACGTAATGATATGATAAAACACATGAAAGTTTATACACAATATACACGTACCCTGTGGGTGGTACAGGGGTGTGCTACAAACACACACTGGCACAGTACCTGCCGTAGGAACTGGGACTTGCTGCAGTAAAATAGTATACACTCATAAGAAATGCTTTGTGGAATATATTTGTAGTACATTTACTAAACACAACACAGCATTTATTCCACAACACTTATTATTACACCTATCAGTTAAAACATGGCAACTTAAACTAAAACATTCTCTCATCTCACACAATCATAAAAAGGATAGTAAAGATAAGAATATATTAGTAATAGTTAAATAATATTTATAGCTTGAATATTAATAAACTTACACTTATGCATAGCGCACTTACATGCTATACTTTATAAAAACCTATTTAGATAATGTTTAATAGATTACTTTAATTATACAGATACTGCAAAGATAAAATGCAGTATTACTTTAGACTAAATATATAAACTAACCTTTCACATTCTGTCTGTCCGTTGTGTCCTTTCAGTGCAAATAGCTGGTGCAGAATGATTTAAATGTGCATGCGGTTAGTAAGACCAATCAGCTGAGAAGCGTCATGGCTTGGGATGTTATATAATACACTTGACTACCCATATAAAAAAAAAATTCCTGAAAGATCCTTCAATAGCTTTTATACAGTATCTCCACAGTACCCTCATACCATCTTTTCAGGTGTTAAGGGCAAAATTTTACCATCACTTCTAGCCGAAGCTTTGAACTGCGTTTCAAGAAGGATTCGCAATGATGCATGCAATACTTTGTTGCTGATGGTATAGCAATAAAAAATTCTGCAGTTATTAAAGAAGCATTTTAATTAGCATGTCCTACTGTAGGGATACTTCCATGGTAATTTCACAAGTGACCATCAGTTAACGACCTCACTGGAGATCCTAAGGAAAGTAAACCAAGGGTTGTAAAGTAATAAAACTTATGGCAGCAAGTGATGCAGGGTAATAAAACTTTATCCCAGCAGGTATGGTAGCAGTGATTATGTAACCAGGGTTAGAGGACACTCATTGATATATTGTGATTGATGACATACCCACAATTGACTTCATAATACAGTAACTTTTGATTTCTTTTACCTATTTTCATCTTCTTCTCTAGTTCAAAAGGTCTAGACAGCTGAAAAGTTGTGTGCAGACTCCTTGACTAATGGAGATTCTAAATTGTATATATTTGTTGACCATGTGACCCCAAATATGGGTTACAGGGGTCATGACCTGAAAACCTTCTTTTATCTTTTTCTCCAGTACAAAGTGCTAGCAAGCTGAAATGTTGTGTACAGCCTCCTTGGTCAAAGGAGATTCTAAATTGTAGATTTGGTAAATGTATTACTTGAGATAACTTATATATTCAACCTTAGATAATTAATCAAGGAAGCCCAGATGAGCTACAGACCCCATGGCTCTATTTTTATTCAAGTTGTCAATTTGGGTTGTGATTTAGAGATATGTCTATTCTGTTTGCTTTTTACACTCTTAACTTAAATTGGTATTTAGAAATATATTAATTCTCCGCAGTTGAGATATAAACATTCATTCAATGTCAATATATGTTATTGAAATAATCATCCATGTTCTTGATTAAGATGATGTAAATTACATGAAATATATATTTATTGTACGCATTACTGAACCACCATTAAAATTATTCAGTTTAAAGAATACTTTAAATAACAATCAAGTATACACTTCACAAAAAGAATCTTACATATTGAATCAAGATAAGTTCAGTTTAATTCCCTCTGGCCTTAAATACAATCAATTGAAATACTTCACAAAGTTGTTTAAAACAAATGCAGACATTACATATTTACAATCACTAAAATGTTTATACCTCTGAGAAATTGCATATCCATTGGCAGACTTGAAACGGGTGGAGCTAAATTAATTGATAACTGTCCAATGGAAAGATTACAGGAATGAACCCAAATATACCTTTTAATAACACTTAGTTGATTGCTTAACAAGGAGCTTAATTATTGTATACACTTCATTAGATTAACCAATTTATTTGTTTAAGAACTGAGCAGTGATGTGGAGGGGTGCTGTGTATTTGATGTAATGTTGTTTCAAGTTGTAGCGGTGGAGGTATATCTAATTAACGAACTATGTATTTATCTCAATCATAAATACAATGCTTTTAAACTGTGAAAATAGAAAACCAAGTGAAAATATTATTATTGAAATCAAATAAAAAAATAAATGAAATTAACATACTATTAGATCTGAGATGTTCTGAAACCAATCTTTTGCAAATACATTTGGTCAAAATGTTTATTTATTATTATGTTTTAATTTATTTCATGTATAAAATAGCTGACTTGTATTTCATGTATAGAATAGCTGACTTGTATTTCACAGTTAAGCATTTAATGACTTTGATATCTTGTTTACATTTGTTCTTAATTTGATTATATTAAAAAAAATGACAGTTGAATAAATATTTTAAAGCTGTTTATTGAAGAAAAATCTTAATAGTTTATAATATCACAAATTGTCATATTTGACCAAATAATTGCAACTTGTATCAGATGAATAAATTGTAGCCAATCAAAAGACTTCTCAGTATTTATTGCTGTATTTTTTTCAAAATCTTCATGCCTTTTATAATTGATAGATAAAACAAATATTTTTCATAATCATTTCAAATCCTTTAAATATTAACGACTTTTACAAACAACATATATATAAAGCAATATATTTGATCAGATTAATTTTCCACTATGCTCAAATCAAACCATTTTTAGCCAATCAGAAGCCTCCTTAGTCTTGCTGCTGTAGCTTTTTCTCCAACATGGCTACAATAACAAGAAGCTCATCAAGCTCTCAAAGCTTTACAGTTCACAAGACCAAGAAGTACAAGTTTTCTCAGTTGATTAATACAAGGTAAGTACTTATTATCACTGCATTCCATAATGTATCAATCTTATTCCATTCACCCTTTTAAATGGACAGACTGAGTAACATTTTCTGACATAAGATTGGCTTCATCTGTAAAATGGCACTCATGTCTCATGGCATGTGTACTAAAGTATCTGTGTATATACACTGTATCCAGTGGGTTGCTTTAATTTGTATCAGATTATGATTTGAATTAGGAATAAATTTCAATTTTACTTCAAATACTTTAAAATCTGTCTATAATAAACATGTCAATGTTTATTACACAGGTGATTGTGCACTCAACCATGACAGCCAGACAGGTGAGGACAGGACAGGAAATGATGTAACCTACTCTCGGACAGGAAATGATGTAACGGTTCATGCACATGAGGCCGAGTTTCCCACTTTCGAAGGGAAAATTAAAGTCTGCTTTATGTTAGTTTGGCCAGTAGTGTTAAGCCGATGTAAATTATGTTTGTTCAGTTTGCTAATCCGGATTATCCGGATTCTCTGCTTGGGTGATCCGCTCATTAGGCGTAAGGTCTACCTTGCTTACAAACTGGTACAAGGAAAACGAGAGAACGAATTCATATTCATGTATTTTAATTTTTCTTTACATATGTACAATTCAATAATTCACATAATGGACATTTAACACAGTTTAAGATTGAATGATGCTGAATCGGCATATTGCATGAGGGTAATCTCGTTGTTCTGCAGACGGAGTTTCAGTGATTGCAATGTTTCGTCCAGCTTGACATATTTTCTCTTCTTCGATGGTGGTTTTGCTCCAGCTCCATACTGCTGCATCCTCGATTCTGTCGTCATCTGAACAGATTTGATGAATGTGATGGCCTCAAAGATGTTGGGATGGGCTTTTCTCACAAGCTTGTTGAGCCGACTGTGGTAACCCTCAAGGTGATTGTTGGTTCTTGGCCCGGTGGTTTCGTAGTGGTTCCACTGATGGGTATGGAGATCACCCTCTATCCACTGGCTGGTGACATAGTCTGCAAGGCTGAGCTGGTACGTCGGGCATCATTCGGCATGTCGGCAGCAATATCAACCCAAAGGTTGTCAACCTAAAAAAACAAATGGTATTTTAAGTATAAAATATGCATTTGTATAGGACTTGGTTATGAACTTTACTTGTTACATTACTTGTTACATTACTCGTTAATGACTTGGTACATTAACCGTTAATGACTTGGTACATTTCTTGGTACATTACTTACCTCATTGACAGGGATGAGGGGCAAGACTGCACATCGTCGAACGAATCGAGTGATGTCGTCTAGGGTTTTGTAGTCCTCCTGTAGGCCGTGGTATTGCGTTCTCCTCCAGATGCACTGAGTGAAATGGAAGAAACAACCCTTCCATTCACTTCCAGGGAAGACTGCTCCTGCTGCATTCCTGGCCGCTGTCTCGTAGTCCATCTGCAGAAAACAAGCACATACTGTTCAAATTCAGACATTTCACATTATGTATTATTATTATCTTAATTTTATTTGTTTCAACAATGGATTCTATTTATTTATTTATTTCGATTGATTGAAATTTTCTTACCTGAATGCATTGGGGTGACAGCTGAAACCCCTTGGTTCTGGCGGTATCCACGAGGATCTGGAACAGTCGTCGATATGTCTCTTCCCGCTTGTCTGGGAGAAAGGCAAACACCAAGGGAAACATCTGTCCATCGACCATGGCATGAATGGTATACAACTGGTAAAACATCTTCGGGCTGGAGTAGAAGGTGCCGTCGCCATAAATAATGTCTGCTGCACATAACTTCTCTAGGTTGGAGTCGGTAGCAAAGATGACTATCCTATTGCCAACTCCGTCGTCTTGTAACAAGAACTGTTCTCCTCTTTCTGTTATCTGGAAGTCTGCAGGTATGACAAGATCCTGTCTGCTTGTTGGAAGTTGAGGTAGGACGGATCTTCTGGCTCTGTAGAGTGTCATTCGGTGGGACTCGAAGGTAGGCATTGCAGTCACTGCTGGATCTCCTCTCATCTTGTTGATCTCTTCGTCAAACAGTGAAGGCATAGGCTGGAGTGAGGACTTGGCATTTGTCTTCATATTCAGGAGCTTCTCCTTGACCTGGAACAGAAAATTAAAATATGAATATACAATATGGTCTACACAACTCTATAAGCATATTATCATTATCTTTATTCATAAATTAGTTTTTACTTTGGATGTAAAATTGATGTATAATAAAGGTCAGTTATATATACCTTCATTTCATTGTGTACCGGAGGGTGATTGTGGTGATTGTTAGCCATCGTCACGATGTCATTTGACGTTGAAGCTGTGAATCCACAGTTCTTGTCAAGGCAACGCCAGGAAATCCAGTCTCGTTTTCTTTTGTTGAGCCTGTACATGAATCCTCCCACACACAGATATCTTCCTCCTCTAGCAGTTGGAATGAACTTGTGACCTAGTTGTACCTCTGCCATTGTGAGAATGATGTACATGCCACATTGTCACTCCCTTATGTACTGTCATTTTGAACATTGTTCACTCTTGTAGAAAAAATAAATATAAACTATTCACTGAACTGATTAACTAATCATGAGGTCTCATCGTTAAGCCCCTAAGAAACACCAATTAGTTGTAGGACTACATCGGTGGACATCAAAGGGAAAATAAGGTCTGCTTTATGTTAGTATATTTCAACCTAAAGATCGGCGTCATGTGCAGACACCGATGTAACCTCTCAAGGTAAGACTGCAGTGCTGGATTATTGTTGTATAAACAAACAATTTGTTAAATAGCATTGAAATCATTGTAGATAAAAAATAAATTAAGACATTTGTTTTGCTTAATTGATATTCTGGAAATGTATCTAGACTGACTGATTGCATAACTGAACATTTTACAGATAAATTTTCTATGAGTCATTAATAATCAAATAAGCAAAATTACAGTCGTATTTTAAAGTCTTTTAAATCCATATTTATTTTATCAATTTTGATAATCATATTTGTTTGACTTTCAGATCTTAAATCTATTTAAAACAAATTCCAAACAATTGTCTGTTGGTTTACATAGTCCTGTTGTTTTTTTTATTAAATATTCATTTAAATATTTTTATTTTCATCATAAAAACTTTTATAGTCTTTATACTCTTTAAAAGTATTTACATGGTAAATATTAAATTGATTTATGATTATTGATTTATTCTTTTCAAAATGTTTTTGTTTTCATCAAATAGGTTGAACCTATTCAGTAAAATGTCGATATTGATTTCAGTGTGGACTGAACCGGACAGAAAATACACTCACCTGGTGGACACAGTTCTCAGACGATGTATATTCAAGGTCTATTGAAGGTGGGATTGACATTGAAATTGACAATTAGCTTCTTTAACTGATAATCCTCTTTCTGAATATGCACCCAATCAAGCTGATTGATTACTTTAATGGACACTAAAGGTCATTGTTCTTTAATTTATTGCAGATTACAAAATATAACCTGCTTGAGGTATCACCACAGCATAATTCTTGAAAAAACATAAATCTTTTATATTGCATCTGAAAACTTTTGAATATACATTCATTGCAGAATACAAACAAAATTAGAAAAAAATAGCCTCGTTAAATTTCTTAACATGCGTCCAGACAGACTATAATAACAATAATGAAAATAAAATTTGTATTTTGACATTTTGTAATAATTCATTAATTTACCAATTTATTTGATTACATTATAAATATATACATGATAGTTTGAACTTACAATATTAGATTTTTATTTCAGGAGCCCAAAAAAGACGGGGATTGTTGGCATGTTTTGCTTCGGATCAAGATGTCTGGGATTGAATCCCAGCAGGGATTCAGCAACCTAGTCTGTTGTAGAGAATTATTTTACAACTTTTTGATGCAATGTTATGCTGAATATCATTGCAGTACCTAGCTACCTGATACTTGTAGGTTTCACCACAACAGTGCCGTCTCTCTGCACTAGCAGACTTGATACATGTGAACTACTCTTGAAATCAGTGTTAAACTCCAACATGATTCAATCCTGTACTACACAGACCACAGCTTGTTACAGATTTGTTATTAAATTAATTTGTTTACATGATCTTGTTTTCCTGTTATTATTTCTTGCATGTGATATGGTGTATTACAATAGTCAACCAATGGAAAAGCTTCATGCTGTTATTACGTAATATTGCATAGGGCAGGTTGTTCTGCATCATCTCTACCAGATGCCAAGAACCAATGAAAAAATGCTATTACATAATATTGTATTGTCTCATAGCCAATGAAAATGCTTCAATGCTGGTATTATGCAATATTGCAATTGATACGTTGTTCTACAACATCTCTACTAGTTGCCTAGAACCAATGAAAAGCTGCTATTGCATAATATTGTATTTAACAGTCAGTTCTGAAAGATCTTCACAAGTTTAGAATATGCATCCGAGATTTCTGTACAACCAAGGTCTGTGGTACTTTTATGGTGCCTCGTTAGTAAAAAATGATATGAGTCTTCACTACAAACAATTAAGGGTTGCAAATTTTACGACTTAATTACCCACTGCACACACCTCTTAGCACTCTGTAGGAGGATTTCTTAGTTAGTCAAACTTTACGACTTAATTACCCACTGTACACGCTTCTTAACATTTTTCTCAAAAAAAAGAAAGATGGTATGAATATTTTTGCAAAAGCATTGTGTTGATGGTAAAATTTTGTTTGCTACAACACTTCGAAAGTGAGTTTTCAATGGGATTTTTTTTATAGGGGTATGGCTAAACTCTAAATGCTTAACCCTTAATGTACCCGATAATAAAATAACTAAACAGAGAGAACAGTAATAAGATTAAAATACTTTATTCACATTAAAATACATCTGCCACATACTTCCCCCCACTATGAAATGACGTCCACGTCATTTCTTGCTGGTGATGATCTCGAGCATTGCTTCTCTGATGTTGGCTGGCTGATTCTCGAGCATCCCGTCTTGTAGTAAGGAAGTCAGGAAATTAGCTCTGATGAGCCAGTCCGGCGCTGTCGCAGGTTGCGCAGAAAGGGCAAATTCTCCACTCCTCAACCACTCTGGTGGCCGTCGTTCCCTGAGGGATCTCCGTGGTGGTGGTGGTGATGACTCTGCTGCCCTTGCCTCAGCAACTTCTTGACCTCTGTCTGGTGGCACATCCACAGGCTCAGCTGGAGGATCTTCTGTCGGTTGTTCCTGGTCAACCTCCTGTGTAGTTGCTCCTGTACTCTCCTCTTCATCGACTGGAACCTCGTCCTTATTGTCTTCAGCAACTGGTTCTTCTTCAGGTGGCCTGTCAGCTGGCGTAGTAGCTGACACTGAACTGTCTGATGAGTGGGTGGAAACAATCACTATTTCCTCCTCTCCTTTCTCTGAATATCCGTCCTCGGAGGTGCTGGCTGTGGTGTCGTCTGGTATGTCCCGGGTACCCTTGGGCACTGGTTCCAAAGACTTGCATTTCCTTGGTAGCGCTTAGTCCTGATGGGGTAGAAATCCAATTGGAAGCAATAGATTCCTGTGCAGTGTCCTCTTCTTGCCGTCTCCATTTTCCTTGCCAACTGTGTAAACTGGTATGGATGAATTAGGCTGCTCCAAGATCACGTACACATCCTCTTCCCATCGGTTCGCAAGCTTGTGCCGTCCGTCAAAAGCAACGACCTTTACTAAGACTCTGTCACCGTCCTCTAACACAGCTGCTCTGGCCCTCTGATCATAGTGAGTCTTCTGCTTCTTCTGTGATTTCTTAGCTGTGGAGGAGGCAATGTCATATGCTTGTGAAAGTCGTTCCTTCAGATCCTTGGTGTAAACTGCTGTAGTCTTGGACTTGCTTGGCTCCATGTCAAGTCCGAAAGCAACGTCAACAGGCAGGCGTGGATGGCGACCATACATCAAGTAGAACGGAGCAAATCCAGTTGATTCATGTCTTGTACAGTTGTAAGCATGTACTAAGGGTCCAACGTGGGCTTTCCAGTTCTTCTTGCTGTCCGGTTCGAGGGTCCCAAGCATGTTGCACAGTGTCCTGTTGAAACGTTCACACATTCCATTCCCCATGGGGTGGTAGGGAGTTGTCCTGGACTGTTTAATTTGTAACAAGGAACACAATTCTTGCATTAACTTGCTGGTGAAATTAGCTCCTTGGTCCGAATGAATGCGTTGAGGAATTCCATAGTGAATCACGAAATTATTGAAAAACACTTCCGCTGTTGTTCTTGCCGTCATGTTCCTAGTTGGGTATGCTTGGGCGTAGCGTGTGAAATGGTCCGTGATTACTAACACATGTTCCTGTCCTCCTTTGGATGGTTCCAGGGTGAGGAAGTCCATACAGACAAGCTCCAGTGGCTGAGAGGTTTGGATGTTTACTAGAGGTGCTCTTCCTCCTGTAGGTGTCTTCCTCCTGAGACATGGAACACAGTGCTGTACATGCTCCTCAACATCCTTGTTCATTCCTGGCCAGTAAAATCTCTCCTTGATGAGTGATAGGGTCCTGTCTCTCCCTGGGTGGCCGATGTTATCATGTAGGCTCCTTAATGCAGCTGGGCGACATCTTGTTGGCAGTACAAGTTGCTCAAAAGTTTCATCCGCTGTCTGGACCACACGATAAAGAACTCCTCGCTTTAATTCGAATTGATGGAAGTGCTTCAGCAGCTTTGTCATTATTTTATCTCCAATGAACTTGGTCCTGTCTGGCTAGATCCTGTTCCTTAGATGCTCTATGATGACTCCAAGCTCTTGGTCCTTTGCCTGTGCACGTCTCCAATCTCTGGCATTGAAATCACACCTCTCATCCGTGATGTCTTCCTCTCCTGTGATTTCTGATGCTGACATGCTGAGGCTCTCGATTAGACTCGGTACTTGGATAGCATCACAGATTGCTTTAATGGATTCCAGATTGACCTGTTCTGATGCTCTTTTCTCTGGTAGTCTTGAAAGGATATCCGCGTCAGTGTTAGCCTTGCCTGCTCTATAGTGGATCGTAAAGTTGTAATCCGATAGGGAGGCTAACCAGCGATGTCCTGTGGCATCCAACTTGGCTGTGGTCAGTACATACGTTAAGGGATTGTTGTCTGTCAGCACAGTGAAGTTATGGCCGTAGAGGTAATCGTGGAACTTCTCTGTTATTGCCCACTTTAAGCACAGAAATTCCAACTTGTGTGCTGAGTAATTCCTTTCTGATGGTCTCAATCCTCTACTTGCATATGCAATAACTCTTGGATGTCCGTCTTGGTGCTGATAAAGTACTGCTCCTAGGCCTTGTCCACTTGCATCTGTGTGCAGTTCAAACGGTTTAGAATGATCAGCATATCCAAGTATTGGTGGGCTTGTCAACTTTGTCTTCAGTTCTTGGAATGCTCTCTCTTGTTCGGCTTCCCATTGCCATTCTTGAGTGCTTGAGGCACGCTTCTTGGATTTCTTGTCTTGGGGCATGAGCTGAGATAGAGGCCTGGCAATCTTTGAGAAGTCCTTGACAAACTTGCGGTAGTAACCGGCAAATGCGAGAAATTTTCTTACTTCTTCAGGATTGGTTGGAGGGGGGCAGTTAGCAATCTTGCTGATTTTGTCAGGGTCCGTTTCAATGCCGTTTTCTGATACAATGTAGCCTACGTACTTGGCGCGACGTTGGAAGAATTTACATTTCTTAGGTGCCAATTTAAGTCCACAATCCATCAGTCTCTTGAGAACTAGTTCCAAACGCTTGACGTGTTCCTCGTGAGTCTTTGAGAAGATGAATACGTCGTCAAGGTAAATAAGACAGATGTTGAGATTGAGTCCTACACTGTTCCATAAGTCTTTGATATGTGGCTGGTGCATTGGATAGTCCGAAAGGCATTCTGTTGAATTCGTAGAATCCAAGAGGTCCTACAGTGAAGGCAGTTCGTTCTTTGTGGCTTTCCTTGATTTCAACTTGGTGGTAGCCGGACTTCATGTCCAAGACAGAGAAGTACTGATTTCCCTCGAGGCATTCTAACAGGTCCTCTATCCTCGGAATGGCATAGGCGTCTTTAATAGTCCTCTGATTAAGGTCACGAAAATCTATGCAGACGCGTAGTTTCCCATCCTTCTTCCTCGCCAGAACAATATTTGATGCCCAAGGACTGTGCGAGTTCCGGATCACTCCAGCAGACAAAAGTTGTTGCAGATGGGACCTTACTTCTTCAAACATTCCTGGTGGGATGTGCCTGTAACGCTGTTTGAAGGGCTGTTCATCCATCAGTTCAATTCTATGCTTGACTGCAGAAGAGCGTCCAATGTACTCATCGTTCTTGGAAAACATATCCTTGAATCTCATGATAACATCAAGTCCTTGTTGTTTCTGTTCCTGGGTTAAGTCTTGCTCCTCGATCTCAATCTGGTTCAACAGTGACCGTTCATCCATGGGTCTACCAGTGGGTGGATCCTGAAGAGTGACTGGCTGAAGTTCACATAAGACAGCCCTGGGTGCAACAACAATATTCCTTGTAGTGATATTGAACACATGAACTTCAATAGCATCAGGGTTGTCTCTGTCGTAGGTGACAATGGTAGGCGCTATATCAATCTTTGAAGGGATCGTAGCTTGTGGAGAGGGATGAAGGAGTGCTGTGTACCTTGGTGCTCTGAGTCCTTTACATAGCTGTCCCTTGATAGTTACTTTGCTGTTTGAAGGCACAATGATGTTCCTATCCTCGGCACACTTGACAAGTCCTAATCTGTTCTTGTTCCGTTCAAGTTCCTTGGCCTCGATGACAATGGTCCTGTAGGTTAAATACCATGGTGTGTGTAGAGGTGCTTTCTGTAGGAACTTGACTCCATGGGTTTGCTTGCACTTGTCAAGTAGGCAATTCAAGATGTTAGTACCAAGTAGTACGGGAACACGGACACTGTACCTTGTAATTGGAACAACTAAGAATAAACATGACAACGTCTCACTGTCTGTTCCTCCTCCAGGTATAGAGAGTTCAGCTCTCACGAATCCCTTGTATGGCAACGCTTCACCTCCTGCACATTCGATATCGAGAATATCTCCGATTGGCTCCAGTGGTAAATGTGTGAGGTGCTCCTGATAGTATCCTTCAGATATAATGGAAACTGTTGCCCCTGTGTCCAGAAGAGCATGCACTGGCTTACCATCGATTAGTACTTCAGCTTCGTTAGCGTGTCCAATAAGTCCTTCTGGTATTCTGTTGGGGTCCTGTAGACAGCCTAGTGGTGACCCCTTCCCATAGGCCCTTGCCAGTTTAAAGGATGACGTTGGTGATCCAGCCTTACTCTACACCCAATAGCTATGTGTCCAGAGTAGCCGCAACGATAGCATATCACACCGTCCTGTCTTCCTTGAGGCTGGTTAGGGTAGCTTGTATCCTGTGGTCCGAATCCATATCCTTGTGTACTGGGATGAGAGTTAGCAACTTGTGGTCCTTGGACTTGAGGTGGAGCTGAAGCATAAGCTTGAGTATCCTGAGGCATCATGGAATCCTGGGGTGGATACTCTACATATGGCTGCTGTGGATTACTAAATCCGTATCCTCGTCCTCTTCCTCTTCCTCGTCCTCGGCGTTTACTCCTTGTTCCATATCCTTGTGTCTGTTGAGGAAGTGAGACTTGATGCTGGAATACTTGAGCTGGCTGTTGCTATTTCTCCCTGATCTCAGTCACTTCAGTCCGTAGTTGCTGTATGGCCGTAGCAAGGTTCTCCAGATCCGACTTGGTGATAGTCTCAGATGGAGAAGCCATCTTCACAGTTGCAGACTGTTTCTTTGTCGGAGGCTGTGGTTCCTTTCCTTGCTTCGTGTCATACTCTATCTCCCTGAGTGCGATCCGTAGCTCGTCGAATGATGAGATAGTATCAAACTTATGTCCCGAGATGTTCTTGAGGGATCTTCTAAGTCCATTCCAAAGCATGTTCCTCAACATCTCATCCTGTTCTAGTAGTGGAATGTGGTATTGCTCCGTGACTTTGGAAAGTAGATGCTCCAAACGACATCCCCAAGACGCAACATCTTCATCCTCTCCCTGTGAAGCACTATAAAACTGAGCCATGAGGGCTTCCTTCCTCTGCACAGTCCCGTAGATACTCCTCAGTTTCCTCAGTAGATCCTGAATCGTTGCCTTGCGTCCTAGTCGCATAGCCACGCGTGCAGCTTCTCCCTTCAACGAGTGTCTAATGGCTTGGTCCAGTACTGCAGCACTGTAAGCAGACGTCTGCTGAAGGCATTCCACTTCGTATACCCACAAGTCATAGGTAGCATCCTTTCCTATAGAGTCTCCACTGAACGAAGGAATCTTTGGATATGGTGGTGTAGCTGAGGCTGTGACTTGTGACTTGGTGGTAACTTGTGACTTGTCAACGTTGACATGTTGCTCAGGAGGAGCTGAATCTGTACTTGGTAGGATTGGCCCTTCTTGGTGAGCCATGTCCTGGATCCAAGTTTTTAAATCTTCAGGCTTCATTGCTTTTGGTTGCAACCCCAACTTGTGAAACAAGTCAACAATATCCCCAAGTTCTTCCTGCTTAAATTCCATGTTTAAGATTGAACAAAGGGATAATAACAATAACAACCAATGAATAAGGGGACACCTGATGTGAATGGGTATAACCTTAGTCAATCTACATCCTGATATGCACCTTTGATTGACATGACATACATCAAACAATCAATGAAACATAAACAGGAATGTGTAGAGTAACCTTGGCGTGAGTATTGTAATATAATTACATTATTTGAAAGTAAGGGAACTAACTTAAGCTATGAAGTGCAGTGGTAAATAAGTGTTGAATTGAAAAGGCTTTTCCTTTTCAAATGAATGAGAAGACAAATGTAACAACGTGAAAGGATATTCTAACAAGTGAAGAAACAATGGCGCAGCGCTATGGAAGTATACCTTCCATGTTTAAAAAACGGTTGGGTTTAAGATGAAATGAAGAATTGAAAATTTAAATTCAACTTTCACTATCGCACAGAGGTGAAATAATGAAGCGTTGAATGATTACAGGTAAAACTTAATGCATTCAACTTACATTGTGTATAAATGTAACGATTGAATGATACTAAGTTAAGATGATGAAATGTGATTAATAAGAAATTATACAAATTCAACTTTCATTATGACACAATGTGTAATAATGAACTGCTGAATTATACTAAGTTTAAAGTGAACAACAAAATTGTGGAAATTCAAATGTGGCAATGGCTGAATTACACAATGGCAGGATATAATACAAAGATGTAATTGATAATAGGATAGAGTTAATATTAACTAATGCTAGAATAAAGTAAATGCTAAAATACTACCCAATTACGATACTGTTGAATGGAAATATAGGAGCTAAGCTAAAGGGAAGGGAATTGAGAATGAAATAAGGTGCAATGTGCAGAGTCTAAGCACAGTCTGTCGTCTAACAGTCAGTAAATAAACACAACTTTAACTAACACATTATTTATACCTAACCCATAAAGAATTAACCTATCATTTATTGAGTTAGTAAGAGGGAAATGAATAAGATGATGAACCAAGCACACACACTTACACACTAACTATAAACTACATTACGAATTAAGAAACGGTAAACCTACAAGTAATGAATTAACTAATATATAACTACACAATAACCCAAGTACGAGTTACATAATGAAAAGAAAGAGCTACAATATCAAATTACACAAAACAAATGTAACCTATGATACTCTAAGGAAAACAAAGCTACTGGAATCAGTGAAATGCTACATGATATTACATAATGCTAAGCTAATCAAAATATAAAACTCAATGTAGAAGATGTAATCTAAGGAAACGCAGCAAACTAAATGTAAAATAAACTACATGATTATAATCTAAATCTAAACTTAACTAAGCAAAATGAGACTAAATATGCTTCAAATATGAACCAAAAAATGATTACATTATGAATACTAAATGTTGGTACCAACGATAAAGCTAATACAATAGAAATATAAGCCGGCAGTAATTACATACTTATGTTACATAATTGTAAATTACATGAGATAGCAATATGAAGTTAAATTCAATGATGAATCAACACAAACAGTAAATATATATTACATGAAAATGCCAGGTATAATACACATCAATATTTACACAAAGGTCATAACTCACGTGAAGTGTCCATGAATGTCCAAATTCCAAAACATGAAAATACACATCACAAATCACACACAAAGTGTCACAAACTCTCCACGAATGTCAAGGTCACAGTTACACTGACAGTGTCACATCACTGGTCATCCGAGGATGACGCAAGCACAGAGTTCACAGAAATCCATAGTGAATCTTTCCAGTCCTTAGATCCTTAGGTGCCATCCTGAACATCCATGATCGAAACGATCCTCACTGGGGGCTCCAAATGTAGCAGGGTTACGAGGGTCAAATGATGACAACACTCTCTGCTGGGTGTGAGACGTTTATTTCTCAGGATGATATCAGGTGAAAGTATATCAGACACCCTGTAACAATGAATATGATAATAAAATATACATCACACAGTTAGCACACAGTATACATATTGATATACAATACATATAATTCAACACAAAGGAATATGCTTATAGTGATAATAATTAATAAAACTATAGTTACTCATAACATGAGGAACATCTCATTACTGAACACATGCATAGAAATATGATGTGTTATTAAACTTTACAAATAATCATGACAATACATATAGGTATGATATGGTATTAATTGCACATCATCACACATTACGTGGTGATACTATTTACAGTGATACATAGACATGAATTGGCTTTAGATATAAAATACTTGAAGGTTGATACTGGTACATGAAAATAGTTACATTTGTACAAAAGAAGCATGAGAAGCCCCAAGGAGGAGACTGGGGAAGGATGGTGGGTAACAATTTGGTTAGCAGAGCAAGGGTGATGAAAACTGAAACGAGGCTGTCTGCTCTTTACCATAAATAGAAGAGATAAGTGACGTCATTTCCTTACATTGCATGATGGGGGAAATAGACTGTATAAATAAAATATAATAGAAACGTGAATTTTAAACTGAAATATTAAGATACTCAGACAATACTAGTAATCACGTGTGACCAGCTAAGCAGGTGTGAACTAGTCACCTGTAAAAACACACACGGGTGGCTTATGGGCCTTATGTTGCCTGTCAATAGAATCACGTCACAGCTAATGGATGATATACTGTTTTGAGTTATCCAATGAAATCAGTAACTGTTAAGTGAAACAGCAATGAGATTTGAGCTGAAATCCGGGATAATCAAATGGGCAAGTGTAGCAGGGTTACGAGGGTCAAATGATGACAACACTCTCTGCTGGGTGTGAGACGTTTATTTCTCAGGATGATATCAGGTGAAAGTATATCAGACACCCTGTAACAATAAATATGATAATAAAATATACATCACACAGTTAGCACACAGTATACATATTGATATACAATACATATAATTCAACACAAAGGAATATGCTTATAGTGATAATAATTAATAAAACTATAGTTACTCATAACATGAGGAACATCTCATTACTGAACACATGCATAGAAATATGATGTGTTATTAAACTTTACAAATAATCATGACAATACATATAGGTATGATATGGTATTAATTGCACATCATCACACATTACGTGGTGATACTATTTACAGTGATATAATATTATATGATTGTAATAATTCGTTCATCATTACACAGACGTAATGATATGATAAAACACATGAAAGTTTATACACAATATACACGTACCCTGTGGGTGGTACAGGGGTGTGCTACAAACACACACTGGCACAGTACCTGCCGTAGGAACTGGGACTTGCTGCAGTAAAATAGTATACACTCATAAGAAATGCTTTGTGGAATATATTTGTAGTACATTTACTAAACACAACACAGCATTTATTCCACAACACTTATTATTACACCTATCAGTTAAAACATGGCAACTTAAACTAAAACACATTCTCTCATCTCACACAATCATAAAAAGGATAGTAAAGATAAGAATATATTAGTAATAGTTAAATAATATTTATAGCTTGAATATTAATAAACTTACACTTATGCATAGCGCACTTACATGCTATACTTTATAAAAACCTATTTAGATAATGTTTAATAGATTACTTTAATTATACAGATACTGCAAAGATAAAATGCAGTATTACTTTAGACTAAATATATAAACTAACCTTTCACATTCTGTCTGTCCGTTGTGTCCTTTCAGTGCAAATAGCTGGTGCAGAATGATTTGAAAATGTGCATGCGGTTAGTAAGACCAATCAGCTGAGAAGCGTCATGGCTTGGGATGTTATATAATACACTTGACTATGGCTAAACTCTAAATGCTTAACCCTTAATGTACCCGATAATAAAATAACTAAACAGAGAGAACAGTAATAAGATTAAAATACTTTATTCACATTAAAATACATCTGCCACACAAGATGTTTACCATTTATCTCGAGTTACTACACGTGTAAACACCTAAGAGTTTCATCAATGGTGGATACACATGTTGTGTAGTGTTAATACCTGTATTTGATTTGGATATTCATAGTGTTCTTTCGGATGCGCTTTTTTAAAAGGTGAGTTTTAGGTTTTTCATAAATCTATCACGATCCAGACAACAATTATAAAAGAACTTGTATAAAGAACTTTAATGCAGGTAACTTAAACTTATGCATTTGATACTGATACATATGATAGGGAAGCAACAATGACAACGAGCAACATATATCAAACGTGATTTTACACATGCTTCAATGTCTAATTTTCTCAATAAAAAGCGTCTACATGAATCTAATGTCGTCTGACAGAAACAACTAATGCCAAAACTGTATGACAGGGTTAAACCTCGTTCGTCTGTGCTATAATTTGCAGTGTTGTGTGTAATATTTTTAAATTTCTAACAAATTCCGATAGTTTAATATAGTTTCCTGAAGTATCCTGAAGTATTCTGACGTATCCTGAATCATGAAACCCGGAGTATCCAGAACAGGATATTTTTGGATACCCCGAGTATCCTATGGTATACTGATACTGAAATTCGGAGTATCCTGGTCAGGAAACTTCATGAAATCACTTCTGTTTCTCATGTGTAAGTGTTGATGTTAATTTTAGTTGTATTTTTTTAGATGTAAATGTACAATAAGACAAAGGTCTTATGTGTACAACAAAACCCGATACAGAGGTTATGCTTTTTTTTTAGATGTAAATGAACAGGATTTGGGTGATGATTGCGAAGTAAATATAGGTATATATGTTGGCAAAGAGGTATAGATAAAAATATGTAGAAGTATGTGTAATTGTATGTATAAATAGAGATTAAGAAGCAACAGTTGACGTTGGTTAAGATATAGATTTATTTGTAAATGAACATATGTAGATGTAGATCTTCGTGGTGTTTTGAATGACGATGTAGGTGTGAAGGAGAAGTAGTAGCAGTGGTATATACATGAAAAGATGTAAATTTTGATATAAGAATCGATGTAGATGTAGATGCAAGGGTTGGTGTTGATGTACATGTAAGCTTTAATGTAGATGTGACAGTTGATGTAGATATTGATATGAAAGTTGATGTAAATGTAAACATTGATGTAGATGTTGATGTAAGAGATGATGTTGATGTAAGTGATCATGTAAATGTAAGAGTCGATGTAGATGTAAGTGGTCATGTAGATGTAGATGTAAGAGTCGATGTAGATGTAGATGTTGATGTAAGAGTTGAATGAGATGCGGATATATAAAAGTACATTGATATATGGATATAAGAGTTGATGTAAATATAGACGTAGGAGTTGATGTAGATGTATGTGTATGAGATGATGTAAATTTAGATGTAACAGTCGATGTAGATGTAGGTGTAGATGTAAGAGTTGATACAGATATAGAGAGAATTGATGTAGATATAAGAGTTGATTGAGATATGGATATAAGAGTTGATGTAGATGTAAAAGTTGATGTAGGTGTAGATGTAAGAGTTGATGTAGATTAATATGTAAGTGTTGATGAGAGGTCGATATAAGAGTTGATAAAGATATATAAAGAGTAAATGTACATATGGAGTTGACATAGATATAGATTTAAGATATAATGTAGATGTATATATGAGTTGACATGAGTTGTCGTAGATATAGATGTTGAAGTTGATATAGTTACAAATGAATAATAGATAGGTGTTGCTTAAGAAGAAGCTGTAGGAAAAGATTATACATTTAGATAAAATAGCTGATACAGAGAGAGTTGATGATGATATAAGAGCAGCGTTCGAAATAGCTGCCTGCCCGCCTGTCAATTGCTGGTTGCTTTCCGATTGGGCTTGTAGAAAATATTACAAGCAAGCCCGACTGGCTTGTTGGATTTTTTAGGTTATCTTCAAAGACTTGAGTGATAAAAACATCAATTAGAAAATTTTTAATATTAATTTTGAAACTTTAACTATGGAATCTTTCTGTTTAGCGATCGGAAGTTGGAACATTTATTTCCTTGTTCTAAGATTTTTGTCACAATAGCTTCTCGGTAGCACTGCGTTATCGCTCTGTAACTAAATTTATTGAATACCTACAGCAATTTTGTATTGAAATCATGAAATACCTGAAGCTGAAAACTTAGCAATTTTCAATGCAGCATTTGTTGAGAAGTACAAGAATATCCGTTTGTCCAGGGTTGTAAGAAATTGAAACATGATGCGCTTGTTGGGTTAAACATATTGTATTCTTCATTGAAATGGATTGGCAAACAAGCTGAGAGCTTATGTGAATGCCGCTCCAAATTCCTAAAAATCAAAGCATTCTAATGACAAACCAAAAGGCTAATGTACAATCACAACATGATCAATTATCAATGAATATATTTTACATACCAATGTATCTAAAGCTAACATTGTTCAATTTTAATTGTTATCAAATCTACAAGTAGCGACAATGAAGAGAAAACAGATTGCAAAAGTTTTCAGCTTCAGGTAATTCACGATTTCAATACAAAATTGGTTTTAGACTATAACCATTTTTGTAGTATAATGCATCATTTTTAAAAAAAGAGTAGTTTGAACACGCAGGTAGATAATGTGATGTGTCTTCACGATTCGACCAGCACGAACAGGACAGATCGTTTGAGACATGTCTTTCAAATGTGTGATCATTTAAATCACTGCAGCCTAAATGGAGACTACAATGAGTAATTTGACTAAAGCGCCTTCTACAATTTAGAACTTATTTTTCGATAAATAGTTATTGAGATTGTATCAGTTTGATGTCATTTGGTAATTCATTCCAAAGGTCTGCTGTACATATTTTTAATAAGCAGGGCCTAGATTTTCGAAGTTCTCTTAGCGTTAAAACAGTCGTAAGTACCATACATTAACATTGGCTTACAACTATCTTAGTGCTAAGAGAAACTTCGAAAATCTAGGCGCAGATGCTTAACATGAAGGTTTTGTAATTTTGATGAGTAAGAATTGGTGGCCGAAATTCAGTCAAGGACGAGGTTACATATGAAGTAATTCGGTGCTTTGCCGTTTATCATTTTATGAAAATGAGTTAAGTTTTTTACATGTCCTTTTTCAACAAGGGGTATGAAGTTTGTTTCAGATTTATTATGACTTTTGCCTCTTGTTGCCCTTCAGATTGTTCTTAATGTATCTAATTGTACTTTTTCCATTTTGAGCCTGTGTACAATTATTCCAAACAAAAATACAATAGTCAAAACGCGGTTAAATGAAGGACAGATCCATAATGTCAAACGTTTTGTGTAATGATATGCGTAATAATCGATATTTCTAACTTCATAAGTAATTTATCATGGGAGTAACTGTATCTACAACACTGTTAACGTGAGCAGACCAGTTGCCATCCTTTTGAAATACGAAATCTAAATGTATACGAGTCCTTGCATATATAACTGAGGTTTGGGACTGGCGACCCGCTTTTTTTACTAAATTGAATAGTTTCCGTATTTTTAGGGTTTAACTTCACCTGTCATTTATTTACCCACACAGATTTGTTTTTAAATCTTTGTTTAGACTGTTTGCTGAAAAAAAACGGATCTTCAATTATTAGATACGATGAAGTTTCATCATCAAAAAGACGCATGTTATAATTAATGTTATCAACATGGTCATTAATAAATGTTAAAACTAACAAAGGTACTAAAACTGATCCTTTATGGACACGGGGCAAACTTCACCGTGTTTCAATTCGGAATTATATCCGTTTATGACTACCTTCTGAACTTTGTCAGTTAGATAACAACGAAGCCAATCTGTTAATTTTAAAAAAAAGAATGTAGTTTGTTTGTTCAAAAGTCCTCTATGCCATACATTTAATCATAAGTCTTACTTCTGTTACAAAACACTGATCTTACTTCTTTACCCTTATCTAAAGCATTTGCAATGACATTATACAAATATAATGACTAGTAGAATCTTCTGGAAGTCCGACTAATTTCATAGCAGTAATTTGTTTTTCGTCACTTTAAAATTTTGAAGGCTTGCTAAGCTTGATAAGGGCTTGTAAGATTTTTAGTTAACAAGCCCTGTTGGCTTGTTACATTTTGAAACTATTTCATACACTGTTATAAGAGTTGATGTACATGTAGATAAAACAGTTTATGTGGATGTAAATACAATAGTTGAGAGTACATTTACATGTAGACCGAAGAGTTGGTGTAGATATAGCAATAGTTGGTTGTAGGCGTAGATGTTGGTGTAGTTACATATGTAAATATATATACATATAAACAGATATAGAGAGAATTGATGTAGATATAAGAGTTGATGTGAGGTAGATATAAGAGAAATGGAAAGAGTAAATGTAGATATAGGAGTTTACGTAGAAATAGATATAAAATATAATGTAGATGGATATACATGCATGAGTTGTCATAAATATAGATGTTGAAGTAGATGTAGTTGCACATGAATGTGTAGATGCAGCTGTAGGAAAAGATTATGCGAACATGTAGATGATTATACAGATGCAAATGCAGTTGTATGTGTATGTGTAAATCTAGGTGTAAACGTACCGGTAGATATATCTTAATATGTAGATGTAGATGTAGATCTGGGTGGCGATGTCGATGTAGATGTAGATAAAATGTGTATATAGATATAGATGTAGATGTAGAGGTATAGACGTTTACAGAGATGTAGATGTAGATGACGTAGATATACGATATGATGCAGAAGTATATGAAGATACAGAGGCGCAGATGCAGATGTACGTAAAGTTGTAGATTTAGACGTAATTGAACATGTAGATGTAGATCGAAACGATGATGCAGATGAAGATGTAGGTGTAGATGTAGATAGATATGTAGAAGTAATGGTAGACGAAGTTTTAGATGCATACATGTATCTCAATCTAAATACAGATTTAGATCTTCATTTAAATGTACATTTATATATAGGTGTAAGTGTAGATGTATATGCTGATGTAGAAGTCAAGGTAAACGTAGAGCTTCGCCTAGTTCAAGGTGTTGATGGAGATGTAGATGTATCTGTAAACGTAAATGTATGGGTAGATATAGATTCAGATACAAGTGTATATGTCATTTGGATATATCAGTGTATGTGTTAGTGTAGATTTAATCTTGATGTTATGGTTGAGTTTATTCTAGTTGTACATACAATTTATTTAAAAATAAAATGTCGAAACACATTTGATGAAAGAGAAAACTATGTCACCCACTTATATTATATAAGTTATATTTTATCACAATATTATGTGCTAATTATAGTATCATGGCAGATTGATAGTGTAATAGTCCTGATTGTCGTATATGTATACTGTCATCGAAACAAATTACAATAAATAATCAGATAGTTACATTTGTGATTTCAATTTGGAGCAAGTATTACAATTTGGAGCAAATGCTCCAAATTGTAATAACAGCTCCAAAAAACAATTACAAGTGTAAATACCTGAAAACTAGTTGTAATGGTTTGATGATGACAGTCACAATGGTACATCTACTGTCACTAGAGACTTATTTACGCCTACAACCTTTGGTTGTTGCATAAAGATATAAAGGGCCTACTACGTCTGAAATGAAATGTTTTACACTTGAATTTATTACAATTTGAGGCAAAGGCTTGCTCCAAATTATAATACTTGCTCGAAATTGTAATAAACAATGTAACTACCTGAATATTTATTGTAGTGTGTTTTTTTATGACAGTTTACATATAATATTACCCATACGGGTCAGGATACACAGGTGATTATTTTTGTGATATTCGCACATGTGCTCTTTGGTGATTCTCAACGCTGATTGGTCACTAGCCAGAGAATGACACGACGATTGGTTGACGGTACTACTTTCATTAAAAATAGAACGTGCCGAACTCGGTCACACATTTCGATTTTAAAAAGAAAAACAGAGATCAAGAATATAAAAATATTTAGTTTATTACACGTTCTGTATTCGAAATTATAATATATTTATTTATCTACATTGTAATTATAACTTTAATTGACATGTTATTGACGATCATTTTGAATAATTTCAACGGCTTCACGTTGTCGTTGTTTGTAAACAGACATGGCTGCCAACAGAGTAAAACTTGAACAGTTCCGGACACGAGAATGTTCAATCCATAAATAATTAGGCATCTACTTAACCATCAACGAGAGACAACATAAAAAAATATCGGACAATTTATGCACTATTCTCGTTGTTTCTGAATCAGAAAATGCGTGCAGAATGATATCAACCCTGTCGATGCGTTTGACATCGGGACTGCAGTTCAATCACGCCATGGTCGAAAGAATCTTTCACCAGGGCGTCACTTTCCACGAAGTGTATCTACATTTGGTATCCATTAAAATAAATATTTCCCTTGGTACACACTTCATGGGTCCAATATTTGGTGTTGCAATCGTAATCTCCATCGACTTCACCGTCAGTAAACGTCCGATTAGAGTTATCGTTCTTTGTTGTGGATCTACGGTCCACATGACGTGACGTGAACTGAATCCACATTCCTGAGACGAAAATGTATCAAACCTCAGATTGGTTGACCCTCTTGACATACAAATTTGATTCTATGCATTCGTAGTAGATTCTTCATGTGGACATTACTACTTTTAACCGTTGTCGTTTTAAAAAATTGACAGGTTTTTCCATTTTCGGTTCAACGCTATGTTGTTCAGTCACTCACCGCGTCAGTCATTCATACTGTTGGTACTGCACTGAGGCATAATGTTGTACTTATTAAATACATTCAAGTTGTTTTGTACATGTAATTATAATGTAAATGTGCGTCATATATGACAACTATGTTATGGGTTATACAAACAGACTAATAATATATTATGTTCTCGTCGTTTTATTAACGACTTATTTTGTATAGTGTTTGCCAACTGGAGATGTTCGGTGTAACATGCATATGAATACAAATCAGCTGATCAATGTCACTTACTACAGTCTCAAAAATAAAAAGAAACGTTTGTCGTTCGTAAATGTGTATTTAATTGAATGTAATGGGTAATATATAGAATAACCAACTCGGTACGAGTGATTACGGGAAATATGCACTCGTCGAAATGATGTTCAGTCGCTTGCCAAGGCTCGCGACTGTGAACATCATTTCGACTCGTGCCTATTTCCTGTTATCACTCGTACCTCGATGGTTATTCTCTAACTATCAATCTGCCATGGTACAATAGTTATAATGATAAAATATAACTTATATAATATAACTAGTGACATAACTTTCTCTTGCAATGAGACTTTCTTCTTTCATCAAATGTGTATCGACATTTTATTTTTAAATAAATTTTATGTACAACTAGAATCACCTCAACCATAACATCAAGATTAAACTACACTAACACATGCAGTGAAATCTCCAAATTGCATATACTTGTATCTGAATCTATATCTACGCATACATTTACAGATACATCTACATCTCCATCAACACCTTGAACTACGCGTAGCTCTACGTTTACCTTGACATCTACATCAGCATATACATCTACACTTACACCTATATATAAATGTACATTTAAATGAAGATCTAAATCTGTATTTAGATTGAGATACATATATGCATCTAAAACTTCGTCTGCCGTTACTGCTACATATCTATCTACATCTACATCTACATCATTATCTGCATCATCGTCTCGATCTACATCTACATGTTCAATTACGTCTAAATCTACAACTTTACGTACATCTGCATCTGCGCCTGAGTTTGTATATGTATCTTCATATACTTCTGCATCATATCGTATATCTACGTCAACTCTTATATGCATCTACATCTCTGTAAACGTCTATACCTTCATCTAAATCTAAGTCTAAATCATCACCTCGATCTACATCTACATCTATATCTACATCTATTACACATTTTATCTACATCTACATCTACATCGACATCGCCACCCAGATCTACATCTACATATACATATTAAGATATATCTACCGGTACGTCTACACTTAGATTTACACATACACATACAACTGCATTTACATCTGAATTAATCATCTACATGTTCGCATAATCTTTTCCTACAGCTGCATCTACACATTCATGTGCAACTACATCTACTTCAACATTTATATTTATGACAACTCATGTCAACTCATACATGTATATCCATCTACATTATATTTTATATCTATTTCTACGTAAACTCCTATATCTACATTTACTCTTTCCATACCTTTAACAGCTCTTATATCTACCTCACATCAACTCTTATATCTACATCAATTCTCTCTATATCAGTATATATGTATATATATTTACATATGTAACTTCACCAACATC
The DNA here is from genome assembly GCA_936450465.1 of Gibbula magus. Taxonomy (NCBI): domain Eukaryota; kingdom Metazoa; phylum Mollusca; class Gastropoda; order Trochida; family Trochidae; genus Gibbula; species Gibbula magus. The sequence continues at coordinate 36,710,057 of OW388296.1, forward strand.
TACATCTACAATCAACTATTGTTATATCTACACCAACTCTTCGGTCTACATGTAAATGTACTCTCAACTACTTTATTTATATCCACATAAACTGTTTTATCTACATGTACATCAACTCCTATATCATCATCAACTCTCTCTGTATATACATCAGCTATTTTATCTAAATGTACATCAACAGTTATATCTACATCAACCGTTATATCTACATCTACATCTTCCCATAGCTGTACACTTACATCCACATTTACATTTTAATCACCACCGAGATCTACATATACATTTACATATGTCGTTGCTTCTACATCTACATTTACACATATAGCTACACGTAACCTTCATATACTTATCTATACCTTTTATGAACATCTACCACAACATATACATCTACATGGACATCTACATTTACAGTTAAATCTCCATCAAGATCGACACCTACAGTATCCTTTATACCTACATCTACGTCAACATATGTGCAGATATATACACCTATATCAACTCTTATATCTACATCTATATCTACATATTTACATACACTACATAAATATCTATTTCTACATCGAAATCGAAAGAATAATGTAACAGAAAATAATGTATTGTGATCAACTCATGATTGTACTACGGGCCCGTGGCCTTCTAAATACCGTAATAAAGATTGATTGAAATCGTCACCCAGATCTACATTTACATCTACATGTTCATTTTCCATCTCAATCTATGTATTTACTTACGTCTCCAAATACGTCTACATTTACATTTACACACACAACTACACGTACATCTAGATCTACAACTGCGCCTGCGCCTGTGTCTGCATTTGTATCAATATCTACATCTACATCCAATTTTATATTTACATCTACATATTCGCATTCATCCATACATACGTCTAATTACCATCTACAACTACACCTACATGCAAATCATTATCGCGATCAACATCTACATATTCATTTACATCGTTTTGTATCTACATTTAAATGGTAATTTGCATGTGTATCTATATCTATATCTACATCTACATCTACATCAACATCTACGTGCACATCCACATCAAGTTTGATATCTACATCAAGTTGTCTACTGTTACATCAACTCATCTACATCTATATTAATGCCTATATTTACATCAAGATTGTGGCATACATCTATACACCTAGATCGAAATCATCACCTACATCTGTACATATGTATCTACATCTACATCTACGTCTACGTTTACATAACAAAATTTCTACATCTACACCAACTCTCATGTCTACATCTATATCATCTCTTCTTTTCATCAACTCTATATATTTTCATTTTCATCTACACGAGATGTAGCTTCACAACAATTATTATAATTTGGAGCAGTTATTACAATTTGGAGCACTTTTTATTACAATTTGGAACAGCTTGACAGTACGTTTTTCGAAATTGGGTTATTACAGTTTGGAGCAGTTTTTATTACAATTTGGAGCAGGTATTACAATTTGGAGCAATTTGTATTACAATTTTGAGCAGGTATTACAATTTGGAGCAATTATTACAATTTGGAGCACAAAAAGGTCACCTATGTACATTTGCCCGACGTCGCTAGTACATGATATAAACTTTCTTTGTGTTGCATACATGGATGAAGTGATAGGAATTGTCGATTACATATATTCATATTCGTTAAGGAGAGATGGGACGATGAAACAAAATATTTTAGAATTCGTTTATTTTTTTAAAATAGCAGGTTTATTGTGTCTTTTATCCAAAAATGTAAGAAAATTTGGGGGTCACCGAACGATTTAAAGAGTTATCGGCATTAATAATAATACTCCCGTCGGCAAATTACGCCATTTTTGACTGATATGACATATTTAGATGAAGCGCTCGCTTTCAACGAATAAGCTCAGAATCATTTCAAATACATTTCAGTGACATACTGGGATGCATAGCAAGTCTATATTTTGAAAATTAATGACGCTGGAAAGAGAAACAAAATTAAATTAAGCACTTTTTAATTAAAAACGGCATTTTTCTCATCGTTTTTCCCATATTGAACAGGATTTCTCACTGACACACATATTTTAGATATTGCTGAAAATGCAATATATTGTGCACATTTGAATAAACAAACGAATTCAGAAATAAAAATAGGGGGTCACCAGAGGTTTTTCATCACTTTAACGTCATTTTTTAAATTACCTTCATAAACGTAAAAACCTAACGTCACGGCAATTTTGATGGTTTCAAATGTAACTTTGTCGGCCTACCGTGTAATCATTATTGAACATACTATCAATCTAAGAGTGCATGATGGAAGAATAACTATCAGTTGATTATACCAGGCGATTTAAATTCGTCAGTAACTAAAGATACGTATGTAATTCGAATAACACACACAGCAACATATTTACCGCGAATATAGGTGACGATAACGTTATGCGGCATGTCGTAAAATTACCGTTAAAAAGGCGTTACGGAAAATTTAAGCACTTTCCGTTAGTGTATGGATAAGCGTATGCCTCAAACAACGTAATCGATATATTTTTAGACTTATTCACTACAATACTTTATTGTCGCAAAATGTTACCGTAAGCGAGTTCGATTTCTGGGTCCCATCTCTCCTTAAACGTAAGGTGAAGGTATGCTGAATTTGAAATCATTGACTGTGTGAAACATTGACATTTTTCTGTTTTGAATACGGAGATATGAATACGATGGTTCGTTAATTCGTATTTTCCCTGTCTTTTATTTGCCCTGTCTTTTAATTATCGAGGCTGCTGTAGACATAACCCATGATATGAGTATGTTTTAGAAAGTAAATAGTTTATGTTCGTTTGAGAGAATCGAATTAGAACATATATGAATTTACTTATGGTAAATACGGTATTATAAGAGATTACTACCGCAGCCAGGTGCATTCAATGCACGTGAAGGACGTGCGTGTCTGGTCACGTGGCAGAGGTTATAAATAAGGTTGAAGAAGTTGTGTCTTCATTCGAGGTTTACGCCTTCTGTGACGAGCATGGTTCCTATTCATTGATTTTAACAACTGTGTTCAGTATGTAAGTCTGTTCACCTTTGTGGTAATCTTTGCACTGTTTATATACACAAAAAACGTAATCAAGCACCTCATATTTTCAGATTTGTGTGAGCATCCCCAACCACTGTGAACATCTTGTGAAATTAATCGACGTAATGCTGTTATTTTATGAAAGTGCATCATCTTAGCTAAACAAAAAGACAACACAGAATACAAAGTGTAACTTGTATCTCATTATATTGACAGATGAACATGAACAATGGTTTTACTTGAAAACTCACTCACTATTGCTCTGTGAACATCAAAAACGGTGAAGCAGTAGGAAAATGTTCTTTCTTGTCTTAGGGAAACAAAAGACCATCACGTTATTAATAACGGGTGTATCCGCCCGGATGATTGCTTCAACCATCCACATGCTTGAGGTGAGTCTCTAGATTCGCTGTAGAGATCACAGCTGCCACTCATGATGTATAGCGGCTTCTAAACCGACTAAATCCTGTTCTGGTGGGTCCATGGCTTGCACTCGGCATCCAATCATATCCAAAATGTGTTCCAGTGGATTAATATCCGGGCTCATGGCAGACCATTGAAGTTTGGATACTGCATTGTTCTGTAGAAAATCAATCACAAGTCGAGAACGGTGAGGCCGAGCGTTATCATCCATGAATACAAGACAAGTGGCCAATGGATGATTGTCAAATGTGACACAAGAACAGGCTGCAGAATTTCCCGGATGTAACGATCGCCATTGAGATTACCTCTCACAGTCACCAAGTAGAGCTTAAAATCATAAGAGATGCATCCCCAGACCATTACATATCCACCAACGAATGGGACTGATGCTTGGATGTTCTTTGGTGCATATGCTGTGTTATTGGTTCTCCAAATACGCTTTGGCCCTTCTGTGACGCTTAGCAAAAAGCGACTTTCATCTGACCAATGAATCTTCCTCCAAGACGCAAGATTCCAGTGGCGTCGGGTTACACACCATTCCAAACGAGCTCTTTTATGGAGATTAATCAAACGGAGCCTCTTAATCACTCTTCTTGACTTTAGTCTTATTGACTTTAATCGATTTCGCACTGTTCTGTTGCAAACACGTCGGTTCAATGCACGTGAAGCACGTGTGTGTCTGGTCACGTGGCAGAGGTTATAAATAAGGTTGAAGAAGTTGTGTCTTCATTCGAGGTTTATGCTTTTTGTGGCGAGCATGGTTCCTATTCATTGATTTTACGAGACTTGTTATCATTAATCCGTCATGCGAGCATACATACGTCAACGTATCGCTTGATTCTATCTATATCTACGAGAATTTAAGGAGATGAATTTTAGATGGTGAGAGTGAACACAAAACATGATTCAGCAGTGAGGTGCGAGTCCTATAATAATTAGAAGATACACTGTGCGGAGGCCGTCCCTTCAAGTCAACTTTAGAGTCGGGATTTTTTGACAAAATAGTTGCGTTGTGTCACTTCACACGACATCAGCAGGTGACAATTAACTAGTGGTGTTCTTTTTCAGTAAACAAGTTCAGCAAATCTTGTTTCGGTTTCTACAATAATTGTTACTGCAAGTTGATTTTTGGCCACATTTAAACCCAAGAAGACTACGGTAATACGACGATATGCTGATTACGATGGTTCGTTAATTCGTATTTTCCCTGTCTTTTACTTGCCCTGTCTTTTAATTATCGAGGCTGATGTAGACATAACCCATGATATGAGTATGTTTTAGAAAGTAAATAGTTTATGTTCGTTTGAGAGAATCGAATTAGAACATAAATGAATTTACTTATGGTAAATACGGTATTATAAGAGATTACTACTGCAGCCAGGTGCATTCAATGCACGTGAAGGACGTGCGTGTCTGGTCACTTGGCAGAGGTTATAAATAAGGTTGAAGAAGTTGTGTCTTCATTCGAGGTTTCAAAGATTTATACTGATTTCAGAAATTCGTGGGTGGTGTGCTTCACATACATTGTGGGGTGTGTTTGTGCTATTGACCTCACAGAAAACCCGAACACCGTTGTGAGGAAATGCAGTTCCATACCAAATACCATCTAACAATACATATCCGTTACTATGCATATTTGTATCACTGAAAATATTAGGTTCTTTGTGTATAAATACATGTGGATGTTTATGTCGTGCGATACTGGTAATGCTAATGTGAAATGAAGATTTTGATCATATGGGTGAATGTTGACATGTGATATAGTTGTTTGATGTCATTGAGAGTGTATACAAAACGGTAGAATGGAAATGATCGATAATACAAGTGCATGTTTAATTAGAGTGTTGTGACATCGGTGGGGCTGTTGCGGTGATCTATTTCATGTTGCATATGCATGTTCAAGTTAATGTTGAAGTTCTGACAACACCAGTGGAGGTTTTGTACGACATTACGATTGATGGCAGGTTACGTTCTGAATGCTTTTTATTTGATAAAGTGTATTAACGCGGGCGCTTGTTACAGGCTATATGTCATTGAGAATATTGACTTTGAATGAGGAAGTGTTGATAAGACGAGTGGATGTTTTTGGCACGTGGTAATGGTAAAGGTGATGTGGAGGAAGACAGACATAGTTTGTTAGCATGCTTAAAGAGCAACTCCCGGATGATTCTGCTCCAATTTCTTTCTGTACTGTAACTGCCTTTGGTTTACATGCACATTGCAAAGACATGGAAATTATGTGAATCGGTTTATAAACAACAAATTCTCGCATCCAATTACCATTGAAATTATGTGTGACTTTAGCAAATCGTAAAAAAAAGTCAGAAAACTGTCTGTTTACGTCGCTTTTTGACGTGTCGGCCATCTTGTTTTACGGAAAACACCGGGAAAATCTCGATTTTCCCCGAAGGAATGTATGGATTCAACTGTTGAAAACAAAGCCTTGCAAATGGCGGCCGCCGTATCATTTACACTATCAGACCAGTAAACTGCTTGGGCAATAGGAATCATACCAGTCGACCATTTAATGTCAAAACTTGCAAGATATTTGCATATGACAACTTGAAGAGAAACAGAAAAGGAATATACTCAATATCAGCGATAAAGTTTTAAAAGATTGGTTCTTACTAAACCCGGAAGTAAATTCCCAAATAATTAACCGAACAGCTGATATCATATGTGTTTCAGTGCTGACATGTCTGGCAAACTTACATCATTAATAGTGTATGCATGTAGTTAAATATTTTGTAATTTGGTGACTATAATATATAGGTTATTTCATCTTTGGCGAAATAACTTTACCGTACCTGCATGGTCACGTGATGTCTTCTCGGGATGCAGTGAATTCCTATGCATATCCACACGTTTCGCTGAACTCGTACCCAATTGTTTTTTAGGATGAATAGTGTATTGCAATAGAAATAATTCAATTGTTGTGATATTGTTTCAAAATTGTTTAAAGACATTGAAAGAAAGAAGGAAAATATGTTATCTAACTGATCTGTATTTACGTGGATGAAATAAAGAGTGAGTGAGGGAGTGAGTTATTGTTTAACGCCGCTTCGGCAGTATTGCAGCCATTAGTGGCGAAAGATTAGTAAAAATAATGGAATTTTTGGTGATTGATATGTTATTTTAATAACAAGATAATTATTATTCATTTCAAAGTTTACATAATATTTTCCTGACTAAATTTTGTCAAGTATATATATCTGATCAAATGAAAAATTCAGACATTTATCAATAACATCTGCAATTTTAACTAACCTGTATTTTCAGTTACAGATATATAAAAAAAAAACAAATACTTCATCACAATGCAAATGATTCATTTTGTAAATAGAATTATCCAAAGGGACAAAGAGATTTATTTCTATAAAATAGATTTGTAACAGTGTGTGTTAATACCTATGTAAGCATGACTGTGTTTTTTACATTTGCCTACACCTACCTGCATATCAAACAAACTTACCTTGGAACGGACCTAATAATTCTGAAAAAATATTATGTTCAAGTTTTCTATTTTTATTGTGACATTAAAGTCACTTAAGATGCAATATTGCAGTTCAACTTAATGAATAAATGAATAAAACAAACAACAAATATAAGAACCAAAGTTATTCAACGAAGTATACATGTATTGAACATTATTTTGTTTAAGTGTTTGAATTTTGGGAAATGAAATTAATTTTTATCATAAAATTTATTTTTAAATACTTTGGGAAATATTTGATTTTATTTACTCTCATAATTAATAATAATTTCTCTGAGGCGGCACAAGTTTGCTGCAAAGTTGAATACAATATTTCTAAAACATTGGCACATTCTCATATCCAAGAGAAGAGATGATTTGGATATCAGTTCACACATTCAGCATATATCACTTCTTATGACAATGTTTATATATATCATTTGCTGAAATCAAAGGATCACACCTTCAGCACGAATATTTTACTGCACATACAGTCCATTCCTAATTGGTTTTTTTGTGTTCTCTTGTATTCGGGACTCCCATCACCTGTAACAACAATAATAAATCGTTCTTGATGCTGCGTATGTTTACACATGATTTATTCAATACATGTTTTTTTTTGTATTTGGTATAGGACCTTTGAAATAATTCAAAACTTCTACAACCTCAGGTTAATTTCATCACAAACAAATAAATAGTTATCAAACAAAATATTGAAATCCTTTATGGAAAGCCATTTCTTTGAAAATTGAAATATGTATATGCACATTCATGATCACTAACTCATGGCTTCTAATTTGTATTTTTTAAAATACAAGTAGTAATTTCTACTACATTGTTATATGGATTTGAATTTGGATATCTGTCTTATATATTTCATTGAAAGCAAATGTCGATATTTAAAAAATAATTTCCTGAAGTTCTCATAATTGACATGTTAATGAATCTCAGGGCTAAAATTAACACCAGTCATTCAGCCCGAGGTTAGTAAAGATTACCATGGTTATCAAGATTTGGATACTGCCATCCCTGTGGGCCAGACAAATTTCTTAATCACTTTGGAAGATTGTGAGCGCGTATCGAAAAATGGATCTGCAAAACACACTCGACGAGAGCCACAGTTTGCGAGACTGATACGTGGTCACGTGATGTCTTCTCGGGATGCAGTGAATTCCTATGCATATCCACACGTTTCGCTGAACTCGTACCCAATTGTTTTTTAGGATGAATAGTGTATTGCAATAGAAATAATTCAATTGTTGTGATATTGTTTCAAAATTGTTTAAAGACATTGAAAGAAAGAAGGAAAATATGTTATCTAACTGATCTGTATTTACGTGGATGAAATAAAGAGTGAGTGAGGGAGTGAGTTATTGTTTAACGCCGCTTCGGCAGTATTGCAGCCATTAGTGGCGAAAGATTAGTAAAAATAATGGAATTTTTGGTGATTGATATGTTATTTTAATAACAAGATAATTATTTATCAAATGATTCATTTTGTAAATAGAATTATCCAAAGGGACAAAGAGATTTATTTCTATAAAATAGATTTGTAACAGTGTGTGTTAATACCTATGTAAGCATGACTGTGTTTTTTACATTTGCCTACACCTACCTGCATATCAAACAAACTTACCTTGGAACGGACCTAATAATTCTGAAAAAATATTATGTTCAAGTTTTCTATTTTTATTGTGACATTAAAGTCACTTAAGATGCAATATTGCAGTTCAACTTAATGAATAAATGAATAAAACAAACAACAAATATAAGAACCAAAGTTATTCAACGAAGTATACATGTATTGAACATTATTTTGTTTAAGTGTTTGAATTTTGGGAAATGAAATTAATTTTTATCATAAAATTTATTTTTAAATACTTTGGGAAATATTTGATTTTATTTACTCTCATAATTAATAATAATTTCTCTGAGGCGGCACAAGTTTGCTGCAAAGTTGAATACAATATTTCTAAAACATTGGCACATTCTCATATCCAAGAGAAGAGATGATTTGGATATCAGTTCACACATTCAGCATATATCACTTCTTATGACAATGTTTATATATATCATTTGCTGAAATCAAAGGATCACACCTTCAGCACGAATATTTTACTGCACATACAGTCCATTCCTAATTGGTTTTTTTGTGTTCTCTTGTATTCGGGACTCCCATCACCTGTAACAACAATAATAAATCGTTCTTGTATAAATAAAGATTACCATGGTTATCAAGATTTGGATACTGCCATCCCTGTGGGCCAGACAAATTTCTTAATCACTTTGGAAGATTGTGAGCGCGTATCGAAAAATGGATCTGCAAAACACACTCGACGAGAGCCACGGTTTGCGAGACTGATACTGTTTTTTTTCTCGACTCAGATTGAAAATTCAAGTAATAGTTATATTTTCGAAAGAACATGTCCATACACATAACAAATTATGCATCGTTAGAAGAAAGAAATCAAAGACCAACTTACCGAAATCATTCCGTGTCGACAGAGGACAACGACTCCTACACTACAGTAGGCTACAGAATTTGACATGTCCTTTCGGATCATAAATTCTTCTCATAATTATGTATCAAAACAAAGATTTAGCTATTTCCTCGTTGCCATTATACTTTCATACAGCAGATATTCAAATTTCACTCTCAGTTTAACTTCATTTGTGACCCAAATCGTCAAAAAGCTATCACCGAAATGAAGCGCTGTGTTGTTTACATTGTCACGTGGCTTTTACATCACGTTTGTTTGCCCCAGTCGACGTCACATCCCGTAACATCACCGGAACAAAACGATCGCGGCAAGTAAATGACGTTTTTTTTTTATAATCGCAAATAATAAAATAATCTATTGTTTTACAAATTTTATGACCTAACATAAAATCATATTGAGCACGATACTATGCATGCAGATGCATATTAGTGTACAATTTAGCTTGGTTTAGTCAAATGAATTTTGGTCAATTTTATCCGGGAGTTGCGCTTTAAGCACGTTGAATAACATGGGTTAAAGATCTGGTGAAATGCATTTTCTCAAGAATGACAGATGAGTATATCTACGTATATTGTATATCGGAATAATTTTAGCATAAAATCGAGACAATATACACTTGCAATTGACCCATTTTAACAATACCGCGATTTCTGCCGGGAAACGCTTTGAGAAGCATCATTGAGGCGTGACTGATTAACCACAGACGACGGGTCGTCTGTGACCAGCGGACTGACACGCTCCGTGCAGCCTCGTTAATTAATTAATGATGATTATCACTACTAGATCAATTAATGAGGTGTGTTAAATCGCCCAAAACACATGTTTATGCAATAATTATGTAATTGTCATCTGCGGAATTACTTAGTTGGATATCTAAACATTCGACACCGCAAGAAAAGTGCACGTATACTGACCAGTATACGTCTTGTCAACCACCCTAATTTTCTGGCGTATACTGGTTTGTCAACCATCCTAATTTCCTAGCGTATACTGATCAGTATATGCGAAATTTCCAAAGCTTAGGAAACTTCAGTATACCCCAGTATACGCTAGTATACCCCAGTATACCTCAGTATACTCTAGTATACCCCAGTATACTCCACTATATAATAGTATGTGTCATAATTAATTACAAAGGAAATAAAAATAAATTTGTTGGTTTGTTTATATAGGTGTTTTCTGTTAGCATAATTATATCAGATTGAACAACGCTAGACAAACTTTGTTTATGTCTTTGTTGTTATCAGATGAAAATGTCCGTGTGACAAAGTTGATAATAGCTATATATGCATTCAAATCAATAAAACTATATTTACTTGATTATTTAATCAGAACAAATGTTAACATGATCAGCAGAAAGGCATTATGAGAATTATATATTTAATAGCAAACACGATATTTTGTATCCTCAGTGGTATGCACTGGATTATAAGCACTGGATACTTGGATTTAAATTCTGTGTTCAGTTAGTGTCAATGCTAATGATGATGGCGTGGTCTGTCAACTGACGGGGTTACTGGTAAAGGCATGTCTAAATGTCTATGAAGTCGTCATTCTTATGTATTTTATTGGTTGTTAGTTTTTGCCTCAATTCTTATTGGCTAACTTTAAATGCCCAACAAGATGCGCGAAGCACATAGCTAGAGAGACATACTGTTTATTAGCCTGTCGCCAGGTCGTTTGCATGTTTATACAACTAAATTCACACCTGTCAAGCTCTTCAACGCACAAACTGGTCTCTCAGCTTATTACTAGCCTGAGTGGCTTAAAGTTTTGTCTAAATAAATGCTAATTAAGCATGCATTCTCTCTCAAACAGACAGACAATGGTTTAGTTGCGCCTATTTTTGGGCATACAAAAAACGTTATATCAATAACCAACAACAATAATTATTCACAGTTTCAGTTGGTACGCCGAGCTGTCAACACCTCTCAAGCGCTCCCGAGCTCCAGTGGACGACCTTCAGATCTACTAGCAGCCTACAACTCCCGAAAGGAAAGGTATACCCTTTTCTCCAACTAAAACCTTTAAATTCGGTAATTTTCACCAACCTCACCGGAGGCAATGGCTAATTCCACTAACAATTCCTTCTCATCGGCAAGGCATCTAAAACCAACACCAACACACCTTTGACTCCGAATAATGTGGATTCACCACACATCCAAACAAATTGATCCGCGCGACTCAAAATCCCAAATCTAAATCCAAATTTGGCACCTTCTACACCATCTACACCCATTTTCAACTACAACTACAACGCGCATGTCCACCTAAACTTTCTACTCACCAACCGGAGGTGAACCCCACAGCAAATTGATCTCCTATTCATCAATCCAAACGCAAGCGCGCATTTTCACCCGCAAACAATGAGCACACAGCTCAGCAATCAACCCCTGACACTGAGCCCATAGCTCACCACTCTAATGCAACAACACCCAACACGCTAGGTACATCTCAGAAATCCACCGCAACAACACCTAGCTTAATTACTTTTGTTATAATGGCAACTACTGCAGGAAAGCATCTGTCTAAGCTGCTTAGCCGTGCAAGGATCGGCTCTATCTTGCACAGTAGGGGCTGCTAACTTTTGAAACCTGCGACTAATAATCATGATTCGGCAGGTCCAAACTTAGATGATTTCTTGAAACACTTTAGAGACATTAACACATGTACACAAGATTATGTTATTATTGATGATGATATTGACTTTGACACATATGATACATCTGTACTTAACGATGATATTACCCTACCAGAGATAACACATGCCGTTAAAAATCTAAAAAGGAATAAGGCCTCCGGTATAGACTTAATAGAAAATGACTACCTCATTGATTCCATTGAAAGGATTGGTCTCTTATGTATGTCTTTGTTCAATCTTGTGTTAAAAACTGGACATTTGCCAGAAGCTTGGTTAACGGGAATAATCAAACCCATATACAAGAATAAAGGAAATATTGATGATCCTTCATCCTATAGACCTATTACCATATTGAGCTGTTTAGGAAAGCTGTTCACTGCTATACTTAATACAAGATTAACGACATTTATAGACAATAACAGTATACTAAGTAATGTACAGGCTGGATTCCGCAAAGGGTTTTCTACAATCGATAATATTTTTGTTCTAAATATTTTGACGAATTTACTCAAGAAAGGTAACAAAAAACTGTACTGTGCTTTCATCGACTTCTCTAAAGCCTTTGACAATGTCTGGAGAATTGGCTTGTGGCATAAGCTCTTGAAGCAAGGTGTACATGGTCGCTTCTTCAACTTAATACAAAACATGTACAAGAATATAAAATCATGCGTGTGTGTAAATAATAATCATTCAGATTACTTTCCGAGTGAGTGCGGTGTTAGACAAGGTGAAAACCTTTCTCCACTGTTGTTTTCATTATTTTTAAATGATCTTGAGTCACACATGTCGAATGATAACTGTGAGGGTGTTCATGTCGATTGTTTTGATGTAAACGTTGTTTTACACTTTGTTATACTTTTGTATGCAGACGACGCAGTACTTATTAGCGAAAGTCCAAACGGGCTACAGAAATCATTGAATTCTTTTCGTTTGTATTGTTTGCAATGGAACCTTGCTGTTAATATATCTAAAACCAAAATTATTATATTTGGCGGGGGGAAACCTTCTAAAAGTAAACATATATTCTCCTTTGGAAATCAACCTCTTGAAATTGTCGATTATTATATGTATCTTGGTTTAAAACTACATAGATCTGGAAGATTTGTACACGCCATCAAAACTTTAATTGAATCAGGAACTAAGGCTATGTTTTCTCTTTTGAAACGAGCTAGAAACATTAACCTTCCCATTGACTGTCTAGTCCGGGCATTTGATACTATGATTGTCCCTATTTTATGTTATGGTTGTGAGACATGGGGTCATGAATCATTGGAAATCGTTGAAAAAGTTCATTTGAAGTTTTTAAAGCTGATTTGTAATCTTAAAGTATCTACGCCAAACTACATGGTATATGGAGAGTTGGGAAGGTACCCTCTCAGGATCAAAATCATAAAGCGATTAGTTAAATATTGGCACACTCTAGCTGTACCTAAAATAACAAATGTTAAACTTTCCCACACCTTGTACAACTTTGTTTCTGTCAAAAAGCAACTATATGAAACTTTGTCGAAGACACGCTAAACCACCTAGGTTTAAGCATTGTTTTCAACAATCCGGAATCTTTTAACACCGAATGGCTGGCCTCAAAGGTAGAATTTGTCTTAAAAGATCACTTTATTCAGAGTTGGTTTTCATCTATAAATAATAGCCCAAAGGCACTATATTATAAGATCATAAAAGATTCCATAACATTTGAACGTTATTTCTTTCTTCCAACAAATGTTTATATTCCAATAATGAAATTTAGAACTACCAATCATTTTCTACCTATTGAGACTGGCCGCTGGGAGGGCATTACAAGGGAAAATCGAACTTGTAAGCTGTGCGACTCCCCAGCAATAGCGGATGAACTACATTACTTATTGAGATGTAACTATTTTGATGATGCTAGACAAAAATATATTCCTGCAGAATATCTAAAATGGAGAAATCTTATTACCTTTAAAACTTTAATGTGCTCAAAGAAAACATCAGTATTGAAAAAATTATCAATGTTTATTAATTGTATACTTACACACTTTAAATGTTAACTATGCCCCATCTTGTGATTGTATATATGTAATTTGATGACTTTGTACTCTTGTACCACCGCTGGGTGGTTGATGGAGAAATAAAGAAAGTTGAAAGTTGAAAGTATTACACTTCGCTAAAACAACTAGGACCAGGCTTCTTGGTAAAATTTAAAACTCCTAAAATGGCCGAAGCCGCACACAACACACTTAAAAAATTGCAGGCCACAATGTAGCTTATAAAACTCCAATTTGGTTCACAGAGTCTAGAGGGGTAATCAGCTTCTCAAAAAATGAGAATGATCTTTTAAGTTACGTAGAGGAAGCAAACTTTTTGGCGCATCAACCCAAAATAATTTCCGCCAGGTGCATCCTAAAAACGCTTCCTTCCGGTAACAAAGTAAATACCTCCAAAGTTATTCTAACTTTCGACACCACACTTCCTAAAACCATCATTTTTGGCGCCAGTACACGAACAGACGAAATTCTTAACAAACCAATAACATACTGCATCAACTGCCTAACATACAACTCACACACGAGTGCAAACTGCAGGAAGGCAAAGAGATGTGCAACATGCAGCGACAGGTCTTGCGGCAGTTCAGACGAAAGTTTGAAACGCAACAAGTTCTGTATCCACTGCAAGTCCGATGAGCACGCCTCTCTTCACCCCTCCTGTCCTACGTACCGAAAACATAAAATGGCAGCAAACGCGCACAAAAACAAACCTCCCAACCCTCCACCCAAACCCCTCCCACAACCCATTCCCCAAACCACCACCCAACCCCCTGCCCAACCCGCCACCCAAACCCGTACCAAACCCCCCACCCAACCCCCTCCCCAACCCACTACCCAACACCCCTCCAAAACCACCGCCAATACTCCCTCCCCGCACTCTCATCCCTCCAAAACCCGCCGTAATAAAAAAAAAAGAAAATCCCAACTCTTCCCTCCTCCCCCCGGCACCGCTCCTTCTCCCCCAAATAACTCACCTATAACCCTCCCCAAACTTACCTCAACCCTCAACGCCCTACTAACCAGCCCGAGTCTATGGACACGGAGCCGTCCACCACTAACCCCATACCCAAACCCAACCTCCCTCAAGCCTGCATGAACCTTCCTTACACCCCTCTTCCAACCCCCCCCCCCCCCCCCCCCCCCCCTCCCCGCATGAAACCCAACCCCCACATAAACCCCCTAACCTCCAACCCTCCTCTACCCCCGCATGCAACCCCATTCCTATCTAACACCCCACCCCAGTCACCCATCTCCCCCATAACCCGTAAGAAAAAAACCTGTAACAACTCCCGATCCTTCCGCACCTCCAAAAACCCCAAACCCAGGCCCTCCCAAGCCTCCCACACCAACCTCCAAATCCTTGCAATCATCATATTCTCCTACCAAAACCCAAACCTAAACCTGCTCAAAATTTTCAATATGGCCCAAAAAACAACAAATTAATCTCCTCCTCTTGTAACTACCAATCCCTTCTTATGCATGTAGGTAAACTTCCATAAATAAACAAATCCCCCTACTTTATAACTTCCCTAAATCAACTATGCAGCACAAAATAAATACCACCCTTTCTCTCCCATTTTACTTCTTCCTCATTTATTCATTCATGCAAATTCTTCAATGGAATGCTAATTGCCTTTCGGCACACGGCCATAAAATAAGGATATAAACTGCACAGACAAGACCGACCCAAAACCAATCCCGGTCGCTCCTTTTGAGGCCTTGCTATTTTTATCCAGGAACATTTAAACCATTCGACTTTTAACCTAAAATTAAATTCATTAGAGGCGCATGTCATAACCATTAAACACCAAAACGAAAGGGTTAATGTATATAATAATTCTAAACTACCATTTAAATTAGAGGACCTTCATGTCCTACAAATTTCAGCTCCCTGTCGTTCCATGTACTTGGGCGACTTCAATAGCCACCACCCAAATTCGGGAGTAAATGATAAGGTCGATTCCAACGGCAAACTAATTGCCGATTAGGATATAAATAACAATTTCGTAATCCATTACACTAACATACCAACTAGGTTCGATAGCTACAGGGACACTATGTCCGCTATCGATTTAACAATCACCACCCCGGACATCGCTAGCAATACCGAGTGGCAGGTATATGATGATTCCTGGGGAAGTGATCATTTTCCAATTCTTATCACCCTTACTAACTTTCTTCCATCAAATAACTCAAACATTGAAAATTGCCCCCAAAACGCTAAATTTCATTATAACTTATAAATTCAATGCACTTTGCAACCATCTAAACCCAGCAGACCTTGAAAATAAAGACCCCGAAACCTTTTCCAATAACTTCATTAATGCTATCATAAATGCTGCCAAATAATCCATACCCTGCTCCGCCCCCAACATCTCTAAACCTACAGTTCCCTGGTGGACTGAAAACATTAAAGCGGCCTTAAAGAAGGCAAAGCACAACACTTCAAAATTACATTATGCTAGGCAATTACAAAATAAAGTAACCTCTCTCATAAAACAAACTAAAACACAACACTGGGGAAAACTCTACGAAGAATTGAATGGCAGGGCCAATTCCAAAGAAATTTGGAATAAACTCCGAGTCATACGTGGCGTGGCGGCAAACGCAGGGGCAAAATCCCTCCTATAAATAATCTCCAAAAACCTAAAGAAAAAGCTAACACAATTGCATCACACTTTGCTACATCAAGCAGCAATAGTAATAACACTCTGGAGTTCTTACAACACAAACATAACACCGCAAGCACCGCAAAACAACCAACAGACAACAAACCAACCAACAAAGCATTCACTATGGAGGAGCTTCACTTTGTATTAAATAATAGGAAAAGGGGAACGGCCCCAGGGCTAGACCTAACTTCCTACCAAATAATTAAGAAGCTACCCCTAGCTTTCGAAACTTTATTAAAGGCCCTGGTGGCCCGAGTGGGAAATCAGCTCCGCTGGAAACCGCTTGTAAAATCTCCAAAAGAAGAAGAAAAAGATAATTATTCATCTCATTTAACCATAAATGTATATATCAAGAAGAACATGAACTAAAGTCAGATGGAACATATCACACAGACCAGGACATAGCTTCATGATATTACTGCATCACAGTTATGTTGTGATTTTTAAAATTGTGAGAACAAATGAAATAAATGTACATAAAAACAGGATATTCATGGTGAAGCAACAACAGTGCTGTTAAATAATCGAAAGAGTAGAAATGATATTAATCATAATTAATTTATTAATTTCATAATATTGGAACACGCGTTGCCGTTTTATGTGAAATAATTTGTTTTAAATTACGCCAAATATTATAAATATAAACAATATCTATGCGAAACAATATGATTTGGTAAAGTTTGCTTTTTTTAAGACTTCACTTCACAAGTAAAAACATAATATGCAAATAGCAGATAGGATATAGATAATGAAATAACAACAAAGTATGTGCATAACAAAACTAAATTACATAAGGCTAGCAGTTACTTTTCATTGCTTTTTGGCTTTTCTCTTTTCTTAAGACTGCCTGAGCTGATGAAATCGCTAAGTTTTGCAAATAAATTGTTAATGGGACGCATCGTATATGAAGGTCAAAATCCTCAGTCAAAACAATCACCAATGATGTGAAGGAATAGTGGGCCGTATTCATTATAATACAATTTAATTTAGAGGTTGTATTCATTATTTGTAATTATTTGTACTTTTTACTTAACATGTAAAAATAAGTATGATTGCATCATCAATGTCATATGAAGATGAACATTCAGCATTAGATGATATATCCATATATATGTTTACTTTAGATAAAATGATATGTAAATTACTACTACTACTATTAAGGATAAATTAACAAAGTTAAGTATACTTGTTGTCTGTAATAACATGATTTAAACAGGAAATGTATCCTTAAAATTACTATCAATGTAGTTTTCACAATCTTCTTAAAATACAAGATGACAATTCAAGTCAATATTCTTATAATATATTCTTATATAAAAACTGTTACTTATTTCCGTTAGTTTTTTCCTTTTACGAATTTCCGTTACTTTTTTCCTGTTACTTTTTTCAGTTACTTTTTTCCTACATTTCTCTTAACCTGATCAGCTTACTTTGAGTAAACCTATAACAACAAACACCAATTGTGGTGCTTTCAAGAAAAATATATTTTAAAGGCAAGGATTGGTAAACAGACTAGCAGTTTATCTTAAAGGTCTTTAAAGGTGACATCGTGCTAATATATGTGACATTGTTCTTGTATATTATATGACAAACTCTCACTGTACTGTTGCATAGACTCCCACACAATTAATAAAATCGCTTATGGGCACTAATAAATGATCTACACCAACAAATATGACATTATGCTAATGTGACAATGTGCTTGTATAGTTGTTAAATAAAAAGACTTGAAAACTGTTACTTTTTTCCTAGCAAAAACTGTTACTTTTTTCTGTTACTTTTTTCTCCGTTACTTTTTCCGAGCACCAAGTTTTACAGTCGAAAGTATGTCTCCATTAAAATCCAACGATATATTTTCGTTGTTTACGATTCAGCTTTTCACGTTATAAACATTTTAATCCCTCCATGAAAAAACACCTGATATAAAAGGCAGACCGCTGGTGGTACCTTTAAAAAAGTTTGGCAATGTCATTCTTGTATCACGAAATGACTGCAACTGATCAAAGACAAATCGGATTTATTTATGAAAACCACACTTTCTCTTGTCAAACTCTTGTCCTGTTACTGATCAAAAACAGAAACGGAATTACTTATGAAAACAACATTTGTTCAAGCTGTTTTACTAATACTGATCAAAGACAAATTGGAATTATTTATGAAAACAACACTTTCTCAAAATTCAATTTATATAAACTACTCTACAACACTCTATAACAAAAGATCATTGTAAGCCTACTTATTAGAAATAACATAATGATCAAAGACAAATTTTATTATGTTGGGGATGGTGTCTGTGTCGTTGTTTTTGGGTGGAGGGATTATATCCACTGGGGATTTTGTCATAGGGGATTATGTCCAGTGGGGATTATGTCTGGTCCCCATAAATCCCGAAAATATATCATAAAGACTACTATTCAAACTAAATTCAATTCAATTCAATATTTTATTCCAACAAACCACCGTTGGTGGTACAGGAAAATACAAATAACATCAAAACAAAAGTAGTGATCAATTGGTAACAGAACATAAGTTCTAGCTGTATATCATCTATTCATTGTAGTATTAATAATCCTAATAAACCGTGACAGATTCTTAACAATTGTACACTTGTTTTCGGCGAATAAGAGTTTAAATTTAACAAGATATGGCGATTGGCTGCAGTAAGGCGGAATATATAGTGGTCGAATAGTATCAAAAAATGGACATTTGAATAAGTAGTGGTACTCGTCGGCTATCGGCTACAGAGATTGCATAATCTATCAATTCTTGGCATATTTCTCCAGCGGCCAGTCTCTACTGGTAAATGATGATTCGATGTTCTAAATAACAAAAGGGGCCGAGAGAAATAATCTGGTACTAGGAAGTAATTGTCAAAGGATGGCATATCTTTGAATAATTTATAATAGTTTCCCTTTGAACTTTTGTTAATATCACCCCTCCATTATTGTATAAAGTGATCTTTAAGAGTAGAATCCACCATAGAGACTAGCCACTGTTTACAGACACAACCAGGATTATTAAATACATAGGTCAGACCACAAGCGTCTAAAATACGTTTTATGTTAGATAACCATACGTTACTACTGCACATGTTGAGAGTATTGTCTAATTTAAACAATTGAAGGATACGTGATGATAACTTGATTGGGAAGGGTACAGTTTCCAATTTATGCCAAAATGCAATCATCCTTTTAGCTATCGTAATGCTAACAGGAAAACGACCAAGTTCACCATAGACCATAAAGTTAGGGGTTGATAATCTTAAGCCGGAGGCAATCTTTAGAAATTTGAGGTGAAATTTTTCAATATTCACGGTATTTCCATAGCCCCATATTTCACTTCCATATAGGGCAATAGGTAGTATTAATATATCGAAAAGATTGATGATGGTGTCGAGTGCTAGATTTCTTGCTTCCTTCATTAGTGCAAACATTGCTTTTTTAGAGCTGGATAATACATCAGTAATTTCAAAGTTGAATCTTCTATTACGATGAAAATTGATACCTAAATATGAATAATTATCAACAATTTCAATTGGTTTAGAAACAAACTGGAAAGATATTTTGGATTTATTTGCGACACCCCCTCCACATATAATAATCTTAGTTTTTGCTATGTTTACACTAATTTTCCAGGTGTCACAGTATGTTTTAAAAACATCAAGGGAATTCTGAAGTTCTTTTGGGGTTTCGTCCAGAAGTATCGCATCATCTGCGTATAACAAAATAAATAACTTAATACACATGTACAACACGTTGTCACTGACACAATTAATATCAACACCCTTACACCCATTGTCTTCAAGATAGACATCCAAATCGTAGAAAAATGGAAAATAATAGTGGTGAAAGGTTTTCCCCTTGCCGAACATCTGAATAACTAAAAAAGAAATTTGAAATTTGGTTATCAACCATAACACAGGATTTGATGTTGCTGTACATGTTTTTCACCAAGGTAAAAAAATAAATTTACATTTTGTAAAGTAAACTTGTTGTCTGTAAATACTTAAATATACTGGGATTTAATTCTGCCCTCTCGCCTACGCGGGTTATTTGACTTATGTTCAGCCTAATTGAGTAAACGCTGTAGCTGTAAGAGCACTTCTCTCGGTTTAAACATATTTATTTCCAAAAAGAAGGAACCGGATTGGTAAACAAGCAAATGCTTATATAAATACCGCTCCGGGGTACAACCAAATACAAAACATGACATGATGAATGTACACTATAAATATGAATACAAATAAATGATACAATCTGAAAAAGAACGCCAATAAAATACAAATTATGACTGTGCCATAGAAGCACTAGTTTAAATCGAATCTGCCTGTTAAATCTATAAATGAGTGAACTGAATATAAGAGTTCCATATTTACAGCTGGGGAAGAAATGTGACTTCTAAACAAAATTGATTTAAGGTCAAATCCCTTTGCATAAAAATACAGACGAATATCGCTTTAGAGAGGACATACAAGGAAGGTATTGAATAGAGTCTTCATCAACGAGATCCATGCTGATGAAGTCTCTGATATGGAGTCAACTGATGACAGTGATGGCAGCAGTGGTTAAGACAGTGATATGATCGGGACACTGTCTGAGATAGTGAACATGGTGGCACAGATGGTCTGAGTGATATAGAGACAGAGATTGCCAGTGGTTTTAAAGAAGGAGTTTGCCGACAAACCACAATATAATCAAGATAATTCACAGACATTTTTTTTTATTTATAATTTTATTTATTTTTGAATCTCCATCGTTACAGTTCATTTAAACAGTTCAATACATACACATGTTAAATACATATTCTATAAAGGCAAATACAGAGTCTGAAAACAGGCATTTTAACAATAAGGTCAATGAAAAATGGCAGTTGGCAAATATAGTGATCAGTGATTCAGAAAAGATTATGACATATGGACCAGAATTTTCTGAAATTATCATATTTACACTCTGAGTAGGCGTTATAGCGGTCAATATTGTATGCTGTTTTAATATCTTCTTTAATATGATTCAAGTTTGGTATTTTATCTCCTTGTTTCATTTTGTATATGTTATATTTTACGACTGATATGATTAAGTTTAGAACATAGTTTCTCTTTTCGGGATATCCTAAAATTATGTTTTTGCTAGAGAATATTATTGTTGTTCCAGTTTTTACATATATCCACTTAGCGATTTCTTTCCAGATATTCTCAATGATTTTACATTCATGAAATAAGTGTAATATTGATTCTGTTTCAGATTTGCAAAAAGTACATATATTAGTGTCTTTATATTTCATTTTTGCTAACAAATCATTTGTAGGTATAAACCTATGAAGTATACTGTATTGGAACCAAGTGATTTTAACGCTATTATGGGATTTAAATGTTATTTTTTCTATTGTCTCCCAAGTGTGTTCCTCAATGGATTCATTTAATTCATTTTGCCACTTTTCCCGGTATGCTAAAGGTTTTTTAGGTTTTTCAAATATAAGAATGTCATAAATATCTCTACAACCTTTTGGATCTCCTATAATATTCTGCAATAAGTAAGGTAGAAATGGTGTTTGAAGTTTCTTCTCAAAATGAACTTTAGTGAATTTACAGTAGCATTTAATGGATTGTATAATTCCTTGTAGTTCCAAAAAATGTGTTGTACATCCGTATGTTTTTCTTAATTGTTCCACAGTAACGAAATTTCCTTGATTATCAAACATGTCATTTATGTAAGTAATACCTTTGCTAGAGTAATGTTTATAATTAATTGGGTTTCCGCCTATTTTTATATTATCATTTAGCCACAGGGGCTGGGATAGGATATCATTTCCGTTTTGTGCGTTCTTTGACTTTTTAGATAAAAAATTACCCCAAGATTTTAACGTATCTTTCCAAAAAGGATTAGTTTCGGGTGTTATAACGGATTCTTGTATATGTGTTTCACATGTTTGTATGAAGCTATTTATATCTGTTTGTATATTGGCTTGTAACAGTTTCTGTATTTTGGATTCAGAATTTGCTAGTCTTTTTATCCATGAGATTTTTTGATTGAATAAGACTTTTAATATGTGGGGCTCGTATTCCCCCTTGATCATAATTCTTTATGATGGTAGCTCTGTTAACTTTATCAGGTTTGTTCCTCCATATAAATCTAAAGCAAAGTTGCTCCATTTCCTTTATCATTTGATCATCTGGGTTCGGGAGAGAAGTGAATAGGTGGTTTAGTTGTGGTAATAGTAAGCTTTTCAATATAACATTTCTTCCTAAGGGGATGAGATCCCTTGCTAACCACTGATTCATAGACCATTTTAAAAGCTTGAGTTTATCTTTGTAATTTCGCTCGACCATTTCTGCGATATTGTGTGTAAATATGATACCTATCCATAATACCTGTGTTTTATGCACGTTTATTTTTAAGCCTGAAAATGAGGCATATGTGCTTAGTGTTTCTAATGTCGCATGTAAGCATTTTTCGGTGCCATCTAATATAAGTGAAGTGTCATCAGCGTATTCGGAAATAAGGTATTCTGTTTCTCCAATTTGTATCCCTTTTATTTTATCATTATTCCTAATCATTATGGCCAAAATTTCGGCGCACAGAAGAAATATATATGGAGAAATAGGATCTCCTTGTCTACATCCTCTTGATATGTCGAAGTAGTTTGAGAGAAACCCATTCATAACAACGCATGATTGGATGTTATTGAAAAAAGTGTTTATCCACCTTGTGATAGATGTTCCAAAATTAAAGAATTTTAGGACTTCTTGAATAAAATTCCAGTCAACAGAGTCGAAGGCTTTTTCAAAGTCAATAAGAAGTAGAATTCCTGGTATTTTCATATATTCAGTATAATCAATGATATCATATATTAAACGGGTACATTCACCAATATATCTTTTGGACATAAATCCTTTTTGATCTTCATTAATTATGGTTGGTAATACAGTTTTAATTCTGTGTGCAATAGTTGAGGATCCAATTTAATAAGCTACATTCAGTAATGAGATTGGTCTCCAATTTTTAAGTAAATGTTTAGGTTTTCCTTTTTTAGGAAAGCAGGTTATAACACCTTGCCTTTGGGTCAGTGACAATTCTCCTTTTTCGTAAGCTAAATTCAGTGACCTGATATGATATTCATTGATATTCGACCAAAAGAATTTGAAGAATTCAACAGTAAAACCTGATGATCCAGGGCTTTTTTCGTTTTTCATTTTTTTAAGACTGTTTAATACTTCTTCATATTCTAGTTTTCCTTCTAGGGAATCCTGTTGATCTTTAGATAATTTTGGTACGTCGATATCTTTTAGTAATTCTTTTAGATTAACCTTATCACACGGTTTTGTTTGGTACAGTTTGTGATAAAACGATTTAGTTTCCGTTATAAGGTCATCTTTTCTTGTAAGTATTTCTCTTTGGTCATTTTCAAGTTTATATATTGCTTTGTTTAAGAAGTTTCTATTTTCTAGCGATAGAAACAATTTGGTTGGTTTTTCTCCCTCTTCTTTCCATTTTGCTTTTGATCTCATGAGTATGCCTTCTATTTCTTTTTTTATTAATTATCTCTAATCTTTCGTTTGCATCTGTTAATTGATTTTGTAATTTTAGCTTGGAATCCATATTTGAAGAATCAATTTCAGTTTCAAGGTCATCAATCATTTTTACAAGATTTTGTTTGAGCTTCATGTTTTCCTTTTTCTTGTAAGATGAATATTTTATGGTATGTCCTCTGATCATTAACAGCAGTGTTTCAAAGAATAGTTGATCATTGATTTTGAAGATATATTTACCAGTTTCATCTACGTATGATTTATATTGTTCCTTTGTTTCATTAATCAGTAGTTTGACTTTATCTACATATGTTTTATCATATAGTAAGGAATTGTTGAATTTCCAGTAACTTTTGCCTCTTTCTATTTCACTTATTTTTAACTTAATCCATATTGTGGAATGATCTGATCTATATGCTGCATCAATACCAGTTTCTTGGATTGAGCTTTCGAGATTTTTAGATATGATAAAGAAATCTAATCTTGCTTGTTTGAAAGGGTTCTTTTGTCTCCAAGTGTATCTTTTCATATCTAGGTTATTTTCTCTCCACGGATCTATCAAGTCGTTTTCTTCCATAAACTCTAACCAGGTGTCTCTTGCTTTGATATTATTAACTTTTTTATAGTTAAAGTAATCTATTTTAGGATCTTGTACAAAATTCCAATCCCCGCATATAGAAAACCTATCTGATTGTAATTCAGCAATAATTGATATGATTTTATCATAAAATTCTGGAGTGTCAGTGTTTGGTCCATATATTGTTACTAAAGTGAGCGTCGTATCCAAAATTTTCAACTTCAATGCTACATAATTTCCATTTACATCGTATTTACTGTCTACAATGGCAAAGTCAAAGTTGTCATTAAAAAGTATAGCTGTTCCTCTGGCATTACTTTTATAAGAGCTGAAATAACAATGTTTTGATCCCCATTCTTCTTTAATTTTGATTTCTAACTCTTTTGTAAAATGCGTATCTTGTATACAATATATATGTGCTTTTTTACCTTTTAGGTGGTTAAATACGTCTGTGCGTTTTCGTTTGTTATTCAGGCCTTGACAGTTTGTGGATATTATTTTTAATGTATCGTGCATTATGGTGGATATTGTCTCTTAGGTGGAATGAACGAACTGCTGTGTACATTATTGTGTGCATGGAGACTTGTTTTATGAAAAGAGAGTGAAAGGAGATAGAGAGTAGATGGAGTAAACGGGTGGATACTATCATAAAGATTTACCTTCATTTGTTCGGTCAGAGTTCCTGTAAATGTTTAATCCTGAGTGTTGTAAGTGTTTGGGCCTGTGTAAGGACGGACATGTGCTCGGCTGTCGGGAGTTGATCTCTAAGGCGATAGCGCGGTGTCATTGTTTCTTGCTGTCAGCGTGACGTGCACTAGTCGCACGTGCAGTTCGCTTGTCTATTTCATTGTGTCATCTCTGGTAACATTTAGATTCGGCCACCTTACATGTTTATAAATTGTAAACAGGTTATAGTGTTATTTTACTTTTTTCCAACAATTCGTTTATATCATTATTATTCCTTCATTTGTTATATGGTTACTTTGTTTCCTGTAAATTATTGTTGTTATTGTGATTTTTAATCAGGTTAAAGTATATACATCTTATTTTAAATTGTTTAGTGAACATTAAAGTTATTTATGTTTTGTCGTTATTGTATATGTTCTTTTAGTCATATATGATTATAATCAGAGTTGTGTGACTAGCAGTAGAGTCCAAATATTTGGTTTATATGTTTACATCAAATATATAGTATTTGCATACAAATCAATATCATGCTGAAAGTATAAACAGCCCAAACTATGATATACAAATTATGTTCAAATCAAATATAAAATAGTTGCATGAAAATAAATGCCATGCTGAAAATATATAATAGTCCAAACTATGAACTAAAGTGATGAAATATGAGTAATATAACAATATGTTCAAACCAAAGATAAGGACTTGCATGAAAATGAGTGTCATGCTGAAAATATATATGGTTCAAACTATGAACTTAAGTGATGAAATGTCAGTGATATGACAATAATATGTTCAAAAACAAAGATAAGTATTTACATGAAAATAAATGCCATGCTGAAAATATATAATAGTCCAAACTATGAACTAAAGTGATGAAATATGAGTAATATAACAATATGTTCAAACCAAAGATAAGGACTTGCATGAAAATGAGTGTCATGCTGAAAATATATATGGTTCAAACTATGAACTTAAGTGATGAAATGTCAGTGATATGACAATAATATGTTCAAAAACAAAGATAAGTATTTACATGAAAATAAATGCCATGCTGAAAATATAAATAGTTCAAAGTGTGAACTTAAGTGGTGAAATATGAGTAATATAGCAATATCTTTAAACCAAAAATAGAGTATATATGTTCATGAAAGTAAATGTCATGTTGAAAATATACATAGTTCAGACTATGAACTCAAGTGATGAAATATGAGAACTGTAATTATATGTTCAAACAAAGATAAGGTATTTGTATGAAAATAAGTGCCATGCTGAACTCACAAATACTCAAAATAGGAGCATAGTCTATGAGATATTAATAATATGGTAACAGAGCAGATTTTCATAGATTTTAAGTATATCAGTTGTATGTGTTAATCATTGAATGATAAATTGGTACATTCAGTATGCTAAATCTAAGGGTGTGTTTCATTCTTGTGTGATAAAGTTTATCATGTTGTAATATATTCTTTTTTCTGACATTCTGAAATAGTTTGGGTGTACAGAGCATGGTATCTTAGTAGAAAGAATGGTAAATTATTGATAACAAAAGCAATTGCTTACATGTGAATATTGGTTTACTAAACTATCTGTGTATATAAATCCATGTAAGTATTTACACATGTACATACACATACATGCATATACATGCACATGTATACAGACTTGAATATACATAGTACACATATAAACATACATAACACATAACACATAACACATTCAAAATACACATACACACTACACACACATGCATATACATACAACATGAATGTATGCATGCCTGCACATGAACATGCACTCATACATATAGTACTATAGTGCAGTACTTTCAGATAGTTGTTTATAGCTATGTCTCAGTGCATCTTTATTATATATTTCACCATCCTATTTGATGAAAGTATGATAATATATTTTTTCATTTTCAAAATATAGTATTGCAGCTGATACTGGAGGTTAATAAATGGTATTGTTAATAGACTACTTATTTCTCAGCATTGAAATATGGTTATATTCACAGAGAACATTTATATAACACAACTGTTCATATGGGATCACTGTTGATAATATATCATTTCATAAGGCGTATTGAATATAGTTGTAGAATACTATATTTTGCTGTGAATATTTTGAGTCAGTGGGCTTTATCAATATTGTCTAAGGTGTTCAGGTATTGTTACATTCACACGCTTCCATGCGGTTTGCGGTTCACTGGGCAGTTTCTGCTCCAAGACAAGGTCGATTCCTTTTACCCTGACCCTTGTGTACACATCTTTTTCTTTTCTCAGTTCATATCCAGCTTTGTTAAGATGTGAACGTATTCTTTTCATGCTGTTAGGCAAATCAGTCTGTATGTTCATAGGTGTATCATAGAGGGCTGATCTTGCCTTGAACACATCCTCGCGGTCAGCCATTGACAGGAATGATGCTATTATGGTAGGGGGTCTAGGCGGACCATTGTTTTGCATGTTATATCTCGGTCTGGGAAGTCTATGCACAGACTTGAAATAAATCTGATCTACTTTGTCAGCAGGAAGTTTTAGGTTGCGGGAAAGGATATTCCTGATTACTGACTCAGGATCTTCGCTTCTTTCTTCCTTAATGCCATTGAATAGCAGGTTAGGCTTCCTATCGTGCATTTCCTTCAAAATCGCCTCCTGTTTCAGCTGAGTGCACTTTAAGTCTATTGTTGTAACCAGGGTAAGATAGTTCATTTTTTTTTACCTTTATGACCTTAAAGAACACCTGGGTGATCTAAATTCGGTCTTAAAGAACACCTGTGTGACCTAAATGAATTGAGATTTTTTTTGACGCCATTTTGAATAATTAATGAGCATGCACCTGGTCTTTTTTAATCCTTCTATTGTTAAAGAACAATGGCCTTTTGAATTAAGAAGTATAATGGCCTTGCTAAGTGAGGCACACCTGACACCTGGCCTGTGACTCAATGTCTATTTTTATGCTTTAGAAAGGCAATATAAACCCCGAACTCTCACAGTTGAAGAATCATCCTCAGCTGAATCTTGAGAAGTGTGGAACTATCATATGCTCTTGACTTTGCTCGTGTTGTTGGCAGTTTACCTCGAAGATAGGAAACGGAATCAGTACCCCAGGATCTCATGCCAAAGTATGGACTGTCAGTGCAATGTTTGTAATGTAATCCTGGAGACTGGATGAATTGGTGAAACATTCAACTGCAAGATACACTATTACTATACAGGTGTGTTGTATTTAGCTCGGACAACATGGATGTCTGTGGGTATCTTGATGAGACTGTTGTTGCAGATTGTAGTGGTGGATTACCCAGTAAGACGGATTACACCTCTTTTGAGAAGAGACTTGATTCCTTTAAAGACTGGCCAATTCAGATGAAACAAAACCCGAGAGACTTGGCTCATGCTGGATTATGTTATCAGAATCATGGGGACTTGTGTATTTGTTTTAAATGTGGTATTCGTCTCAAGGAATGGATGCCTACTGACGACCCCTGGATTGAACATGAGAAGTGGTCTCCTGACTGTGACTATCTACGGATGGTTGGTATAGTAGAGAGAAAGACAATACAACAACTGAGGAATCAACCCAACATGGATACTAATAAACCATTCAGCTTTAGGCCAATTCCAGGATTTTAACATGATCAACAGTCTATCACTAGAAATATTGGATTGTATATGTAAATATTGTATCTTGTATATTTCTATGAGTTATGAATAAACCTGTTCTAGTTTACAATATGTGTCTGTGATTTATAGATAGCACAGTGATAGATGAATCCCATTAGAAATTTAGTGCATATAGAGAGAGACTATAGACATTTATAAAAAGACCAGATATTTCAAACTAGTTTCATTTGTCAGTAGACTAGTGACAGCGACACTTAACTGCTTCTGGATGTGAAGAGTATTGAACATAGAACATTTCTTAGTTCACATTCACACAGAAATCATGAACAGTCGATACTGGAAACCTTATCTGGATGATCCTGACAAATGGACCAAGTATTACTATTTACAAGCAAAGGGATACCCCAACCCTTTTACAAACATGGATGATTATGTGATCTATTATGAAAAGTATCAAGGGATCAAGATAAATTTGCCTGGTTTGAATGGTAACAAGTCCTCTTCAACAACTCCTGAGATTGTTCTTACCTCTCC
This sequence comes from Gibbula magus, assembly GCA_936450465.1. Classification (NCBI taxonomy): domain Eukaryota; kingdom Metazoa; phylum Mollusca; class Gastropoda; order Trochida; family Trochidae; genus Gibbula; species Gibbula magus. Next base: position 36,739,782 of record OW388296.1, read on the forward strand.
AACACAACAAGTTGTTGAACAGGCAAAAGCACGCTTGTCAAAGAAGAAAAGATCCTCACAAAAAGGCAAAGGGGTAAAACGACTAAAAACAGGGTTTTAACACTATAACCACCACCACCACCACCACCACCACCACCACACACCACCACTACCACCACCACTACCACCACTACCATCACCACACACCACCACCACCACACACACCACCACCACCACCACCACCACAACCACCACCACCACCACACACACCACCACCACCACCACCTGACACACACCACCACCACCACCACCACCACCACCACCCACACCAACACACCAACACACCACCACCCACACCAACACCACTACCACCACACACCACCACCACCATATATTATAACTATAGTCTTCATACACTCCACGTCACTTGATATAAGATCACGATGGAAGTAACATGTCCATATTGTCAGAAACTGTTTTCAAGAAAGGATGCTATGTTGAGACATAAAAGATTAAAGCACAATAATGAAAAAGAGAAGCAACAGCCATCACAACAATTATCTATACCTTCACAAGCACTGTCCCCACCACAGTCAAACAAATCTAAAGACGCAGGGCCACGGCCCCCACCACAGTCAATCAAATCTAAAGATGCAGGGCCACCACAAGATTTTAAATTACAACACCCCTTCACCATGACCGTTTCCGGGCCAACTGGATCCGGAAAATCGTATCTTGTTCGACACATTTTGGAAAGTGTAAAAATTAAACCTTGGCCTCAACGCATCGTATGGCTTTATCGTCGCTGGCAGCCACTTTATGATGACATTCTACAGTCGGTGTATCCTCCGGTAGAGTTTATTCAAGGTATTCCCGTAGATTTGGACCAAGATTACTTTTTTGACACAAGTGTGAGAAATACCATTGTTCTTGATGATTTGATGTCAACGGCTAGTAAAGATCCCAAAATAACTGACTTGTTAACAGAAGGTTCCCATCATCGCAACCTCTCTGTTATCGCTATCAACCAAAATTTATTTTTTAGCAAAAACCCAACGCAGAGACGGAATTCGCATTATTTAATATTGTTTAACAACCCAGTAGACCAGCAACCTGTTATGACCTTGGGTCGTCAAATGTATCCAACTCGATCTCAACATTTCATGCAAACATTTGAAGAGGCTACAAGTAAACCATATGGTCATCTTTTAATTGATTTAAAACCTGATACACCACCCTGGCAAAGACTTTGTCCCAATGCATGTAAAGAGAATAGTCTGAAAAATATTTCTCATATAGAGACTAACCCCAGAAGTGAACAGACGTACTCTGAAAACATCACAGATATGACATTTTCCTGTGACGACTGTGGTATTGTTTTCCAAAGTCATCATGACCTGCAAAAACATAGGAAAACGTGGTGCCCAGAGAACACAGGTTTTAGACAATGTTCACCACCTGGAATCCCCAATATGTCAACTAAAAGAAAATTTGAAGAAGTGAGTGGACCCATGAAGAAATCTCTAGCATATTGTGACTACTGTGGACAAGTGTTTAGTAATATTCATAACCTTCAAAGTCATCTGCATGACAAGGAATGCCCTAAAGTGGAAAAGAATGATGAAGATGTACAGGATGATGACATGAGCGCCTTTACCAAGGGGGTTCAGAGAAAGAAACAACAAGCTGATCTTGAGGAAGAGGGCATAAGACTCATGTTTAAATGTGCTCGTGAGATAAACGCTGATTTCCTTGAAGAGAAACAGGAGAAGTATGAGAGGAATGGTTATTCTGCAGAAGCAACTGATGATAAACTCGACAAATTATTATGGAGGGTATTCAAAACAATGTATGCTCAATTTCTTCATTTTATGTTGTATATGAAAGATGGTCCCACAACTCAAGAACTATTAAATTCTATTGATGACAGGAACAATGCTGAAAATGTCATTTTAGCTAAACTTTCAAAACATAAACAATGGGTGTTTGATATTACTGATGATGATGATAATGATTCTGATATTTCTGATGATGATGATGATGATGTTGATGATGTTGATGATGACGAAGACAATGCTGAGAATTGATTTTGTAAAGTAGATTCATAGGGTCTGCCCTAAACCCTAATTCTACTTCTACAAGCAAACGGGGGCAAATAAAATAAATCATATATTGAACATATCTTCTTCATTTGTATCTAAAGATTAAAAGTACATTAAGTATGATGTTGGAAAACATCAAATCAAAGGTAATACATGGTGTTCTTTCATTGAAATGTACTGACTATTGCTATCACATTTTACGAAAGTGAGTAATGTATGACGTCATGATGACGTCATATTGTCGTGAAAATTAAAAATGGATGATTGTGACGTATAGCTTACGTCGTGAGTATCACTATACAAAAAGAATTATTGAAATCCGTCCTTAAATAAAGAAATGATGGGTATTTTGATATTTACAGGATGAATCTCATTGTAATGAGCATTGTATGACGTCATGATGACGTCATATGTCATGAAAATTAAAATGAATGGATAGATGTTATAGCTTTAGTCATGAGCATCACTATACAAAAAGAATTTTTGAAATCCATCCATAAATAAAAAAATGATGGGTATTTTTTATATTTATAGGATGAATCTCATTGAAATGAGTAATGTATGACGTCATGATGACGTCATATGTCATGAAAATTGAATGGATGGATGTTATAGCTTACGTCGTGAGCATCACTATACGAAAATAATTATTGAAATCCGTCCATAAATAAAGAAGTTATGGTGATTTTACTGTTGACAGGAAGTTGTAAACAGAAAGTCACGTGACCTAATACATTTTGGTGATTATCTCACTCATTATATATTGTATAAAGACAAATGACATATCACTGAAAAGGTATTGACGAGTTCTACGCGTTGCATCAGAATTGACATCGATACCTTTCTGCGGAAGTGAGTAATGTATGACGTCATCATGACGTCACATTATTTTGAACATTAAAATGAATGATTGTGACATATAGCTTTAGTCATGAGCATTTCTATAAAAAAAAGAATTATTGAAATCGATCAATAAATAAATAAGTTATAGATATTTTTGGGAATGGACTAATCCAATCCAACTACCCTTGAAAAAAGTGGACTCGTCCTTGTTTTGGCCGCCAATTTCTGACCCCGCTTGATTTGTATATGGTCATGATTATGGTGTCTATCTCAGCTCATAATTATCGGGTTTGAACACTTGATATATCATTTAAAAGCTACCGATGTCAGCTACACAGTAAGTACAATAGAATACTGATTATTTTTATTCTGAGTATATTACAAGTATAATAAAGCATTGAATTCAATATGGTGACTGTAACAATTTGGAATCATGACTCTGTATGACATAAAGAATACTTTTTTCAGTGGGTATGTTGTATTTTATTACATTGTAGTCAGAAATTCAGAACAATTGTTGTTGTAATTTTCAGAAATGAAGAATGTCAATATGAGATAAGTCATTATGGTGTTTTGTGTACCCGTGTTTGTGTATCTACCGCTCACACAGACCATGTCGACCTTATCAAACAACAGTTAATGTAACTATTGTTTAATGTTAATATCATTTAGATCTAATTGTTATTGATGAAAAATAGTTGTATTTATATGTGTGTATATTTATATCTTTAATATAGCCAAAACTACTGGGCAAATAACTCATGTATAGTGGAATACAGTTATTTTATAATTCTGTATCGTTCACATATATGATTTACTTGTCCAAGCTAAATTACAACGTGCTGAAAACATGGAATCAACTTATGGGATACTGTTGGCGGGGCTATGCTACCAGCTGATTTTGTAATTACTCTTGGATTCAATAATCTACTGTTCAATTTGGATATATACCACTTTCATCATGGATTTTACTGTTGCCTGGGGATGTGTCTAAATTCACTATCAGGGGTGAGTACTTACTTCATCTAACATTTTTTTCACAAATTTATAAGGGTAATTTCCAATGTCCAGAGTATCCAATATTTCACATGTATAAATATTTATAAAGTTTGGTTTCCAATAGGAACAAGAATCACACACATGTATATCATGGTAATCCATTTAGTAATATCCAACAAGTATAGTGAAGTCAGGAGCATCTGAGATCGCGTTCCTTATGCTCTCAAGAGTCAACTGGGAATGATTCCTCAACTGAGAGAGTTGGGGGATTATAATGTCTTTCTAAGACATTAAGTCACAGGCCAGGTGTCAGGTGTGCCTCACTTAGCAAGGCCATTATACTTCTTAATTCAAAAGGCCATTGTTCTTTAACAATAGAAGGATTAAAAAAGACCAGGTGCATGCTCATTAATTATTCAAAATGGCGTCAAAAAAATCTCAATTCATTTAGGTCACACAGGTGTTCTTTAAGACCGAATTTAGATCACCCAGGTGTTCTTTAAGGTCATTAAGGTAAAAGAAATGAACTATCTTAACCTGGTTACAACAGTCTATATCTGCTCTTAAAGTGTTTAAGGAAGTTTTTATCGTCGTTATTTCATCAGCGTGGATATCCAATGATGTCTCAACATCGTCTACTCTCGATTTTGTAGAAACAACATCGGCTTCTATCTTCGATATTGCCTCCTGCAAATTAGAGTTGATGGTGTCGATTTTTTTAGATAAATGCCTCTCGGACGCCAATATCAATTCTTTTAGTTCATGAAATCCTATGGTTTCATCAGAGGACACATCAGCTGAATATCCTGTGCTAGACGAGGAGCGTTGAGTTGACCTGGTGGTCGCCATATTGTTTTGCCGAGTGGTATCTCCCCGTTCAAATTTGTTTGTATATAGTGTTATTGTTCAGTGAAAATTCATATGCTATTCACAATGCGTTGCTTACATCAATGCATGGTATCAACTCACTTTTAAGGGCCCATAGATCCTCTTAAATCACAGGATTAGAACATTTTTCCGGAGCTAAAAAACACTCGCTCACTCCATTGTGACCTTCACCTTTTCATCTGATCAGACACAGACATTTGATGAGTGGTTGGATGGTCCGCCGCCACGTGTAAATTTGCCTTTCACTGGTCAAACTGGGTTTCGCCAGTTCATAGAACTTCCTGAGAACCCTCAACCTATTGACTTTTTAGGTCTTCAAGACGTATGTCTCGAAGACCTATTGTTGTTATCCGAATTTTTAGGTCTTCAAGACGTATGTCGTGAAGACCTATTGTTCTTATCCTGATTTTTTTCCCTTATTATTAAGGATTCTGCAGAATCCTTATTGTTATTGGCGTGTTTTTTTATTTTTTCATTATTTGCACCGATCTTGTGAACGCGATTCAGCCAAAACGTCTGCAGATAATTCAACCAAACTCTGCAGTCTGACAGCTCTTCCTAAGGACACGGCACAATAAGCTTTTGGGCCCAATCGTTTCAGCCATTAAAGGTCAAGTTCGAATCCAAATTTCGATTTTTAACATGGGAACTTTTTGCAAAAGATGCGCAATGACCATGCGAGCAAAAAAGTAAATCATGGCGAATTCGTAAGTCACGTGGTTTTCCCGCCATTTTGATTTAAGACACATTTTACAATTTTCCGACCCCATGCACCTTTGGCAATCTTCTCCTCTGAAGATACTAGCATCTAAGAGCTCAAACTTGCATATTTGTGCAGCTAAAGGGTTGGTGATTAAACGATGGTCCCAAGCATTAGCGAACTCCTTATACTTTTGACACAGTGACCTTTCAAAGTCCGACAATTTTTGAAAATCGCAAACTTCAAAGGGAGATAACTCAAATACCTTCCCTTCGAATTTTATGATTTTTTCAGGAGAGTAAGATTGGACTATGGTCTTTATGAATCAATAATAAAATCGCTCGCGTACAGTCATTTCCATCATAATAAAGAAAAACTTTTAACATGGGTTAAATTTTCAAAATCCTCATAGAGACTCGAAACTTGTTTCAAAAGATGCGCAGGAACAATACAAGCAAAAAAGTAAAACATGACCAAATCGTAGGTCACGTGGTTAAGCCGCCATTTTGATTTTCTTAAAATTTGTCTAATTTTGACATGCTAAATATGGGTCTAAATAATCCCAGTGACATACTAGAGACGCACAACTTGTTTAAAAAGATGCATACTAACTTGACAAGCAAAATATGTTACCATTTCGAAGTCGTAGGTCACGTGGTTTCGACGCCATATTGAATTTTTAACCTTTTTTGATCATGCACTTTTGCGGAAATACCACTGTTAAGATAGTTGCATCTAACTGCTGAAACTTAGATTTATATGCAGCTGAAGCATTCGGGAATAACAAGTGTGTCATATTTTGAGTAAACTCCTAATACTTGTTTCACAATCACCTTTCAAAGTATGGTAATTTTGAATATTTGACAAGTTTGATTTGAACTGACTTGATGAAGAAGATTTTATTGAAGCGCCACTAGACAATAGACCACTATTAATTTGATTTTCAGTAATTTCTATTGTAGAGGCATTGGACATAGCTACGAACTTTTACTTCAACCCAGAAGCAATTCAGAGACAATGCAGTCCATTTCATTTTGATGTGTAAACAGAGGAAATTCCTATTTTCGTTTTGACATGCATTGTGTTGCTGGGGAGTCATTCCTGCTAAACATTATATATAGATGGTGTTATTGTATCGAGAATTACTGACTGTTGCCGGAAATTACCAATTTGAAGATACTCGACACAGGATAATGATATTAGGCCTATATATATAAAAGTAGTTCTGATCGAAAACCGGACACTGCACCACGATTAACGCAAATCCATCAGACGAATGTGATACAGTACTGCTGTACAGTGTATGTTCAGGTAATTGCATCAATGCATAATGATTCTCCCAAGAGCAAAGAAATGATCTTGGACAAAATATCAACAAAAGCTACATAAATTCCCTTAATTTCGATAAATATTATCCGAACAAAACAGTGTCTTATAGATGTATAAAATATAATCACTAATTTCCGCGAGTTAATGCAAGTTGACTCTTGGTCTAGTAGATGGAGTTCGAATCTACTAGTGAAAAACTTTTTTGACTTAAATATAATTTTAAATGTTCAAAACTTATTTTCTTTTGTATGTTAAATTGTTTTGACTTGTTTTTTAACTTTTATTCATCTAAAAAAAATAATTAGTGTAGTGGCTACTTTTTGTGGTTGTATTTCTGAATATTTCTTTACATGTTACCAATAAGATGATGTCATGAAATATTTTGGTACGTTTGTCGTTTTGCTGATTTTGGATTTTCGACTTCTTTAATGAGATTTTGGTCCAATAAGTTAAAAATTTAAATCTCAACGAAAATCAACTTTCTCAGTTTTTAGGGTACGTGTCTTCACAAATCTTCCCCTAAATGACAGCAATACATACCAAAATCCAACCTTCCAATGCAAGGCATAACTCTTGCCAGTCTTCAATATTGGGTGATTTAGGCCTTGCAGTATTTACTTAAGAAATCTGTGTTTAGAAATCCAGGCCCGCTAAGCATTTCTGGTACAGCGATTCACTATCTTGGCACAACAAAGCGAGGGAAATACCACAAGGGTTAAATCAGACAGTAATGTTTTGTGTGTGTTGTAGCCTACACATTGTTAATTGGGGTGGTTCCCGATGGCAGGTGGGGTGAGGATGTAGTGTCATATTTCAATTATTGATTATTCTTTTGGAAATTTGAGATGATATGGCATTGTTTGTAAGAGGTGAAAGTTTTTAGAATTATGTGTATTGGCGGAAATAGTGACAAATTACGTAAAAAATGGTAGGCTACAAACTCCCACCAACGGGTGTAGGTGATTTCGTAGGAGGATCCGGTTTGTAGGAGGATATTTCGGTGAATTCGTAGGAGGATTGAACGGTGGAGTGGGAGGATTTTTTTTAAATATGCTGGGCGATCGGCAATGTTTATTTTGATTATTTATTTAGTTAGTTGTTTTAATAAATAAAGTAATCTAGTAAGTACGATCTTTATTTATTTTTAAAATTTTATTAGCAGTGATTTGACGATTGACATGATTGGTGATGAATCTAGAAACCTTGATCAGTATGCATTCCAGACATTGACCAAATTTAACAATTGTCGCCGTTTCAACTAAACTGTTGTCGCCGTTTTGCCGTGTCGCTGTTTCGTATTCCCCAAGGGAGAGCACTCTTATTATTCTGATGACAGCCACGGTACGAAGACTTGTTGGCGTTTGCTTGCAATAATTATCAGCAATTAACATTTAATATTATGGTGTTTGCATTTATTTCGCGTGTATTATGTAATCGCGTGTCTTTAATGTTTTAATAACATATATGTCCCTCGTGTGAGTCGCTTGGCGAACCAGAAGTTAGTGTTTGAAATCGCACGATGCTTTCGCGAACACTGTCAATATTCAAAATGGCTTCGGACAGGTTGTTTAAATTATTTACATCAAACATGCACTACAGATTCATCAATGATTGTTTTGGGTGTAATGTGCTCAAGGAAAAAGGGAGGCTTTTTGTTTAAAACTAATCAATTAAAATGATAAACATTAACCGACATGACTTGAAATTGAATTAATCATATTTGAAAGTTCACTGTGATTGTTTTCAACTATGATCAGAACGTGACACTGCCTATCAGTATGATCATCAACGAAGAATTGTCACATATTGGCATGGAATACACCCGGTCCGCCCGCTCTAAGTAACCCATTTCGGCCGCCGGTTCATCCCAAGGTTAATTAGTCTCGCTGATATCTTACCCATTTCGTCCGCCGCTATGTCGGATGGTTAATAAGAGGATATTTGACTCATTTTGGCCGCCGATAAGTGGCCGCAATGGGTACATGTATTTCAAAACCCGATTATGAAAACACCATTAAGAACAGTTCAGTGGTAGATATTTAATCCAATCAAATAAAAGTTTACTGAGAAATGAATTCACTGCTTACATTTGGATCTGTAAATCATTTATTGGAATCAGTTATTTATCTGAATGAGTTTAGCTTGACAATTCAACATTGATATCAGGTAAATTTGTTGAATTTTATGATTGACCTGTCAAATATGATATCAAAGTCATGCAAAAAGTATGCGGACGGTGACGTTATGTAAATAGACTTGTATGTTAATTTACTAAATTTAGTCTAGGATAAATACTTTTAACAGAATAGATTCAATGTATTTTTTTCAGCTTGATTTGAAATAATTTCACCTTGAAGAACGTTATTTTCATTAATTTTTCTTACAACAATTTACTAATGTCATCCGATTATCTACATGTGTACGTTATGTAAAAACTTTTCCCATAGACCGCTATGTTATAATGATTTCACATACTTTACAAATGTGAAAAGGAAGTTGGCGGGGGATATAGAAATGAGCTCCGTCCGTCTGTCCGTCTGTCTGTCCGTCTGTGCGTCCGGGCTTTTCCATTCCGGCCTCAAACTTCAAAACTATTCAATATATTTTGCTGAAACGTTGTACAGGTATCAACCAAGTAGACTAGATGTGCCTTTTGCTATATACAAATTTGAGAATTTCTCCTTTTTTGTTTACAAATGCAAACAGTCTGTTCTCAGAACCAAGAAGAGGGAAAACTATATTCCGGCCTCAAACTTCAAAACTATTCAATATATTTTGCTGAAACTTTGTACAGGTATCAACACAGTAGTCTAGATGCATATATATATATGTGCCTTTTCCTATATAGAAAGTAAATGCATTATATATTCAAAATGCATAAATATATTAAAAATTCCTACATGGCGGGGGATATGGCCGACTCTGTCTGCTTGTTCTATACGAAATAATAATAATAATAATAGTACATTTATAATGCGCACATATCCATGCACAATGCATGCTCAAGGCGCTACACAAGTATTACCCTGAAGGAATTGTACTTTCGGTGCTGCCTGTGAGGCGCTCCGCGCGACCATATAGGTCCTTACATTCCAGTGTTCAGGTACCCATTTGTACAGCTGGGTGAACTGAGTGCAATGTGGATGAAGTGACTTGCCCAAATTACCATACAAGTTAATGGAAATAATATGTCAGCGTCCGAATACTTTTTTGCACATAACGCATACAGTACAAATATTGCGATCGTCTGTACGGGTTTTGGTTTGGTCCGAATAACTAGATCTTTGTGTAAAGGTCATGTGACATCCATGTGAGACCAATATTTACGACCTGCTAGTTTATAGTCGTTGTAGATCATTTGCATAATGATAAAAATACTTACCTGGCGAATGTTATTGACCATCCTCGGTTACACAGGGTTTTATATATGCTCCGTTACTCTCCACTATATCATCATGGGAAATTTCATCAAAGAAATCTGTACTCAAATTACCCTCCCTTGGCCGGCGTGAGCAAATCAAACCGCTACGCAGCTTGGACCTGCGAGCCAATGACAATTCATATCACTCCGTTGCAAAGCACGCAAGGTCATTTTGTTAGCCATCCGTCACCGGTTATCTTCCTTGATCATTTCCGTCTCATCCTTATTGAGTATTTTCTATGGTTACTGACTTTGACACGCCAGCCAAGGGCGGGTAATTTTAGTACAGATTTCTCTGATGAAATATCCCATGGGTGATATAGTGGAGAGTAACGGAGCATATATAAAACCATGGGTAACCGAGGATGGTTATTGACAAATGGTTAGCGGACATAGTGGCGGACGAAACAGGTTAAATATCAACTGGGTTAATTACGTTTCGGATGTAGCGGCGGCCGAAATGGGCAAGATAAGTGGCGGCTGAACTGGCCAGTGGCGGGAATCGGTGCTATTCATTGGCACCAGTAACTCCTAGTTTCTAAAAAAATAAAACATATAATGTAACTGTCTATTTAGGTGACATTTATATGAAGTAGTGAAAAAACGTTCATTTTTTTATCAATAACAATTTATTTTTAATATTATTTTCTTGTGATATAGGGAAGAAGAGTCAAAATGATTGACACTACAGTATTAATTATTAATGTGTCAATATATTTCATTCTGAAGCACTGAATCAGCAATCAAATCCAAAATTAAAGCAAACTATTCACTGCATATCTTCACATCGGGTGGTAATTGAATGAAATTAGGTCTTTAGATGAAATTTACATTCAGTCATAAATAATTATTAAACAAAAGTAATAACTTTATTATCCCCCGCCGCAACAAAGTTGAGGGGGATGTAAATATAACCTCTGTCTGTTCTTGCAACCTGGTTTAATTTTTGGAACAGTCGTCATGAGCAGATGTGCTTTTTGGGGGTTTCACCTTTTTCAATCTTCTATTTTTAGCCATATCCCATGGGAAAACATTTTCATCAAGATTCTCAAACTCAAAACTTTTAGGCAGAGATTAATACATACATACATATAAACATTTGTATAGCGCCAATATCCAGCTAAGCTAAGCTGCTCAAAGGCGCTCTGTTTGCCCCCGATCATTGGATGTCACTGTTTAACGACACTCTTTGTCAATCTCAGCTCCATTTGGAGTATGCAACTTTTGCAGCCACTAGGCGCACCAAGTTAAATCACCATGCTCATCCTTACGAGGTACCCATTCATAGCTGGGTGAACTAGGACACATAGTCACAGTATTTTGTCCAAGGATACTGCACCTTGCTGTACCTGCAACTTGGTGTCTGCACGTATTCATGTGGCCACCATCTGGTCATTTACCAACGGATTCGTGGGTTCTTTTTAAGTGCACAGGGTTGTGTACTGTACACTAGGGGTTGTGACAACACTGAAAGAGTCCGCACTTAAAGTTGACTCCAAGGTTTTTACACCCGGTCACAGGTGGACTCGAACCCGGCACCTCAAGCTCGCTGGATTGCTAACCTGACGCCTTTGCCGACTCGGCCACCGTCCCCCCCCAGCACGGAAAGTATATATTATTGTGTAGTATTACCAATGAGTGATTTAGGATTTGTAAAAGAATAAAGCTCATTAATCATTGTTCACTATATATATATTGAACTATTTCCACTTAGCAGGGGATATAGTAGACTATCTGCATGTGATATTTCATTTATTGAGTAAATGAAACTAAGTCATAACAATAACTTATTTCTAAATAAGTCTAATTCATTGAATAATCCTTACAGATTTTAGCTTACTTTAACATATAATCCTTAGAGAGGTTTCTATCGGATATTCTTTGTGGAAACTAAGGTTGAGAGGACATTCCTGTTTACACATATGTTATTAATACATGCTTATTGCACAATCCAGGTGAAACGTTATTGAGGTTATATCTTTATAACTTTATATTTGAAAATTTAATAAAGGCCAGCGCACATTAATTTAAAAAAAACAGAGAGAAGTGAAGCCATTAATCAGCGCTGCAAAAGTTGAAAGATATGCCACACAGCACAGCAAGACATTGTTGATTAATGATCTTATGAAACATTATTTGTTACTTTAAAACTAAAAATCTATGAAATTGCTGGCTTTTTCATTTTCACATAATGCAAGAAGGCAGACAGACAGCGATAAAACTGACACTTAAATGTTCTGAATATATGAATTAAACCATTTAGACTATAGTAGTCTTCTGAGAGGCATTAAGGCACTTTGGGTATTTATCTCAAATCTACTACATTATTCAATACTGCATGGTCAATTTGAATACAATTTCATGTTTAATTATTGTTAAAATGTCTGTGGTAATTATCTTTCTAAGCTAATGAGATTATTGTCAGACAGTAATTGTGAAAGTGTTTATGGTATAGGATAACAAAAGATAACATGCACAGTATGTCCAGATAATTGCCTAGTTATAACAATACATTGAAATATTGCAATACTAACAATGCAACTTCCGGTTGCGCATGGGACAAGGACGGACGTGAGTTACATCGGCTCCCCAACCCACGGGAAAAATTCTCAGTGATACACCATAAACGTTTACCATAGTGTATTTTTTGGAAAAGAAAACACTACAACGTGCTCCATATACTATAGAAAGTAACATTACAGTTTTATTCGACACTTTTGGAGAATTTTACTGACACGTGGACAATGCCCGACCAACGAAACACGCGGTCATCTTCATCGATGGAGGACGTAGGGGGCCTGATACTAGCTTCCGAGAAAAGGTTGGCAGAATTACTACAAACTTCTAAAATGGAATTGCAAACCTCCATCGACTCAATTAAAACTGATTTGGTTGACAAAAAGGATAAAATTGCCGCCACTGACCACGTGGTCTCAGCTGACGAACTGAAGAAGTTCAAATTGGCCTATTCAGTTTTAGAAAGGCAAGTCATACTTAAAGATATCCACGACAGGAGAACAAATCTCTTGTTTTATGGAATATCCGAAGGACCAGAAGAAAACCCGGAACGAGTTTTGAGAGAGTTTTTCATAAATTCTCTCAACTTAAACAGTCAACGTGTCAACGATGTTTTTTTTAAAGTTGTCCATCGTCTCCCTAAATCAGAGTATCAACGAGAACATCGCCCCTCGGCACCACGCAGAATAATCGCCACCTTCCTGGCCATAGAAGACAGAGAAGCGGTCTACAAGGCTAGAAAGTTACTCAAAGGGACCGCTTGCAGTATACAAACTGACCTACCTGGGCTAATGAAGAAGCAGAGGGCCATCCTCGGACGACAAGCGAATACGATCCGTGAAACAAGCAAACTCTGGACGAGAGTCCGAGTTGTTGGAACAGAGGTCGTGCTGGAAACCAGGGATCCGGCAGTTCCATCATCGGCATGGAAGGAACTCAATTGATAAATTACTGTTTTGATATTGTGTCGCCATTTTAGGACAGTGACTACATGTCAACTTGAAAATTACTCCCAAAACTATCTTCCCAACAAATAGTTATTAACCGAAAAATTATCGTTCCTTAATACATGTATGTTTCAACTAGCGAATCAACTAAGTCTTTAACGTAAACCAGAAAGTTATGCGATAATTTGTATTGGTCACATTCCCATGTCAAATATACGCTTTTCCATATATGGCATAATTGTTTGACTCTTATATGTTGTAAGACAATGCAACTAGAAGTGCGCGTGAATGTCGCACGCTTTGCGCGGGAATGTTCTGGGATATAGCCAACACGTGGCGAGACGCACCACTGTGAATTGATTTACAAATTTCAGTTTGTTATGAGTTTATGCTTATTGTGTTCTTGCTGTAGATATATTTTACATCTCGGGAAGTAAAATGGACCATGGACTCATTGACTGTCAGTTACCGAGTCTATCATAAGTAAAATGCATAAACATGTGACATTATAATATTATTTGGACCCATTTATGTTGTAAGTGCAACTAGAAGTGCGCGTGAATGTCGCACGCTTTGCGCGGGAATGTTCTGGGCAATAGCCAACACGTGGCGAGACGCACTACTGTGAATGGATTTACAATGTTTTGTTGTTGTGCTTATGATATTCTTACTGTGGATATAATCACTTCGTCAAATGGACCACTGAATGTGAGTATCCGAGTTTTTACTCAACAATCTTTATGTCTACCGTGGGTTGGGGGTCAGGAGACCCCATTAGATATGTTTTACGCTTTCATTTGTCTTATTGTCGCCATTTTTACATGTTTCAATGCCATAATTGTCTCTTTCTACTCCAACGTTGCGTTCCCAAAATCATGTATGAAGTCAATGTCTAGTGTAACCATTGTGAAGCTTTGCTACATACCAATAACTATTACCATCTTCAGCACTATCCATTATGACTGATAAACTAAAAGTTACTTCCATGAACTGCAGAGGTTTAAATGATAAGCTTAAACGTAAAGAAGTATTTGCTTTTCCAAAACGGAAAAAGTCATCAATATACTGTTTGCAAGATGTACATTTCACTGAAAAAATGCAGAATATTATTAAGGCTGAATGGGGAAATGACAACTGCTTTTTTAGCGCCTTTAAGAGTAATGCTCGGGGTGCTGCAATCTTATGTTCGAGATGGCTAGATTTTGAGTTAGTGAATGTAACTGCAGACGAAGAGGGCAACAGGATAACTATTGAACTTACAATCAATAACTATAAGTTAGCTATTGTCAACCTATATGGTCCTAATAATGACAACATGCAATTCTATGAATCACTAACACAAAACATGAAACTCCTAAACAACGACCATGTAATTGTATGTGACGATTGGAATGTGGTACAAGATTTTTCTCTAGATACATATAATTATAAGCATATGAATAACCCTAAAGCTAGAGAACAAATTTTGCAGCTGAAAGAAGAACTAGACTTTCATGATCCGTGGCGAGAAAGAAATCCTTTTGACCGTCGATACACCTGGCGACAGCCGACCCCCTTAAACAAGCTCGCCTGGACTACTTTCTTGTTTCCCATAATATCATCCCATCAATCACAGATTCGGTAATTGAACCCGGCTTCAAAACAGATCACTCTGCAATATCTATCACATTTTCACTATCTGATATTTCACGTGGAAAAGGCTTTTGGAAATTTAACAACTCTCTATTGAAATATCATATATATGTAAAGAAAGTTAAAGATATTATTTCTCAGACAGTTCAGCAATACAAAATCGATGCAAATGAATATAGTATCGACAACCAACTTCTTTTCGAAACTATATTACTGATGATAAGAGGAGAAACAATTAAGTATTCATCTTTTCTTAAAAAGGAAAGAATAAAAAAAGAAAAACAACTTTCGGATAAACTTCATGAAAAAGAAATACAGCTAGATGAATCAACTGATGAAACGGTGAAGACAGGACTGATTAACGTTATTAAAGATTTACAACAGGAGCTTGAAGAAATATATGAAACTAAAACCAAAGGCTCAATCCTTAGGTCAAAAGCTACCTGGATCGAACAAGGAGAAAAACCAACTTCTTTTTTTTAAATCTAGAATCTAGAAATTTTCTTAACAAATCTTTTTCTAGAATTGAAGATGCCCATGGAAAAATCTTTACCACTCAGACCGAAATCCAAAACGAGGTTAAACTCTTCTACCAAAAACTATATAGTAAACATGAAGTTTCTACAATAAATCTCGACAACCTACTGAATAATTTTAATTCTTATAAATTGAGCAAAGATGTATCGTCCAGTCTCGAAGATGAGCTAAGCAAAGATGAAGTCCTAATGGCCCTTAAGTGTCTCAAAAACGATAAAAGTCCAGGCGCAGATGGGTTCACCACTGAATTCCTTAAGTTTTTCTGGTGTGATCTGGGAGACTACCTTGTTCAGTCTCTGAATTACGGATATAGAAATGGTGAATTATCAGTAACTCAAAAGCAAGGACTGATCACTTGTATTCCAAAGGGAGATAAGCCAAAACAATATGTAAAAAATTGGCGCCCAATATCACTTCTATCAGTATTTTATAAAGTTGCCTCTATGGCTATCTCAAAACGAATCAAATCTGTCCTCGATACTCTGATAAACGAAGATCAAAAAGGCTTCATGTCTGGAAGATATATAGGTGATATTACTAGGCAAATTTATGACTTAATTGATTACGCCGAAACATACCAAATTCCTGGACTTTTGCTTCTCATAGACTTTGAAAAAGCCTTCGACACGGTGGACTGGTCATTTATTGATAAGACACTCACCTTTTTCAATTTCGGAGAGTCCATCAAATGTTGGGTGAGTGTATTTTACAAAAACATAACTTCCAGTGTATTGGTAAATGACTTCAGCTCTCCAAATTTCGAAATTTATAGAGGCTGTCGACAAGGCGATCCGCTCTCCCCATATCTATTTGTACTTGTGGTTGAAATCTTAGCTATAATGATTCGAAATAATGCTGAAATAAAAGGAATGCATGTAGGCAATGTGGAATATCTTCTCAATCAATTTGCTGACGATACAACTTGTACTCTGGATGGATCTCAACGCAGCCTGCAAGCAGTGCTTCAGGTTCTGAAGTTTTTTGCCCGTTTTTCAGGATTGAAAGTAAATATAGACAAAACAAGAATTATTTGGATCGGTTCAAAAAAGCGCTCTAGAATAAAGCTCTGTCAAAATTGGAACTTAAATTGGGAACAAACTAATTTTGATCTACTTGGTATAAAATTTGATCTAGATCTTGATGAAATGATCGATCTTAACTATAAAGATAAATTGAGACATTGTGAAGCGCTTATGTCAATATGGTCCGTAAGAAGTCTCACTCCTTTGGGTAGAATTGCTGTACTTAAATCTCTTATCATTCCAAAATTAAACCATCTCTTCGCCTCCCTCCCAAACCCTCCAGACAAAATGATAGAAGACTTTCAAAGAAAATGCTTCAAATTTATATGGAGAAACAAACCCGATAAAGTTAAACGTGACCAACTTATATGTACGGTTAAAGACGGGGGTCTGAATGCCCCAAAGATAAAGGAGGTGATTCAGGCTCAAAAACTATCTGTTATAAGACGTTACTATCTAAATTATTCCAAAAACCATAACCTGTTTGCACTAAATTTACCAAGAATTGGACATACAAATATATTTGAATATAACTGTCCAAATCTAAGAAATGATATTACTCCATTGATACGCAATGCATTCTATCGATTTACTGAATTCATGGTGGGATCTACTGTCTACACAGGAAGACATACATTCCGAACTAAACATAACTTCCCAAATGATTTGGTTTAATCAAAACATTTTGATAGATAGGAAACCTATTAACTATGCAAATTGGCAGGCAAATGGTGTAGTATTCATAAATGATCTTCTCGATGACACTGGCAAGTTTCTATCCAAGGAAAATTTTGATACAAGATATGACATAAAAACAAACTTTTTAGAATACTTTGGAGTCATTAATGCAGTTAAAACATTCTTTAAAAACAAAAAAGTACAGTTCGAAAACATCAACAACAAACAAAATCCAATACAACCATATATCTTCAACTTTTTGACAAGGCAAAAAACCGGTAGCCAACCGTATTATAGGGCTTTACTGGAAACAAAAACAAATCGAAATCAACATTGTATTAAATGGAAAATAGTTTTAGGAAATGACACAAGCATTGACATAAACTCTTGGAACCTCTACAACCATATTCCTTTTCGCTGCACCAAAGACACAGATCTCCAATGGTTCCAATATAAACTGTTACATCATATTCTACCGACAAACAATAGACTTCACAAAATGAAATATATCGATCATAACCTATGTAGCTATTGCTCCTTATCTATAGAAACAACGGTTCATCTATTTTATGACTGTAACATGGTTTTACATATCTGGCAGAAACTCCAAGATTGGCTTAATAATGAACTTGATTTGAGTTTAAATTTTACAAGAGAGCAGATTCTTCTTGGATTTCGCCATAAAAATAACGATCCAATTAATGTGATCCTAATTCTTTTCAAAACTATTATCTTTAATCGTAAAACATCCAGAAGTATGCCAACCTTTCAGTTCATGCAGCAAAAGCTTACTCAGTATTATCATTTAACCAAGTATGCAGCAAAGATAAGTTCTAGAATTGACAACTTCTACAAATTCTGGTCGACGTGTCATTTTTTGTTCAAAGATTAATAAAGTTTAATTCTATCTTTCAGTGTATACATGAATTGTACTTCTATTGTTACGCCTGTAAATTTGTATTGAATTGACCACCATACTCCCTGTTGGAGCCCATGTACAACTGTAAAAATGGCTTTTTAAAAAAAAACAAAAATTATAAAAAAAACAAAACAATGCAACCCCAACAATGTTATCAGAACTAAAACATTGTCAGGCCTAGGCCAAATTAAACTTCATGTGTGAAAGAATCATTTTTACATTTACCTTTTTGGTTTTTATTATCCCCCGCCACAACAAAGTTTTCCTGGAATATGTAAATGACCTCCGTCCGGGTGTCGTTTCCAGACCAGAACTAAAAAACTGTAGGCCTAGCTCAGTAAAACTTGTACGGTATGTGAAACAGTCATGTGTAGATGCGTCTTTGGGGGTTTTACACTTCTTTGGAATTTTATTTTTAACCGTTTCCATGAAAAAATACTTGAAAATTTTGTTTCTACACCAGAATAAATAAATGTAAGGCCAAAATCAGTGAAACTTGCAAGTATGTGGAACATTCATCATTTGTAGATGTGCCTTTATGGCTTTTAGACTTCTTTAGAATATTTTTTTTAGCCTTCTCCATGGAAGCACAGCGTAACATTTTGTTTCTAAAACCAGGACACAACAATTGAAAAAACCTAGCTCAATGAAACATTGTTTGTGAAACAATCATCATGTGACGATGTCTTGTTTTTTCTCCCACCTTTTTGGGACATTTAATCATTTCAATGGAAAATCTCATCTGCATTTCGGAGCAAAACTCCAAATGCTATCCACAATTTCACTTCCAGATCAGATCTTGAAAACTGTTAGTTAATACATCTTGGGAAATATATATACTTCTGTAGCATGAATATATTACTAATAAGTGATGTAGGATTTATAAATGAATAAAGCTCAATGATGATTGTTCAGTATATATTAAGCCTTTCCACTTGACGGGGGATATAGTGGACTCTGGTTGTTTATTTTGATATTTTTTTCACCCTGACAAAAGCTTAGAATGTGGTTTAGGAAGTGAACTAAGAAACTGTAGAGCTTAACTTAAAAAATGTTTTTATTTAAAACAATCATCATATAAGATTTTAGGCTTTTAAACATCTGAAGGTATATTTGGGCCATATTCATGGAAATGCAAATAAGATTTTATTCGGATGCGAACTCAACAATAGTCAAGCCTAGCTCAGTGAAGCTTGTTATATCCCGGCCACACGAATTGGGGGATATCGTATTTCGCTGCGTCCGTACATACGAGTTAGAATTATCATGAATCAGCATTGAAACGGAAATTCAACCAACTATTGATTCAATGTCTTTGGATAATGGCATTTACAATAGCTTGGTATTTAGCAGATCCGACTTAGTTGGAGCTGCTTTCCGTTTTTGCACAGTTTCTGTCGCTGCCGCCGGCATTTTTTGTATTGGCTATAACTCATTTCCTAGAAGGTTTTGAGAACTCATATACGTAACTTCTTACTTATACCCCTGGGGAATTTTTTTGACATGATCACATTCAAGGTCAAAGGTCAAGGTCACAAGTTCTGAAATTCCTAAAATAATCCTTGTAAACATGATAACTTGAAAAATATTTGTGCTATCAGGCTCTTTATCGGTTTATATCAACTATGGAGAAAGGCCAAGATTTGAAAAGGTTTTCGCTCACGTCCGTCAAAGGTCAAGGTCATAGCGAGATAACAACTTAAGCATGCATTTGCGAACATGCCTTATTTCAACTATTAACACTTTGAATCATTACATGATTGTTACAGACAATGAAAAGTTGTCATTGACTGTGTGACCTTGAACATCAAAGGTCAAGGTCATGAGATATTGGTTAAGGTCATGTTAATCTTTAATCAAATTTTGAAATAAGAAATAGGTTTTAAGAACAAACTTGTGAAAAGTGACCCTAGTAATGATTGGTAATAACTCTAATAATGAACAAGTTTTTGTTAAAAAGAATTCTCATTTTATTGATGCTGACGAAAAGGCAGAACAGGGAAAGGCGAGACCCTAAGTTTTGGAGCTGCGGGGGGATATAGTTGTTGGCACCTTCTGTATGTCCGTCCATCCGTCTTTCTGTCCGTGATCACATTGTTTCCGGAGCAGTACTCAAAAAGTACTTAGCCAACCTTCACCAAATTTGGTGTACAGCCTCCCCATATCATAGATGTGTCTTTTTGGGGTTTTAATTTTTTAAACTTTATTTTTTTTCTGCTTCCATGGCAACTTTTTCTTTTATAAAGATCATAACTCAAATTGAATTTCGGGAAGGAGACTTCTGTTTTTATGAGCAAACACACTTTGTAGTTCTAGTCATATACTGCTTAAACTATCTCTCCTGATGGGTCTTCTTCCACTTGATTGGGGATTTTGTAGACTCTGTCTGATTGTAGAATTTTGATTTCGGACCAGAGCTTAAAAAACATAAGGTCTACTCAATAAAATTTGGTATATTAGACAATCATTGTGTGTAGTGACTTTTTTTAACACCACCCCCCCCCCCCCCCCCCCCCCCCCCCCCCCCCCCCCCCCAAGTTTTGGATCAATCTTTCTGAAACGTTACACATGATTTGGATATACATCGGTGATATGCATGTGCATTTTTTTTGACCGATTGGATTAATATTTTCAGAGTTAGGGTCCTTGACTTAGAGCACTCAGCTTTCAAATTTCACACTGGCAGTAACTTTTAATGCAGTCAGCATTTGAACATGTTATGTTATGTAACCTTTGACCATGTGACCTTGACCTTGATGTAGGATCCATTTTGTCAGAATCTTAACCATGACAATACTTTTTATCCCCCGCCCAACGTAGTTGGCGGGGGATATTGAAATGAGCTCCGTCCGTCAATCCCGATTTCTTTTCCGGAGCACAACTCGAAAACTGTTAGACATAGCTCAATGAAACATGGTGTGTGGAACAATCATCATTTCGGCTTTTCAACTTCTTCGAGTTATTTGTTTTGACCGTTTCCATGGAAATGTAACTTTGAATTTTGTTTCCGGAGCAAAACTCGAAAACTATAAGACATAGCTCAACGAAACTTGGTGTGTGGAACAATCATCATTGGTAGATGTGCCTTTTGGGCTTTTCAACTTCTTCGAGTTATTTGTTTTGACCGTTTCCATGGAAATGTAACTTAGAATTTCGTTTCCGGAACAGAACTCGAAAACTATAAGACATATCTCAATGAAACTTGGTGTGTGGAACAATCATCATGTGTACATGTGCCTTTTGGGCTTTTCAACTTCTTCGAGTTATTTGTTTTGACCGTTTCCATGGAAATGTAACTTAGAATTTCGTTTCCGGAACAGAACTCGAAAACTATAAGACATATCTCAATGAAACTTGGTGTGTGGAACAATCATCATGTGTAGATGTGCCTTTTGGGCTTTTCAACTTCTTCGAGTTATTTTCTTTACAGTTTCCATGGAAACATAACTTAGAATTTCGTTTTCGGAGCAGAACTCGAAAACTATAAGACATAGCTCAACGAAACTTGGTGTGTGGAACAATCATCATGTGTAGATGTGCCTTTTGGGGTTTTCAACTTCGTCACAATTTTTAATTTTAATTTTTACCATTTCCATGGATACATAACATAGTCACTGTTATTCAACAACTATTCATCAATAAATTTTCCCAAAGGCGGGGGATATGGCCGACTGTCTGCTTGTTTTTATTGATTGGTGATAGGCCTTCGATACTTGACATGCTTTTTTTTTTAAAAGGTCATCAAATTACCCTTATTATTATACTGCTGATTTGGAGGATAAGGAACCCAGGGGTATTGTGCTTACAGAGCACTCTTATTCTTCAATTCTTTGTATAATCATTTTTCCATGACAACACAAGTTGTCAAATAATGGTTAAATAATAGACAGTTAAAAACAGTCAATATTTTATAAACTCCTTCGCTTTGGGGGGATATTTTTACATGTTAACTTGTATGTTTCCAGATGCCGAGGAAGAAGAACTGGCGGAGGGTTGCAGTGGGTAAGACTGAGGAAGCTGTCCTCACTAAAAACAGCAGCCGTGATGAGGAAGCTGTCCTCACTAAAAACAGCAGCCGTTATGAGGAAGCTGTCCTCACTAAAAACAGCAGCCATGATGAGGAAGCTGTCCTCACTAAAAACAGCAGCCGTTATGAGGAAGCTGTCCTCACTTAAAACAGCAGCCAAGATGAGGAAGCTGTCCTCACTAAAAACAGCAGCCGTGATGAGGAAGCTGTCCTCACATTTAAAAACAGCAGCTCTGATCAAAATAAACCTGAGGTGGCTGCCCTCAACCTATCTAAAAACTGCCCTGATCTTGATCAGTTGCAATATATGCATCCAAAAGTTGGCAAATCAATTGAACCTGAGGTGGCTGCCCTCAACCTATCTAAAAACAGCCCTGATCTTGATCAGTTGCAACAAATGCATCCCACAGTTGGCAAATCAATTGAAGCTGAGGTGGCTGATCTCAACCTATCTAAAAACAGCCCTGGTCTTGATCAGTTGCATCAAATGCAAACCAAGTTGAATGATAACAAAACGCAAAACCAGTTTGACCCAATGATTGACGATTCTGATCATAATGATCCATTGCAACACATGCAAAACGATACTGATGACAATGAACCTGGAACTTCTTCATCTGTTATTGATGTTGGTTGCATAAAGCCAAATTGCTTTGTCATAAAAGCAGCTTTTCACCAGGGTAATGCAATATTTGGGGAGAACGCAGGCCGACAGTGCGTGGCTCTGAGTTTATCATCAATGATACATTCAAACGTGACGGATGCAGGTGATTGGACCACACATGACCTGAATACTATCATGTTTCAAGGGAATGAATTGTACACGACTTTACAACAGTTTGCCACAATTAACAATGTGTACTTGAATGTGGAAGAGCTTCCAGAACATGTTGAAATAAATGAAACCATATTTCACTTGAAGTTAAGTCCTACTTTTTTTGGTTTCTTGAGCACACAAAATGACAGTGACACCAATGCAAGCATGTCCTTAAACAATGCCTTAAGAAGATCATTTGACACTCACAACTATGCTTTTGTTACATTCAGTGAATCAACCTTTGCTATTTTTTCGAGGAATGGCACATTTCATGTCTTTGACTCAAATTCACGAAACTCTGCTGGTGAACTTGCAGCCAATGGTACCTGTATTGTAGCACATTACAACACTTTTGAACAGGTGCATTCTCATTGTATTCGTCTTGCCAAGTCAATGAATTCACATGTGAACTCCCAGTTTGAAGTTACTCCAGTTACTCTTACAACTGTTCCTTCTATTGAAACACCAAATGACTCCTACGCTGACAATGTTAACTCATTCACAGATACAGGTACTCATACGTTTTATATAAAATGTACGCCTCATGCACCTCGGACAAATCAGGAAATCCAGTGCTCACAGTGCCGAAGATGACGTTAATGTCCCTAAAATTTGCATATGAAAATGAGAAATGTCATTGTTTTTCTGGTTGTGTTCGAGAGAATGTTTCCCAAATTTGTTGACAATTCATTTGAAATATATTCATTGAGACATGTTTTTCACTACTCAAGCATTTGACTGTGCTCTAAGATATATAGAGAACTCGTAGCAGTACTTTATCGGGATATAAATGTAAGGTTTTGAGAGAGTTGGGCTCGGCTGGCGCATCGCCCAATCCTCTGAAAACCGTACATTTATATCCCGATAATGTACTGCTACTCGTCCTCTATCTATTACACTAGGTACCGTAAATCCTGGTATAATACCACCTTAACTTGGTTGCAGTCCCTTCAGGTGAATATAATAGACATTAAAAATCTAACTTCACAGAATGTCCTACTGCTTAAGGACCGATTAATTACATTGGATACCGAAAAGTGGTGGTACAGGATATAGAACGACAGAGGTTTAGTTAACGGTAACAAGCTGCAGACATACAGAATGTTTAAATCTAGTCCTAATGCTGAAATGTATCTCAATCAAGTGTCTAATCGTCAACATCGTAGTTTGTTAGCGAAATTGAGATGTGGAACGCTTCCCTTAGAAGTGGAGCTTGGCAGATTTAACCGACCGCCTACCCCGTTGCATGATCGCTTGTGTAAAATGTGTGATTCATATGTGGTGGAAAATGAAATTCATTTCCTTGGAGAATGTCATCTATATACGGAACTATGGAAGCATGCTACAGTCTTAAACAGTTACTTTCCTTTATTAAACCCAACAGATAAAGTAATTTATATATTGCAAAATGATAAGCTCGGAAAACTTTAGCCGCTTCAATAAGTAAAATTTTTCAGCTTCGACGTAAAACAAAACTGTAAAATATTATTAAGTACTTATATTATCATACATTGTTTTTAGAATGTGTGGTTTCATGCGTGTGTTTCTGTACGGGAGAATGAATTTGAGAGTATGGGAGTGAAAGTAAGATGGCAAAAATGTGTTTGATCGTGATTCTTGAGCACTTAGGTATTCCTATTACACATAAGATGATAAATGTATTAAGTGTAATATAATTTGATATTTCTTTATCAAATATAAGCTTTGATTTAATAATAATAACAATAATAATAATAATAATAGCATGCTTATAACGCGCTATTTCCATTGTAAAACAATGCTCAAAGCGCAAGAAAAGTGTTTGAAGAGAGATAGGTCCATGACAGAAGCTAGCTGTCAAATGCTAAACTGAAGAAGTGTGTCTTCAGGGAGGATTTAAAATTGGAAAGTTCAGTACAGTCCCGAAGATATTGGGGAAGATGGTTCCAGGCTGTATGTGCGGCATACATAAATGATCTTTGCCCATATGTGGAGGTTTTCACTGAGGGGATGACGAGAAGACGTTTGTCCTGGGAGCGGAGAGCACGAGGTGGACAGTGTGGTTTCAGGGACTGGGCCAGGTACGAGGGAGCAGTTCCAGTCAGACAATGGAAAGTTAGGCAGAGAAGCTTGAACTGAATCCAATAGTGAATAGGCAGCCAGTGAAGGGAGCGAAGCAGTGGCAGGGCATGATCAGATTTACTTGACCGAGTAACTATACGGGCAGCAGCATTCTGTACACGCTGTAGTTTCCCTATCTGAGTCTTATTGGCACCAGCAAGAAGGGAGTTGCAGTAGTCGATTCTACTCATTACAAGAGCCAGAACAAGAGTGGTGGCTGAGGCGGTTGGGAGATACGACCGGATGTGTCCAATGGTGCGCAGCTGAGCAAAGCAGCTCTGAACTAGACGGGAAACGTGATCATCCAATGACAGGCATGAGTCGATTATTACACCGAGGTATTTCACCTTGTTTGCCATAGGAATGCTTGTATTGTCAAACTGAAACTATGTGATACAGCACTGAGTCCTCCTTTTCTGTGGCCCAAGGAGAATGCACTCCGTCTTGTCACTATTTAGCTTCATTTTATAATGGACCATCCATGCCTTTATATCATCACAACATGTGCTTAACTGACTTAAAGCTCCAGGTGAGTAGTATATAGGGTGGTGTCAGAACCTGCTTGAGATTAAGGGAGATTAAGGGACCTTAATTTATGCAGCGTAGCTCATTAACAGGCTAATATATGCATGACGTCACAGGTTAGAAAGGTCGACCAATCAGTTGACAGTTAAATGCGAGGATGCTCATTAAGCCATTCGTTATCATTACTGCAAAACAAAGCTTTCTTTATCCCGACCCTAGCCCATACAAGAGCGTCAGTCCAATCAGAAATCTATCTTTAGCGACACGTGTCATGAGTCAGAGGCGAGGCGAGGCG
This sequence comes from Gibbula magus, assembly GCA_936450465.1. NCBI lineage: Eukaryota > Metazoa > Mollusca > Gastropoda > Trochida > Trochidae > Gibbula > Gibbula magus. The sequence continues at coordinate 36,766,059 of OW388296.1, forward strand.
AGAGAGTTGGGTACAGCGATGTATAGCTTTAGAAAACTTAGGTTTTGACCTACTGAGGGACAAAAGGTCTTTATTCATATCGGTACATCATAACCCGTAGAAATGTTTCTTTAATATCCATATATTATATAGGTCAAATGTTTATTTTCTAGTTTTCTAGTATTATTGTATCTCTAAGTGAACCAGTGAAATAGTACACGAAATTGACGGATAAAATATTCTTGAAAATATGTTTCATACAGTGAGTGAGTGGGTGATTTCCAGCTGGTTTTCTAGTATGATAGTATACGTTTAAAGACGTTTTATCATACCTCTATATAGCTTCATTCAAACGTGTTCAGAATCGTATTAACTATTTTATAACAAGAACTTGGAAAGAAGTATATATCTTAGAGAAAATAAATCGTGTACTTCATCCCTGAATAATCTAGACTTGAGTAGGAACAGTAATCCCTAAATATAAACGTAACCAAGGTGAAGTAAGCGTAAGTTACTTACGAAAAGCTTAAACATAATTTATAGCATGACTATCTCTGAAATATGATTGTCAAATTTATGTCCAAAACGTATTTGTTGAAGACTGAAAGTTTAGCAGTTAGAAGAGAGGGGTTTATTTTATTTAACCAAGTAACTCCATCTCGGCTTGTCAATTTAATGTTTGCTTGACTAGTTTCATTCATGGATGTATGGATGTCACTCAGAGAGGTATTTCATTTATTCAGTGAAGGACTGTCGATAGGTCGCTGTTCTGCTTTTTATTGACGTAGCTTAGCTTTAAGTGAGATGCTATGAATTAATTGTAAAGCATTCATGAGTAAGTCTAGGCACTTCCATTTCACCTTCAATATACCGCTTCGCTTTCAATAGAATAGGTGTATTCGACTTACACCTTAGGTCTAAGCACTTTATCGGGGTGTATATACCCCTCTCCATACATGATGACACCACGTCCTAAAACGTGACCAGAGGCGGGGGTGTACAAAGTCTCCTGTCGAGTTTGATACCAATACATTAAGGGTTTGATACCATGAGTCGAAAGAAGCTGAAAACGGTTGAAATGTATCGAGGCAGAAAGGTGTATACCTTCGAAGGTGTAAAGTTTTTGAAACGCTCGGATGGTTGGGGCTCTTATGGTCACTCCGAAAAATTATCAAATGGACGTTATTATATTTCCTTGAAAAACTATGAAAAAGGGAGGACTCCTTATGTGTGGTCACAGCTTACACGACATGCCCGTTGGTTTGCTTCAAAGACTATACGAAATCTCAAGAACTGGACGAGTAAATACACCTTGACGGTTTTGACCTAGTGAATGTCAAAAGGCTCAAACTTAAGTCAATAAAGTGTATCCCTTCTCGTAGCCAGGTTATAAACTATTGTTCAGCCACTAGTTAAAATACAAAGTAGCTCCTATGCTATGGTTTTATCACTGTACATGTAGACTTGCTCAAGATAGTGAACGGAATTAAATCAAGGGGATAATACAGGCTATATATTTTTATCAGTGAATATCCTTATCATAAGGTGTCATTGAGACATCATGAATTGTGTTGTGCTTTCATATATATCGTGTTTAACATTAGGAGTTTATGAAACGTTTGATTGGATGGAGCATAGATCATATACAAGTGTAGATAGTCTAGTAGTCTACTAACAGTCACGTAGCAATAAGAAATGTGATGCGTTTTAATAATAATATAGGTAGTTATTACTGATATAAGGTGGAATGAAGGCTGTCTCGTCAAAAACCTATTTTATCATCATAGAACTCAAGCATGTTCAGACCAGACAGAAAGGTGTATGTTTTTGATGGCTTAATAACACGCTGTTTTCATAGTAAAACATCCATATATGGGCATTGTACTATTGGGGTCAGAGTTCGTGTGTATTACTCATTGATGTAAACATCTAGGTTCGAGCTACATGTAACTGGCAAGGTCTAACAGGCAAGACCTACCTACGTTAAGCAAACAATGACCAGTGAAGCTTGACACTTGAGCTGTCAATCTACCCATTATGGTTCACATCCCCGTTATAACACTGTTATAAACACTGGCCTACTCAAACGCACGTGGTTTCGAAACCCAACTCTCCTCTATGCACTATAACGGGGGTAAGCGTGTTTTAGGCATTAACCTAAATTAAATTAAATTAAAGACATTTAATTTAAGAGGAAAGCCCACAACACCCCTATGGCCATGCATGCGTTCTGATGAAACCTGCTTTCATGGGATGGATCTAGCAAAACTAATCATGATAAATGCATGAGTTTCGATGTATCGAGTCACGAAATATGCTTATATAGGGGGTGAGGATTGTTTCATGTATAGATAACTATATACAGACAACTATGTTTGTGTTTTATACAACCATAGGTTTGCTGTTGAAATGAGTGTATACGAATTATAATAGGTAAGTCTATAAAGCACGGGTAGTATTTGCTTCACTAGGTTTTACCTATGTTCTATTACTCCCTGTCTGTTTCGAGTTTGAATATCATCCACATTGAGAACAAAACACATACATTCTTCTAACATATTTATTTATTCAATCTAGGCACAAGTCATGATACAACATTAAGTCATTGAGTAATTAAATCATGATACAATTAAGTTAATCAGTCCATACATGTCAGGAACGCGTTTGACACCTACAGCTATTTCCGGATATAGAGTTTTACACAGATAGAGGAAATATGATATTGTCTCTTTTGGATGCATATCTATCCTTTGGTCTCTATCCTATCCTTTAGTCTCTACCCTATCCAATGTCCGTCGCCCAGGCGGTCCTCGCTCGATCACCCCTTTGACATAGAGAGAAACAGGTTTTTTCTTATCGTTCTTGTGGTTCTGTCTAAGGAGTGGGTTTGGTGATTTCACCACATGAAGCAAGCTTCGTTTATACATCCTGTCTCAGCAGAGGTAAAGACTGAACTAACAGTGGATGAGTCTACGACTTCTGTAATAAATCAGTCCTGATCACTCTCCTCATCACCAGCAGCACTGCCATCTGTAGCCACGTCTGATTCCGCGTCAGTGTCCAATTCAGGCCTATCCAGTCGAGTGAGAATGTCTTTCAATTTAGGATTGATAAAGCGTTTGATTTTCCCCTTCACCATGCTCTGTTCTGAGGACGGATCTATCTCATCCAGACTGGTGAGGATGGGTACAAACAGGGGAGCTTCTTTAAAATATTGAGTAAACTCGAGGACGCTGTTGAGACTGTCCATCAATTTAGTATCCCAAAGCTGTTTCAATTTTCTGTCTATCCAGTCTGCCGTCCGACCAAGCCGCTTATATTTCCTCCTGTTGACTGCCATGTCACCTTGATAAAGCTCATACACCCGCTTCCAGATACGCTGCAAGCCCACGTTTTGCCACTCCTCGGCTACCATGTCGTTGATGAGTTTCCAGTGACGAGGTATTGGTTTTGAATCTTCGCTACCACTCCCTTTCTGTACGGGAAGGTCCCCATCCGAATCTTCATCGCTAATGTAGCGTTTTCGTTTTCTAGATGTCAATGCCTTGTCATTAGCAGCTGGACACCAGGACTTGATGTGACGTTGTAAATCATGCATGTTGTCTATGAGTACACCACAATCGGCGCAAGCTGTAGCCATAGTGAAAGGCCCTGATTCTTCACTGCTCGTAGGGGAAGCTGTTTCGATGGGGTCGTCGAGAAACGTCTGTTCAGCAAGAAGGTCTCGACCTGACTGATCGTCTAAGCCTGGTGGGATCGCTTTTATCTCTCGTTGGTGGTGGTCTTGAACTAACGTCCCACCCTGCTGATGACCTGTTGTTGATGTTGCGGTGGTGGCTGGATGAGATGCCGAGATATTCATGTGTAGCCTGTTCTTCTCGCTCGTACCAGGTTTAAGATCCACTGTTAAGTTTCCATAAGGTGTTTCCACCGCTATTTCGTAAAGACTCATAAATTTAGATATATCCTCGGGGAATATTCTTCTCCCAAATACCTTAATCTGCTGTCTGTCCACGGGTGAATTAAATAAAGTCACATAATGAGAATTGAGAGCAATGTCACGAGATTCCTTACCCCTGGGGAACAGGTTTTGCAGGAGTAAAAAGATCAGTACATTTTTGTGATGTGAGGTTTGAGTGAACAGACGAGAGATTCGCTTGTCATTCTTGGCTTCAGCCAGGAAGTCGTCCAGGATCAACACGTTCTGCTTATGGGCATCGAAGTAATGTTCATCCTCGAGATTATAAGGGAGTCCTTTCACAAACTGCACATAGGGTAAGACTTGAAGAATACGATCGTAGAGAGGTTGCCATACATTATAACACCAGGTGATATGGTCGGGCTGGGGCTTGATCAGTCCCTGTTGTAGTACGTTGAACATGAAGGTTGTCTTGCCCGAGCCACTCGGACCGACCAACAGGCCGTTGGAGGGGATCCCAAATCGGAAGGGTCGTTCTAGAGAAGGTGTGTGCGGATGCTGTAGTGATGAAGTCACCGGGGATGTCGTGAACTCCTCTGAGGGCGGCGGCGGCAGCGTAGTGTACTGCACTGAGGGTGGCGGCGGCGGCGTAGTGAACTGCACTGAGTGTGGCAACGGCGGCGGCGGCGGCGGCGGAGGCGGCGGAGTAGCTGTGTTCGAGTGTATATTCCTCCTATGTCGATACATAACATCTTTTCTCGAAAAGGACTTCCCACAATCCGGACAGGTAGCCACCACCAACTCCATGGTGACCTAGAATGTATATGGAGTTAGTGTTTCTCAAGCTTCCTTTTATACCCTTGCCGGATCCGCTGTCGTTTCAAGGCAGCTATAGCCCTGTTCACAACGCCTTGTGTGGTCGAGATGTGTTTTATGTGAAGTCCAGTCGGTTTGCTTTGATTACTCCTTACTTTAGAGGTAGCCTGTTTCGTTTTGATTTGTCTCTTCAAAGTACTCTTTGGTTTCCTGGGTTTTATGACCTTATCATCGGTACTGAAAATGTCCTTGGGTCTCACCACTGACGTTCTCTTCATTTTCATAGGTGTGATCTGTCTTCTGGTTAGAGAGAAATGAACGCCTAGAGCCTGTTGTGACCGCGTTTTATGCTGTCTTAGGGTTGTTACAAATACACGAGGAAATGTGACGTGATAGTTTTCTTTTCACTGTACATTTATCGCTGTGAACCAAGAAACGGTGGTATGTATATTTCAACTTTGTCCGGCAGTACACACAGGTAAAATATCCACTCACATCTTCCCCTTGAACATCAACGGGTAACAAGCCGAGACAGACAGTACATTGGAAGGACATCTTGAATCAAACACACAGATCCTCTCCCCCTATGGCGGGATAGTTATAGTTTAAAATGAAGCGCATGCGTCGTGTAGATAGTTGGACGCATGCTCAGTTGAACACAGCCTTGTTTACTCTAGAAAGAAATCTCTGTGATGATTGGATGGGTTATCCACAAAAGATCGTTTAGCCGAATGTTGCCCTTCTGGAGATGGTCTGTCTTCGCCTTTGCGTTTCATCATCTTGCTTCGCTTTGGAGATCGCTTAGTCTTTTGGCCTTCACGAGAGTTCTCGTCAACATTCGCTGGGGAAGTTATGGTGATGATACGGGAACCAGGTTGAGCTTTGCCTCCTTTCTGTTCCTCGCGTCGACACTCAAAAAACTTCATAAACTTTTTGGGATCTGCAATATACGGTTTCCTCTCCATGATAAGTTGAGAACTGCGAACACCTAGTGATAACTGATCCGTTGTTGAACTATGCTGGAAATTAACTCAAAGTAGATGTCACACAATGTATATAGATCTCAGTTGACCTTGTCGTGCTTGTATAGATAATAGGGTTGGTATCTGCTCACCGTACGTCTCCCACTTGTATCACCACACTTTAAACACTGAAAGATAGTTATTTTAGAAGGTTCTCGACCACATCCAAACCAATTTTCACAAGTGCTGCATTCACATGAACGGCTTTCAAACCTCTCAACCATACCCTCAACTTGACAAGTAGGACAAGTACGTCTTTTCCTCATAGTTTCCCTTGCGTTTTGATAGAGTTCTGATTGCTTCAATCTCTTTCCACAGCCGTGAAGTCTTAGAGAGATGATAAGTTGATCTAGTCTTTCACGTTGCTGAGCTTGTCGAACCACACACTTCCAGTGCTTGAGATTTCGTATGGTCTTTGAAGCAAACCAACGGGCATGTCGTGTAAGCTGTGACCACAAATAAGGAGTCCTCCCTTTTTCATAGTTTTTCAAGGAAACGTAATAACGTCCATTTGATAATTTTTCGGAGTGACCATAAGAGCCCCAACCATCTGAGCGTTTCAAAAACTTTACACCTTCGAAGGTATACACCTTTCTGCCTCGATGCATTTCAACCGTTTTCAGGTTCTTTTGACTCATGGTATCAAACCCTTAATGTATTGGTATCAAACTCGACAGGAGACTTTGTACACCCCCGCCTCTGGTCACGTTTTAGGACGTGGTGTCATCATGTATGGAGAGGGGTATATACACCCCGATATAGTGCTTAGACCTTAGGTGTAAGTCGAATACACATATTCTATTGAAAGCGAAGCGGTATATTGAAGGTGAAATGGAAGTGCCTAGACTTACTCATGAATGCTTTACAATTAATTCATAGCATCTCGCTTAAAGCTAAGCTACGTCAATAAAAAGCAGAACAACGACCTATCGACAGTCCTTCACTGAATAAATGAAATACCTCTCTGAGTGACAGACATACATCCATGAATGAAACTAGTCAAGCAAACATTAAATTGACAAGCCGAGATGGAGTTACTTGGTTAAATAAAATAAACCCCTCTCTTCTAACTGCTAAACTTTCAGTCTTCAACAAATACGTTTTGGACATAAATTTGACAATCATATTTCAGAGATAGTCATGCTATAAATTATGTTTAAGCTTTTCGTAAGTAACTTACGCTTACTTCACCTTGGTTACGTTTATATTTAGGGATTACTGTTCCCACTCAAGTCTAGATTATTCAGGGATGAAGTACACGACTTATTTTCTCTAAGATATATACTTCTTTCCAAGTTCTTGTTATAAAATAGTTAATACGATTCTGAACACGTTTAAATGAAGCTATATAGAGGTATGATAAAACGTCTTTAAACGTATACTATCATACTAGAAAACCAGCTGGAAATATCCCCATTCACTCACTGTATGACATATTTTTCAAGAATATTTTATCCGTCAATTTCGTGTACTATTTCACTGGTTCACTTAGAGATACAATAATACTAGAAAACTAGAAAATAAATATTTGACCTATATAATATATGGATATTAAAGAAACATTTCTACGGGTTATGATGTACCGATATGAATAAATACCTTTTGTCCCTCAGTAGGTCAAAACCTAAGTTTTCTAAAGCTATACATCGCTGTACCCAACTCTCTCGCCTCGCCTCGCCTCTGACTCATGACACGTGTCGCTAAAGATAGCTTTGGCGCCAAAATTCAAAACCGATTTCTGATTGGACTGACGCTCTTGTATGGGCTAGGGTCGGGATAAAGAAAGCTTTGTTTTGCAGTAATGATAATGAATGGCTTAATGAGCATCCTCGCATTTAACTGTCAACTGATTGGTCGACCTTTCTAACCTGTGACGTCATGCATATATTAGCCTGTTAATGAGCTACGCTGCATAAATTAAGGTCCCTTAATCTCCCTTAATCTCAAGCAGGTTCTGACACCACCCTATATACTACTCAGGTGCTAGTTGTGGCGTCGGCTCAAATAATCTGTAGACTTGGGAGTCGTCTGCGTAGTGATGCCTATCCACATCATGTTCGTCAACGACATTACCAAGATCCTTCATGTATAAGGTGAAAAGCACCGGTCCTAGCACGGATCTATGTGGAACACCACATGTTAGGTTTGATGGGTCAGATGAGATGCTGTCAATCACTACTCGTTGACTTCTGTCAGTCAGGTACGATGTTATCCATCCTAAGGCTTTCCCATCAATCCGAAATTCCGTTCTCAGACGTTCCAGAAGTTTACGATGATCGATTGTGTCAAACGCACTGCTGAGATCAAGGAGTACTAGGACTGCAACTTTCTTTATATCGATACCAAGCCGAATGTCGCTGACTACTTTGAGCAAAGCAGTTTCCGTGCTGTGGTAGCTACGGTAGGCGGACTGGAGGTGATCGTAAAGATGAAGTTTCTCGAGATGTTCCGTGAGTCTTGTGCACACAGCACGCTCAACTAACTTGGACACGTAGCTGAGGTTGGATACGGGCCTATAGTTGCTCAGTAGATCTGGATCTAAGTTAGACTTTTTCAGGAGCGGCCTCACAAGGGCTGACTTGAAGGAAGACGGCACTAGTCCATATTCCAGACTTGTATTGATGATTTTTGTTAGAATAGGAAGTAGTAGATCTGATCTGAGAGTTCAGTGACATATGTTTGGCTTGTCTGATCAGAGAAGTTACATTATTCCTCGCCACACAGTAAATTTGCCTATGGACCTCAAGATGGGAACGTCTCCAAGCTCTCTCAGCACGACGACGCCATTGTTTCGCTGAAATAACTTCAGGTGTTACAGTCCATGGTGTTACAGGACAATCTGTGACCCGCTTAGATCTGAGTGGAGCATACTTGTCTAAGAGTTCGGTGAGGACAGAGTGGTATCTATCAACAAGTTCACTGATGTCAGACGGTGGATTGTGTAAGAGATTAGAGTTTAACAAATCACATCTAAAGGCATCACGATCCATATTTTTTAGATTCCTACAAACAAATAACTTCTTCGGGAGGGGAGGCTTGTCGGTATCAAGGTCGAAGGAAACAACGAAATGGTCAGATATTTGAATGTCTTTGACACAAGGATTTAGAACAGCACACGGGTCACCAAAAGTAATTATCCAGTCCAAACAGTTACCACGATTGTGTGTGGGCGAAGATATTTAATAAAGCATTACATTTAAATAAATAATGAAATTCATCTCCGATATGGATGAAATTACATAATGTACATATTCGTTCTTGACGCGGGATATTGTGATATCGACCTTTTTCAACTGGTAAATTACGTATTACTAACAATACTAACACAATATTGGTTTGTACACCATATTGGTTTCGTTAAGTATACGATATTGATCAAAACATGGGGAATCCTTAATGACAGCATAGTAGATTTGATAATGTCACTACGCTATATCTGCAGAATTTATCTTTTAAAACATTGAATACTGTGGTAACTATCCATTCCTTACAGAAATACTAGGGATAGTGGTAAATTTACCACACGCATTAAATATAGTTTTAACATAATGTAACCAGGGATATGATTCTGGTGCTAATAAATAGCATATGGCTTTTCCAGACTGTGAACAAGATAGTTTACACCATTACGTATTATTACGTATTGCAATTTGCATATGTAGGGGTTCTTTACCGAGTTCTCCGTAAAATTTGGTGTTGACATCTTTAAAGCTGCTTTAAAAAAAATTATGATTTCAAACCCCCAAATTTCACAACCATAAAGCAGAAAAGGAAGGACAAGTTTATCAAAGGCAGGCAATAGACATCCAAAGGTAAATTCAGGTTTCTAGCACATCGGCAGCATGCTTGATATCTGTTATCATCCTGCCATTTCTGTGAAACGTTTTTCCAAAGTATTTAAACGTATTTACAATATCTAGCGAATTATCTTTATAATAGAAAATGTTTTTAGCTGGACCCGTTCCAAATGTTAGTATTTTAGTCTTACAGGTTGCATAAATCACAATAACACAAAAACTTCTTAAGTGTCTTTAAGGGTAGTTCAAGACTGCTCTCAGCTTAAAGTACCGTGTTGTCAGCATACAATAGACCTAACAGTTTTATATACATATATACATCACCGTTGTCTATCTCGAGACTAGAAGTAGACAAGTGTGATGTTATCAACAACACGAATGCACATGAGGATTTTTGAGGCAATTGAATTTGGAGAACAATGGGTATATTCTGACAATGATGAGCATGCGAGTAACACCAAATTCACAAATGAAAAAGAAACGATTTTTTAAAAACATTTTTCGAGAGAGTTTTGGTTATTGCAGGTTCGTCGTAATAAGTGAAACATTTATATGAAAACAAACACATTAATTCCAAAAGCAATAACTATTGGCGTTGTATTGTATAATTCTCGCAATTCCTTCATTACCTATTAACGAAAAAGACTTTGTACCGTGGACGTATTTTGTTTTTGACCCTGTTGAAAATGTGTTAGCGTGGCCTACACCCTATATTGCCTACACCTAAAAAAACCTCGTATCGCCTGAACTAAATGCTGCGTGTCACTTCCTCATCCCTATTGTATAGTAGGCTACAGTCCACTTGGCAATTAATGAACTGGTTCATTGTTATGAAGTCAAATCTGTAAGTTACACATAATGACATAGAGAGAACAAATATACATGAATATAACAAAATACATATTAATGGAGCTACCAAAGTCACGTTTGATATGCAAAGCAATTCTAACTAGTATTGGTTTGTATGCGATGGACATAAGTGAAATATATTTTTCAATGGATACAGTAATAAGCAGGAATATATTTATTTCTCAATTCATTTCTGTTTACCGCTAGCATAAATAATAACGAATCACTGCGTCAATAATCTAACAATAAGATGGTCATCTCAAAGTTGACGACAAATGTCAAATATTCGATTTAGTAATCACGCTCTAATCGGATATTCTAAAATTAGTGACAAGGTTTGAAGCTACAAATTGAATCTTGGACTCGGTATGTAAACCACTTCAATTTTAAGATTTTGAACCTAACTTTATGATTCACCGTTCAATAAAAAAATATAACCCCTTGAGTGATGCACGTGCGCTTGTAGGGTATGATGAGGCTGGAATTATGCTATCAAATAACGTGCGTACCCGTGCCAAAAGTTTTATGTATTTTAACATGGCGGTATTGCAGTGAAATTGGCAACATACCAGAATAGGTCGATGTTTGGTTAGTAGACATTGGTAATTTATTTATTATGATATATGATTATCTTGTAAATTGTCGAAAAAGCATTTTTCTTACATTTCCGACAGTACAATCTTACACTTGAAGAAATAAAATATTAGTGAAAATCAGGACATTATGGTCTTTGAAAAACGATTGTTCTTTATTAACAACCAGCTCATTGGTGTATTTGATCTGTTTGTGGTAGGTGATGATGAATACGGAGATTTTACGAGCGATTTTCAGCGGAGCTGTTCTCTCACTCGGGTCACAAGGACCATTAATAAAGTTCCGAAAGGTTCCAAAAAAGGATAATTTTGATGCCACGGTCGAAATGGGTTGGAGGGTAATTTTGAAATTTTGAAATTCGGAATAGTGCATAGGTTTGGTTAAGCCGGGGGTGGGGAGAGGAGGGGGGGGGGGGAGGTATATTTTGTTAGTTTTGGATGGTTTTTAGATTGTTTAACGTGTTTTTAGATTCGGTCCAGAAGGCCCGAATCTTTTAGGTAAGTGCCGACCGCTTGGAAGGTACTATGATTATTGTTTGGATTTAGTATTTGGTGTATGTTTTGTGTTGAAATATTATTGGCCCTTAGGGTTAGGTTAACCCTTGCGAGTCCCGGCATTATCCGGGAGGGCTATAAGCAATTCACGGGTGTCCCATTACGGATCGCGGATACAGCAAAATTCACACCAATTTGCGTGTGCATTGTTGACCCGTAACGCATCGATAACTAGCTTTACAAAAGGCCAATTTTGTCCCCCCGGGGGCTAATTAACGCCTAAGTGTCTGCAGTGCCCCGGGGTGAGATAGGCCCGTACATGGTTATCTGTCTCGCGTCCCGCCACACGGGCAGATAGCCTCTAATTACGGGAAGATATTGCGATAAGCTACCTTCTTCGTATCTTATGAACCAATTGGTTGTTTTCAATTTTTTTATATCAAAATAAAGAGGAAAGAATGCCCTTTTTTCCCATATAAAAATCGCACTTTTTATCTTTGAAACATGTGGCGCAATTACCCCAACATGACGCGGCGCTCTATTTCTAAGAAACTACTTGGGATATTTTCATAATGTTTTTATCAATATATAGATAAAAGAATTGTCTTCAATTCCATATAAGATACGTGTATTTTCAGCAATAACTTTTGATGCGCCAAGTGCTGCGCAGAAGGTGATATTCGGCTTTGAATAAGTGGCGCTCTTAGCATATATCATCATTCAGGCTTTATAACTTTTGAACCGCAAGTCCGATTTTTGTAATTGTTACAGCATTGTAAAGCGGAAAACATTGTCTTAAGTTCCATATGTAATGCGCATTTTATATTTTTTTAGGTAAATGAGGTTCGTGTCATTCCGACGTATGAAGGTTTCTGCTATATATGTCGAGAGGGCATTGGAAGCCATTCCCAAAAGAATCCGGGGTTCGTCCCACAGGATTGTTCCTTGGAGCCTGTCGTTCTCAAAAGAGAACATGGTAAACCTGTCCCGCGATTGAATCCGGGGTCCGCCCCGGAAGACGGGTACGGAATTGCCGGAGAGCATGGGAGTATGTTTCCATGGGTCCGGGCTCCGCCTCGAGATACTGCTCCTTGTATGCTCTGTCATTTGGCAACTGTCAACCCGAGCTTCCCTGACGTAGAAGTATATTTTCCGGGCCTCGCGGCCGGTGCTACACGTCACCGAGGAAATCAAAAATGGTCCGTTTGACATATGCGTCGGCAAAATCGGCGCGATGTCAGAAGCGTCAGGAGTTTCTGAAAATGGCAAATGAACGTCCATGAAGCTCACATTCATTATCTCTGTATGTTTATTGTCTCTTATCACATGTTATATCTTGCATACATCTAACGCATTTTCAATCATTTACAGCTTGAAGAATAATGCTGCGAGGACGTGGACGGAGGGCCCTGCTGCGACGGCCTAGGGCGATGCATACTAGGACACGCAGCTTTGAAGCCGTGTCAAGCGACGACAACGTCATCAACGAGATCCATGCTGATGAAGCCTCTGATATGGAGTATGGACACTGTCTGAGATAGTGAACATGGTGGCACAGATGGTCTGAGTGATATAGAGACAGAGATTGCCAGTGGTTTTAAAGAAGGAGTTTGCCGACATACCACAATATAATCAAGATAATTCACAGACATTTGATGAGTGGTTGGATGGTCCGCCGCCACGTGTAAATTTGCCTTTCACTGGTCAAACTGGGTTTCGCCAGTTCATAGAACTTCCTGAGAACCCTCAACCTATTGACTTTTTCGATTTGTTTTTACATGAAGATGACTAACATGATATGGCAACGGAAACCAATAGATATTTCAAACAAGCAATGGAAGACAAAATTCTAAGACCCCGTTCAAGAATGCAACAGTGGCAAGACACAAATGCAGAAGAGATGAAGGTATTTGTAGCCATGACAATTGCCATGTCATTAGTTGTGCAGAGAAACTTTGCTGAGTACTGGTCAACAAGGGATGTTACCTCAACGCCTTTCTTCGCCAAGTGCATGCCCCGGTTTTGGCTTCTTATAACCTACCTACATATGTCTGACAACAAGAAGATGGCGGGCCGTAACACCCCGAACTTTTCACCAATAAATAAACTGGGACACTTGTATAACCGGGTAGTTCACCGTTTTTCAAGAGGGTATAAACCGCATCAAAACATTTCAGTCGACGAGGGCATGGTGCCCTGGAAAGGTAACTTATCTTTCAAAGTTTATCTTCCCGACAAGCCTAAGAAGTATGGGATAAAGGCTTTCATGTTGTGTGACTCGCACAACGGATACGTTTGCAAGTTCAAACTCTACACTGGAAAAACGAATGAACCGGTTTCTGAAGGTGGCAAAACTTATGATGTAGTCATGGAATTGGTGAACGACTACGTTGGACAGGGGCATCACATCTTTATGGACAACTATTATTCGTCCACAAATCTGTACATCAACTTGTGGGAGCGTGGAATCGGTGCCACAGGGACGTTGAGAGCCAATCGAAAGGGCCTTCCTGATTCTGTCAAGAAACCTAAAAAGAAAGCGAAGCAAGGGGACATGACAGTTTCTCACAACCATGACCTACTCGTTGTTCGCTACGAAGATAGAAAATCAGTCCTTCTCATGTCTACTGTTGAAGATACACAACTTGAACAAACAGGGAAGAAGAACCGGGCAACAGGGGAACCAGTTCTCAAGCCGCGCATTGTAACATCGTACAACAAGTACATGGGAGGTGTTGATCGGGCCGACCAGATGTTGTCGTACACGCCGTTCCGAGTGAAGACCCTGAAGTGGTGGAAACGGGTTTGGTTTCACGTTCTCAACGTTGCCTTGTTGAACTCTGATATCATTTATAAAGAATATAGCCAAGATAAACCTCTAAAAACAAGTCAGGAATACAGGAAGGCTTTGGCGCAACATATAGTAACATTTGCGGACAAGGAACAAGTTCCATCGCTGTGCAGACGTCCTCGTGGTCTGCCGAGCACGAGCGACGAGAGTGTCACTCGTCTTCATGGACTTAACTTTCCGACGAAGATTCAGGCTGTCGGAAGGAAGAAAAACATCACAAGAATGTGTGTGGTATGCTCTAAGGCAAAACGCGCGGTCCTCGCAAATCAGATAGAAGAAGGCAATGCGCCAGCAGGGAAGAGAAAACGAGTAGGCAGAGAGTCTTCTTATGAATGTACAGATTGTAATGTTGCTCTGTGCGCCGCACCATGCTTCAAACTCTATCACACAGCAACTGACTACACCAGGGCTTACATCACTGCCACAGAAAAAGAAAGAAATGTAGAAGATAATGAAGAAAAAGAAAATTGAAAGTAAAGAGAGCCAAAGTGTGGACGAGTTTATAATCATTATATACAGACCTTGTTAGGTCCCTATAGCTGTTCTGCGCACTACCGTAGGTAAATATGTGTGTATATTTGTACATAAATGCAATGTAATTTTATTGTAATGTATGTCATTGCAAATTAAATATTTTTTATTTTGTCAAAGAGAAAGTGAATGCGAGCTTTCATTGGAAGTTCAGCCAGAACCGCATCATAAATACCACCCATAAATGCTGAACCGGGTGGCCAAATTTCATAAAACTAACATGGGGTAAAGAAGAAAGATTCGGCTTTGATTCAATATAAAATGTACACATGCGCACGAAAAACTAAAGTTGCAGCACGTGCCGTGAGATGCGCGACACTCAATAAGTTGCCTCAAAGTACCGAGGGTACCTTCCTTTCACACGCTAAAGCTTCCAAACGAAGTTGTGCATTTTTTTTCTTTTTACATCATCGTAAAGAGCAATGAATTGTCTTCAATTCCATGTATCATATGTATATGCGCAGCGAAAAATAAACATGCGGCAAGTGATGCGCCAGATGTCGCAAAAAGTTAGTTTTTCAAAAATGAATTATCTAAGTACTGGGGGTGCCTTCCTTACGCTCTCCATATATTGCGAACCATTTGACGTATTCCAATAATGTTTATATCATTGTAAAGAAGAATAATTTGTCTTCAAGTACATACATGCTTCGCATGCGCACGAAAAGTATTTACGATTTTATAAAGCTGGAAATAAAGACAAACTTTACACCGCGCAACATGTATTGCGTTCACCGCGGTGATAAGTGTATGCTGTGCTCATTAGTACCCATTAGTTCGACGCGCGCTCGGCTCTGGCACCCTCGAGGAGGTCTCGAGGAGGTCTCGAGGAGGTAACAGTACTGTAATTAGCCCAGTCCCGGGGGGACCAAGCGGTGCTAGTAACTTGGTGTGCGTCGGGACGCATTCAAGTGGTACTGTCGGGGTAGCGTCACTCTCCTTTCGTTGGTTATATTTTATGAACCATAGGTCGTATTCTAATAATTTTTATGTCATTGTAAAGAGGAAATAAATTGTCTACAAGTACATATAAAATTCGCAATATGCGCGCTCAGGAGTTTTGATTTCATAAAGCCGGAAATAAAGACAAACTTTAGATGACAATAGAATTAGAACCAAAGGTCGCATTCTAATAATTTTTATATCATTGTAAAGACAAACATCTGGTCTTCAAATCCATAAATTTCAGTAGAGCTCCAAATGTATGGTGTTATAAGGCCCGAATTAAAGACAATCTTTACAAAGTAATAGAAAAGTAAAGAAAAATCGTAGAAAATTATTTCAAGTCGCGGGTGTGAAGTAACCATTTGTGTACGGGTGCCGCGACTTGAATTTGTATTGAACGCCCGTATATTGCCCATATTCGCCATGTAGATGCGGTATATTTAGTAAAAACGGTACCGGAATCACCGCCTGGTAATTCCGCCAGCAGAGCTTAATTAGTGCCTATGCCAAACTACTGCTGCGAGCTGCGAGCATGTAAATTCAGCCACAGGGGCTAAAATGGGTAAAATATATATACGCAACTAAAGGGTTAAGTATTTGGCGGAAGGCCGCATACTGTGGGCATTCAGTAATAATGTGTTGTATTGTTTCTGCTTGTTGGCAGTGTGGGCATGTTGCGGAAATGTTTTTTTTTATTTTGTGGATATGATAGTTTAGTTTTGTGTGCCCCGTTTGGAGTTTAATTATTGCCCTATCGATATTTTTTTTTTGGAATAGATTTTTTGTTTGCCTAGGGGTTTAGAGAGAAGTTGTTGGTGTGGTGTGTCTTGTTGCATTTTGCATATTGCAGGTGCCATGTTCGCTTTGCATGAGATTTTGATAGGCTTTTGGCTTCTTGTTTTGAATGAAAAAGGGGGAGAATTTTTTTAGTTTAAGGCCCTCCTTGGCAGCTTTGTCGGCTTTTTCGTTGCCAAATATGCCGACATGTGCTGGTACCCATAAGAGCTTTACTGCCTTGCCTTGATTATTTAGGGTTTGGATTGAATTTAGAATTTTGGAAATTAAATCAGGGCGGTTTTTGGCGGATTTGTTTTGGAGTGCCTGAAGGGCATTGAGAGAATCCGAAAGAATGAGAATTTTGCCCTGATTTTTAATTTTGGGGTGAGATAAAGCGAGTGCTATGGCTATAAGCTCAGCAGTGTAGACTAATTGGTCGTTAGGGAGGCGATTGGAGAATGATACGGTTGTGGATGGTGCATGTGTATGCCTACACCTGTTGTGCGTGCTTCGGGGTCCCGGGACCCGTCTGTGTATATGTGACACCAGTCGGACCATTAATCTTGTATGTAGTTGAGAGCGGTGGTTTGCGCGAGTTTGGGGTTTTGTTAAGAAGTTATTTTGCTAAGATGGAGATTTATTTTAGGGGTGGGTAGTGGGGCGATAGGGTGATGCACCGTATTTTTGGGGGGGAGTTTGATATGGCCCATCTTAGCTTGGGAAAGAAGTGTTTGGATACGGTGTGAAATGTGAGCCCGAATTTGATGTTTATTAACAATTGCCGTGTTACGTTTAGAGGTACCGCTAGTAAGCAGGTCCCTGATAAGTGGGTCTTCCGAAGATCCAGCCAAGAAGGTTAAGGTGAGTTGGTCCCTTCTCAGTGAGAGGGGAATTTCACCAGTTAGGGCTTGGAGAGCTTCGAGTGTGGTACACATTTGAGTGCGGGTAGCTACCTTAAGTTCCTGAAATTGGATAGAATTAAGGGTATTGATTTGGGTTGGATTTAAGGTATTATAAATGGGTGTGCCATAGTCCAATTTTGACCTTATAAGGGATGAATAGAGATTGAGAAGGGTTTGCCTATTTGCTCCCCAGCCTGTGCCGGTGATTGCTCTCATGACATTAAGGTTTTTCGAGCATCCAAGTTTAAGTTCTTTGACATGAGCTTCCCATGTGAGATGCTCGTCAAAGATTAGCCCTAGAAATTTAGTTTGTTTTTGGAATTGAATTAGGTTATTTTTTAGATAAAGGTTTTTGGGAGATAGGGCGCAAATTTTTGTTTTTGAATACTACCCCTATGATTTTTTCCGCATTTAGTTTTAAGCCCCATTTATCGGCCCAGCAAACCATGATGTTGAATAAAGTGGGGCTAATGATGCTGCCTTGTGGGGTGCCGTTTTCCAAAAGGTGGTTATCAGATTTTGGGTTTTCGACCCCGACAGTTATTTGCCTATTGTGTAGGAAATCCTGGATGTAATTAATCATGTTGCCTGAAAGGCATTTTTTAGTTAATTTTTGGATGAGGCCGTTATGCCACACCATATCAAAAGCTTTTGAAAAATCCAGGAAGATTGCTAGTGTATATTGCTTTTGGGTTTGTGATTTTTTAATATCTTGCTCTAATCGAGCAAGATTGTTTAGAGTAGAACGACCAGGAGTGAAACCACTCTGGTCGTTATTTAATGGGTTTATGTTTAGATGAGCTTGGAGGCGATGTTTTACCATTGCCTCCCTTACTTTACATAAGTTAGAGGTAAGGGAGATGGGCCTATAGGAGTTTGGGTCCCCGGGGGGGTTATTGGGTTTAGGTATTGGTATTACTAAAGCTTCCTTCCAGTTGGAGGGGAGCTTTCCTACTTGCCAAATGGTATTATATAAGTTTAAGAGGACAGTGAGGCAGGAGGTGGGTAGCTTCTTAATTATTTGGTAGAAGGTCAGGTCAAGCCCTGGGGCTGTTCCCTTTTTCCTATTATTTAATACAAATTGAAGCTCCTCCATTGTGAATGCTTTGTTGATTGGTTTGTTATATGTGGGTTGTTTTGCAGTGGATGCAGTGTTATTTTTGTGTTTTAAAAACTCCGAGGAGTAATTAGTGTTGCTGCTTGCAGTAGCAAAGTGTGATGCGATTGCGTTAGCTTTATCTTTAGGGTTTTTAAAGTTATTTATAGGTGGGATTTTACTTCTGCATTTACCGCCACGAATGACTCAGAGTTTTTCCAGACTTGTCTTGAATTGACTTTGCCATTCAACTCCTCGCAGAAGTTTTCCCAGTGTTGTGTTTTTGTTTGTTTTATGAGTAGATTTACTTTATTTTTAATTTGCCTAGCATAAGGTAATTTTGAGAGGTTGCGCTTTGACTTTTTAAAGGCCGCTTTTTGCGTGCAACTTTAATTTCCTCAGTCCACCAGGGAACTGAGGGCTTGTTAATTTAAGGGGCGGAAAAGGGGATGGATTGTTTGGCAGCATTTATGATAGCTTTAGTGTTGGAAAAGGTTTATTTTATGTTTGGGTGGTTAGGTTTGGGTGTGGAAGTAGTTAGGGGTAGGGGTGGGGGGAGGGGTAGGGGGGGGGGGGGGGGGGGGGGGGGTAGCTTCTTAATTATTTGGAAGGAAGTTAGGTCTAACCCTGGGGCCGTTCCTTTTTTCCTATTATTTAGTACGAATTGAAGCTCCTCCATAGTGAATGCTTTGTTGATTGGTTTGTTATCTGGGGGTTGTTTTGTGGTGATTGCGGTGTTATTGTTGCGTTTTAAAAACTCCGGTGAGCTGTTAGTGCTGCTGCTTGCAGTAAAGAAGTGTAATGCGATTGCATTAGCTTTATCTTTAGGTTTTTTAAGATTATTTATTGGTGGGATTTTACTTCTGTATTTGCCGCCACGAATGACTCGGAGCTTGTTCCAAATTTCTTTGGAATTGGTCTTGCCATTAAGCTCCTCACAGAAGTTTTCCCAGTGTTGTGTTTTTGTTTGTTTGATGAGTAGGTTTAATTGCCTAGCTTGAGGTAATTTTGAGAGGTTGCACTTTGCCTTTTTAAAGGCCGCTTTACGCTGTTTGCGTGCAACTTTAATTTCCTCAGTCCACCAGGGAACTGAGGGCTTGTTAATTTAAGGGGCGGAAAAGGGGATGGATTGTTTGAGTGATTTGTAGGTAGGAAATTATTTAGAGTAATGAATAAAGGATAATGGTCACTTCCCCACGGAAAATCAGATGCCTGCAACTCGGTATTTATAGCGATGTCCGGGGTAGTGATAGTTAAATCGATAGCGGACATAAGGTCCCTGTAGCTATCATACCTAGTTTGAGAATTATTGTTACGGATTACAAGATTGTTATTTATGACCCAATCGGCAACTATTTTGCCATTGGAATCGAGCTTATCTTTTACTACCCAATTCGGGTGGTGGCTATTGAAATCGCCCAATTACATGGAACAACCAGGAGAATAATTTTGAAGGGCCTGAAGGTCCTCTGGTTTAATTGCCAAAGTTGGTTTATTGTAGATATTGTTAATATTTACCCTATCCGTTTGGTGGATAATAGTTACGGCATGAGCCTCTAAAGAATTTAAGCTAATATTTAGTTTATTGAAGATTAATTGTTCCTGGATATAATATAATATAATAGCTAGGTCTCCCCTGGGGGGACCGGGATTGGTTTTGGGCCGGTCTAGCCTTACTAGATTATATCCTGGAATTTTAAAATTTGACCTAGGGCCGAAATGGGGTTCCTGAATGGTGATAATATGGGGGTTTATTTGGTTAAGTTTGATTTTGGCTTTAAGCTCATGGCCGTGTGCCGAAAGGTCATTAGCATTCCATTGTATAATTTGCATGAATGAAAAAATAAGGAAAGATAAACAATGGAATATAAAGTAGAATTTGAGGTTGTACTGCATTATTGGTTTAGGGAAAACTTACTTAGGGTGGTGGAAAAAAGTATTTATTTGAATTGTTTTTATGAGGTTTATGAGTTTTGCTTTGCGGAGCAAGCCATGCATACGTTGGATGGTTAAATTGCGCGTGGTGGTAGCGATGGTAAATACCGCGATGAGGTTGGTTGCATAATCATGTTTGCGGGGTGAGGATGAGGAGGAGGTTTTGGGTTTACGGAGGATATTAGTAATTTTGGCGGGAGAGTTAGCGGTTGTTTTAGGTGGGTTTTGATTGTTATTTGGGAGAGGTTGGGTGGCGTGGGGAGGTTGGGAGGTGGAGGGGGGTTAGTATCGGGGTTTGGGTGGTTAGGTTTGGGTGTGGAAGTAGTTAGGGGTAGGGGTAGGGGGGGGGGGGGGGGGGGGGGGGGGTTAGGAAGTGTTGGGGTTTGGGCTGTATCCTGGGTATGGGGGTGGGAGAAGGGTTGCGGGATGTTTGGATAATAAAAGTAGCTAATTTCCCATCGGACAAATCAAGGGATGAACCGTTGTGTGTATGTATATGAATAATGTTCTGTTCTGTTGTATGATATACCATAACGTGGACAGAATAAAGAAGTTGTGCATCCATAAAATTGTTCTTCATTCTTCATCATCTCAACTTCTAGAATGCCCATCAAAGATGTTAGACATGCAGTCTATACCCATGTGTGTTTCATGCAGTATAATTCAACAGTTCAATCATCAATAATTTGAATAGAAAGGCGATGGATTTCATCTTATCATATCATATCATATCATCTCGATGACACATGGAATAGATAACGAATTGTGATTTTTTTTAAATGTTAAAATTGTTATTAGAAGTTGGACAACACACCTAGTTATACTTAAGAGGTAAACCATCATAATATAACAAATGTGGATATTTGTTCAATAGCTTTTAAATTTGTATTGTTGTTTATCGATGTGCCTAACTTTATTTATCATTAAGTTTGTCAAACCTAGTCTATATCGTATTGATGAATGATACCATATAGTTTTCGTGAAAAACGTTCAACATTCTTCATGAATGAAATCGTTAAAAGGTTAATATGCTTATTTATTATATATTAGAGTGATTACTCCAAGCCACTATAAAACATTAATTCTCCCTTGATTGTCCGTTTGGTTGTAAGTTGGCTCTATACCCCCCTCCCCATTAAATTCTCACATATTTAAAATCGTGTATGCACATTTGTATCTCTAAACAAGGTTACACATGACTTTGTATGTACAGAGTTCATGCTTGAATAGTTACACAGTAGTAAAAGCAAATTAAAGTCGTCATTTTAATGTTTATATGAGAAATATGCTCCCAAAATGAAGTTGACTAACTAACTAATTCTAGTGATTGAAATACTTGTATTATTTACACATAGTCGCATTTCAGTATATGAACACAATCACTTTATTCATTGGTACATATGGCATTTTGCACTGAAATTTTAAAATCCTGCACACATTTTACTTAAACTAGTAACCCACAGTTGATTTTGCAGTGAAGCTATCACTGACTCAATTTCAATTAATTTATTGCCCCAATAAACTAGCTCTCCAAAAAGATGTTCACAATCCAGTAACGGTTCGTTAATCACCATACTACACAGAAATAAACCCCTAATTAATTTATTGCTACAATAAACTCGGGATCAGAGGCTATGCAGTTCACAATTCCAACACCGTTATCCAAACATACTTTGGTTTGGTACATATAAAACAATATGTTAGCAAGGTAAATAAAGGTTTAAATGAGTTGCGCCATCAGCATGATATTTTTTACCCAAACCCGAACATTGGTCGATGTATCTATGATATATCTTAACAATGACTACTGTATGGTTTTTTTATAAACCGTGATATACTTGTTGAATCATGTGTCACATCCATAATCATCTATAAGGTTCACTGAATTCAAATACACAGTAAACAAACCCTTTTTTTATTACAAAAGTTCCCTGCAACGACATTGCAGGCTCTTATGTAATATACATAAACCATATCACGGGATCGTGGGATATAAAACATTCACAGAAACACTTTCTTTCTCACTCTCCTATGAACAGATACGACTCTACTCAGCGACATCAATCTACCTGAGCAAACCATACAATAGAAACCATATTTACCAACATTGGCGTATCTCAAAACATAATGACTGTCACACCACACAAAAGTTTTTATCTTTAGTTACTTTAATCACACACAAATCCGACTAATGCTCCCATAAATATGCAACATACATGTAGCGCTATATCATTGTAGTTACATATAGAAATGTTGCTTTTCTTCTTCTTAATATTTTCTTATTTTACATCTTAGACAATGTGCATTATATTTATCAGCATAGACACTCGCTAGGTACATATATCAACAGCTCCTAGCATAACTCTTCACTTACATCCTCCCTACATCAACGTCCCCATTCCCACCAATTTACCATGCCGCTACCAAACCCTCAGTAATCCTACACCCATATCTTTA